>VZRX01018705.1:81327-144162 GCA_013398075.1 Notiomystis cincta
AGCGGGGGGCTGCCGGCGGTCGGTGGCCGCCAGGGCTGTGTGTCCGTCCGCCGCGGGCCGTGTGGGCGGGCGAGGGCGGGTGTGCAGCGCGCCAGCGCCGTCCCCGACCCCGCCGAGGGGCTGGGGGGCCGCGGCTTCATCCCGGGGGACTGCGGGGCAGGCGGAGCGGACCCGTGTGCCTGTGGAGGTTAAAACTGGGGATGTGTTCCAGCGGGGAAACACGCTCCGGCTGCTGATCGATAGGAAACACGGGCTATTTGCAAATGGAGCGGCTCACGCTCCATCCTCCCCGGTGTGAATGAAGGGCAGCGCTCGGGGAGAAGGCGTCCATTCTGCCGGATGGTGTGTCCGCTCCGATTTATACACCGAAAGAACTCGGGCTAATTGTTCACAGGGCTTGTTAGCGCCGTGCACCGTGCTGCTTTCGGAGAGGGGAATAAAGGGATTCAGTTTAAAAGAGGGCAAAGTAAATCCCAAAACAAAAGCCTTTCGGCTTGGATGCATTGATTTTTTTTACCGGGATCAGAAGGACATTTCTGGCCTCAAACAGTTGGCGGTAGTCAAAATGAGACAAGGCTTAAAAAAGAGGGGCACTGGTAGGGAAAAGTAGGGAAGGCATTGGGTTGAACGGGAGAGGAAGGGTGGTGGGTGCTGGAGAAGGTGCTGGGAGTAGAGGGCAGCGCAGCCGCTGCGTGGGTAGGGAGGGCAGGGCGTGCGCGGGAGTGGATGGAGAGCGCTCGGCGAGCGCTCCGTCCATTCCCGCTGGCTCCCCGGTAATTGAGGGCTGTTTTCCCGGTACACACTGAACCAGAGACTGAACCTGTAAGTGAATCTTGTGAGTGGCAAATAATGAAAGTTGGTACCTAAGGCGTATTTTAACACTGACTGTCATGGTCGCATCCCTCAAAATGCCGGCGTGCTCCTTTGTCTAGTGGCTCATCCCAAGATGTGCAGATGCCAGCAGGAATACATCAGCCCGCCAGCTGCTACACCTGTAACGATGTTGTTTTTAAAGGAGTTGACGTAAGAATCAATTCATCATCTGTGTGATTAACCTAGACTTGTCATCAGCATCATGCAGGGGTGGCAGGCAGAAGATTGTCTCCAACAACAGATGTAGTTTTAAAATTTTTTGTTTAAAATTTTTGCCGATGATTTATTTGCACTTCAGATTTGGTCGAATGCTGAGGAGCGTACGAGACAAAAACGGGAGCTTTGGGAAGTCTCAGCGCTGTTGCTTCAGGAATGATTGATAGTGAGACATGCTCAAGTATGAGAACCCAGCACAATGCCTGGGACAAGCATTTCATTCCCTGGTGTCCAACCCCTCCTGCTCTGAGCAGGTTTAGGTGAATGCTCCCTCTTCCAGCACTTAAAAAACCGCTGGATTGTATTTATTCTCACTCAGTGAATGTTCATGCGTGAATGTTAATAAGCTGCTCTTAATACAACACAAGTACTTGTCTCTGAATTAAATAAATCTACAATTAAGACCTCATTCTCCAGCAGCTTATTAGCAGCTCTTGCCTGTGTGAGTTGTCTCGTTAGTGGAGCTGCTCAGGGTGGATCCAGTGCAATGGGGATGTTGCAGTGTTGCTCCTGTATTTCGTGCCTGTGAGTGTGTGTTCACATACGTATGAGCAACCAGCCAGGAAGAACGAGTGCTGCTTTCTATTTTTGGTGTTTAAAACTACAAGTGTATAATTTTCTCAAGCAAATAGATGTCATGAAAGAGAAATTATAAGAGAGATGCTGAAATTGTGCCAGAAAAGATTCTATATTATTCATACCCATGCATGCTTCTGAAATTGTGAGAGATTCTGACCAGTTTGGGTTGCAGCATGATTTCTGTCAAAAAAATAGATCTCGATAGCTCATTCAGGGAGATGAATACTGCACTTGGCAAGATGTTCTCAGTAGGAGATGGCAGAAAAAAATGAAATTGATCCCAGGGGCATTGACAAAGTAAACAATCCTATTTCAAACAGACACATCATCCATTTTGTCTGAAGCTGAGAACCACATCTTTAAGAGAATAGTCATCCTACAGAAAAAGGAGAAGAGCTGATAAATGGCCAAGCTTAAAGGAAACTTGACATTTTCCTCTGAAAGAGGAAAACAGCCTAATGATCGCTTAAATCTACAAACAAGAAAAATTCTTGAGGTGTTTCATTTAAGTTGCTATGAGTGGGTCATATCAAAGGAGACTAAAAGGAAATTGACAGATGTGCTGAGAGCTGTGGCCACATTTGGGCAGTGGTAACAACACCTCTGGCTTCCAGCGTTTCACTCTCTTAGTCTGGGAGAAAGGATTCTGCTTTTGAAAAATACAGAATATATTTTTACTTATACAATATTTCCTTTTCTGCCATGGCCTTTTTGTTCTTCTTTGCTGTCTACCTTGTGGATGTAAGGTGAGAAGGCTCTTTTCATCTTTCACAATTCCTTTGCCTGGTCCACCTGCAGTGTGTCTGGATGGAGTTTTGGGCAGTGAACTGGGTGCAGGTGGTCTCTTAGTGTGCAGAAGGTGGCAGCCACTGGAGGCAGGAAAGCAACAGGGCTTGGAGCAAGAGACAGGATCACATTTGAGTGCTTCTAGAGCATGGAGGTGATGGAGATTCAGGTATGTCATGTCCCTGCGTGTCTCCAAGCAGATGTGGACTCCAGTGTTCAAATACCCTTTTCATTCCTCAGCTGCATCTACAGAGAAGATGCTCTGAGCAAACTCGGAGCTTTGTTCGCCAGGAAGTTGCAGTGGGGCTTTGAAATAGCCAAAATGACTGTCTGCACTCAGCAGTTCAAGGACTCGAGGTTAATAACTCCTTTGATCTCAGCATGGTAATGTTGCTGGCCTTTCTGCTGGCTGAGTGCCACTGTCTTTGCTCCACTGAGGTCCCCAGCAATGTCAGTGAAGTTTAAGGGGTTTTAAGCTGCAGTTATTATCAGAATAATTGTTGGTTTAACTTATGCAAATGTCTATCCTACGTTTCAGTTTTGGAGTAGTAGAGTAAGAAGAGGTAAAAGTCAGTCATGCAGTCTTTGTGGGCACATTTCTGGAATGCCTGTTTCTAACACAAATCTTGTGAACACAAATCTTAGCTGTTCTGAGGATCTGCCATACGCTTGGTCTTGGCTGGAATCAGCTGTTTGGAATGCTGATATTCCTGTGGGAACGTGTCAGGAGGAACCAAACTGCTGAGGACCAAACTGCCAAGTGGCAAGTGCATGTGGCTTAATAACAGGATCCTTGATGACTGTGGGCACCTGGGTGCAGCTCATAATTAAAACTGAGGGAATGGGGTGTATGAAATCCCCCTCTGACTGACAGTGGCCTCAGCACAGCCCTCCCAGTCCAGGGTGAAGGTCATCCTTAAGGTTAATGGGGCTTTGTTTGCTGGTGTGGAGAAGAACCGTCTTGCTCCTTGTATGGAACACGGAGTTTGGAAACCTGGCTAAAGCAGAACAGAGAGTAAGGATTTTGTAGAGAGAAACAGCAACTGATTTGGAGCTGCACATGCAGAACAAGCAAGCTTTGAGCAGGAGAGAGGAGGTTGTTTGAGTAGCTGGGACAGTCGGTGAAGCTGCTGGGAGTTGGGAAGGCAGAAGCAGCGCTCAGCTCTGGAGAGGCCAGAGCTCCCAGACGAGGACCCCGTGTACTACAGAGGACAAGAGCTACACTAAAGAAAGACAGGTAGGGAAATGTGAAAAATCACTGGAAAGGGTGGGGTTTCCTTTCCTGTGCCTACATTGCAGGACCCAGCAGCACTTCTTGGTTCTGGGTCTGTGCTCCAGCTATGCTGTTGCCCAAATGGGTGAGACAGCATAGTGCACCAGCTCCTTTTGTCCTACATCCTGTTTTTTTGGGAAGGACACCTTCTTGCACTGGCAGAAGGCATCTGAGGCATGCCCTGACAGGGATGCAGATTTGGATGTTTGGAACTGTAGCCGTGGGTCACGGTGCAAGTGCAGCTACCCTGGAATCCAGATGCAGCTTGAGCATCTACACAAGGTTCCTTACACACACACACAGTGTGAAGAGCAGGACACAAGGTTCCTTACACACACAGTGTGAAGAGCAGGACACAAGGTTCCTTACACACACACACAGTGTGAAGAGCAGGGCTGCTCTGCTCAGGAAGCAGGGGAAGGTACAGAGCAGCTCTGAGGGACTTGTGAGAGTCCCCTCCCTGCTCAGGATCTCAGCACAGCGACTCGTCCAGCTTGGCAGACCCCTGCCCTGGCTACAAGACAGGAGAATCAAATCACGTCTCAGCCAGCTGGAACCAAGTGTCTGGCAGAGAGAAAATGGTTTCCAAAGTCAAAATGTCTCCTAGATACTGACAGTAAGCCTTCCTCGTGTCAGCTGCTCATTCAGAAAAGAGTTGAATTAGAGATAAAATTCAGCCCAGGCTGCTGTGTTCACACACTATAAAGTACTGGCAGAGACACTGTGTTACGATCAATTGCTTTGAAGAGGAAGTATGTGAAATATTAATTTAATGGATTGATACAAACATTGAAACTATTGGGGTGTAAGAATGGGCTGTGGACATTTAGGTTGGTTTAGAATATTCTTTTGTTTGGGTGTTATCTATTGAACTTCATCCTAATTTTAAACATTGACCTTCTCTATAATTTCAAATGTTAAAGTGTTACAAAACTATTAAACAAAGAGAGCCCCTATGTGTGTTTTCATGTTGCCATGGATATTTCTCAGTTGCAGCACTGTATTGGGGTACATATGGTCTAAAAGAAAATTATGATTCAAGACTTAACTAGTCCATTTTTACTTTTTTTTTTTTTTTAATATAGCCCAAGTGTGTTAAATTCTTTCTGTGCTTACTTTGGTTTTGCTTCATCCAAAGTTACCTTTGGAGCTCTGTAAGTCTCTAACAAGTTTTGTTAGTTGTTTGTAAGGTAGGTAACCACGTTCATGTGGCAGACACATAGGGAGCAGGGGGAATTATTCATCCATTTGGAATGTTAGCTATTTTTTTAATCAGTCTTTAAAAAATAATAGTTTATCCATGTAAACCTGCAAAGATAGCCCCTAGAGCTCATCTGGCCATGCATTACCCCAGGGGTGCCAGCTCTCTTGGCTGGTGCAGGAGGCAGCAAAATCCAGGGCTTTTCCCTCTTCTTGCACAGTAAGGAGTGTATCTCTGGCTGTAGGTTATCCTGGTGATTGTAAGAAATGCCTCTCCCTGCTGGGCATGTTCTAGCTCGAGGTAAACATGTTTGTTTCATAAATGGATTAAGTTGAAACGAAAAATGAGAACAATTCTAGAAGAGCTGCTGTCGAATCAAGGCTTCCTCAGAGGAGAGTGTGTGAAAGGGGCCAGCAGCCTCAAAGAAGATGCTGTGGGTAATACCTGCAGAGGCTGGTGATCCCAGACCTGGTTATGGGTTAATCCAGATCCCAAATACACCGACTGATTCTTACACCATGGGTTCACCTCGTCAGGGTAGAGCTGAACAGTCCATGCTGGCTCTTACCTGCCCTGTGCACTGGAGGCAGCTTTCTGCTCTCAGGCCCTGCTGCTGCTGCACGTGTGAGCAGAGGACCGCAGGTACAGAGAGCAGGTTTTGTCTTTCGTGGCCGTGGGAGACTGGAGTGGAGCAGAGGCCCTGAGAATGAGTCAGCACTAGGAAAAGGGATTCGAAACCTTGTCCTTGTGTGTGTTGCTCTTGGTGTTGTGGCTGCGCGTGAGAGCCGTGGTCCTGGGCCAGGCTCCCGCTGTGCCTGTAGAAATGCAAAGCAAAATATCAGCGTGGGTCCCGTGGCGCTCGCGGTCCGTGGCGGAACCGGCAGATGGGGCTGGGGGCACAGATGGGCGAGCGCAGGGGAGGCTGACGTGGCAGCGGGCAGCGCTCAGCGTGGCTCGCTGCCTCCAGGCCACCAGCTGCCTCCCACTGCTGTCCCCGGGAGTCCTGCAGAGTCCTGCAGCTCGCCCCAACCTGGAGCGTTCACCTGTGCCGCTTCTCAAGTGTTACAAACGCTGCGGTGGGGTGGGGGGAAGAGCGGTAGCTGCTAGCCCAGGGATCCCAAGCACTGTGCCTGGAGTGCTGCCTGGGAGTTTCCTTGGTGCTCGTCTTGGTGTGGATTTACAGGGCAGAGGGGATGTGGATGAGGTCATGGACCGTGATGGTGGCTCTGTGCTGTTCCCTCAGCTTTTGCAGCGCACACTTGCAGCCGTGGAGGGCACAGTGTTGTCTCCTACATTACAGGTATTCAGAGGATGGTGCTGGGTTCCAGCTGTGTGTGCAGGAGTTGTTGAGGGTGGGCTGTATGTGACCCCTGCCAGCCACAGGAAAAGGATATCTCTTTCTCTTATTCTGCTGTCAAATGGTTTCCAAGTAGAAGAATCTGTCCCTGGAAAGCATTCTGTCTAGGAGACACTGTTTTCTTACTGCTTCTATTTCATGTACAGTTAATTCTAATGCAACATTTATTAATTCAAAAGCACTCTATTCTGCAGGCAAAAGAAATTATCTTTGCTCTGTCAGATTCTTGCATCAGGACAAGTTGTGAAACGCTGTAACTACTCTGCTTCAACATTTCTGTTTGACAGAATGTGTGGATCTGCTTTGTGTAGGGAAGAATTAAGTTTGATTGGAGTAGTTGTTTTGAGGAATAATTTATCTGTGCAATTGTTTTATGAAACACTATTTGCTTATATTTGAATGCCTTCAGTTAGATTAGAAATGTGAACAGTTTAATTTAGGAAATGGTCTGCAAGTCATTGATGGTTTTAGTGGGGCAGTGAGACCTGACTCACTGAAGACTCTCAGCCCTGCTGTCTCCTCCTCTCTCCCACAGACATCTGTTGAGAAGCACCATTAGCATACTTGAATAAGGATTTCTACTCCTCTGCGGAAGTGTTCAACACATTTTGAATATCCCATCTATCCAAATGATGTTCCCTTGAGGTTTGGGTTTATTTTCTGGGAGAATGCTATACTGTATGGCAACACGTGTCACGATAGGGGCTCTGCAACACAATGATCCGTCAGTTGTGCCATTGCTTAAGTCATCTGCTGATGACACACAAATTAGGCACTTTGCTTTCTATCAAACCATGCTTGCCTTGAAATCCTCATTTAAGTTATGTCCTTGGCTTTGCTTTTGCAAAACAGCACACTTGTAAAGGCTGGGAAGCCCTGGTACAGCCTCGCCACACCGGGGCACAGCAAGCTCTGTAGCCCTACCTTTTAGTCAAATCCAGCCACAGTTAAATCACTGAGATGGATCATGTTCCACCTTGGTGCCATCAGGGTGTTATATCAGCTTTGTCCAAAACACAAAGCACTCATACATCCTTGCAGAAGCCAGTCTAAAATGTTTGAGTGCTCAACAATTTGGAGAGTACACCGTGTACAGAGTAAATGACACATTTTTCTCAAAACTGTTTTATGACTAAGAGGAACTTAAGCTATTGTTTGTGTCCTTATTCTTGCAAATGTAGAGGTGGAGTGGTCACTTGTATCTGTTCCCCAAGTAACTAATCTGTTCCCAATCAAAAGGATAGTTTACCCTAAAATTTAGCTTAAATCCAAATGGAAACAATGGATTGTTATTGCATTGCTCCCAGCAACATGGGAAACAATTGATCACTGCTCTCTTCAGAGCAACATCTCAAAACTGTTCCTCCTTGTGCTGGTAATTCCAAGCCAGGAAATTACCATAATGACAGCCATTGCTGCCTGGCATCCCTCTTCCCTCTCCCTCCATTTGCTTTTTGGACCAAAGAAACCTGATGGATGGCTTTGTTTTGTTGGACAGGGTTTTTTGGGGGTTTGGTTTGGGTTTGGTTTTTTTTTGCACTGAGCATTTTTCTGAGTGTCCCGTTGGCCTTCTTGCTGGACTCGGGATCGTGCAGGAGGAGCAGTGTGGACAGTGCCTGGTTGCTGTCTGGTCCCTTGCAGTGAGGAGTATCCATTTCCCACACTTTATATTCCTGTAAATACACACTCCTGCTTTGTGAGAGTGTCCCCACTCCTTGCTAACACTCAGGGTAAGATCCATGCTGTTTTCCAGATCATTCCCTGCAGGAGTCCTGCCTGGCTATTCATTCCCTTTCTGGCATTTGTACATTTAATTTTTTCAGTGCTCTGAAGGTACTACTTTTTACATGTGCCTTCAGTGATTTTCCTTGTATTGATTTGGAGGGTTGAGCTATTTTATCCCATGGGTATTGGTCTGAATTCAGTATCTGTTGTTTAGCAAGACCCATGCTTATGGGATATTTGTGGCATTGGGAGGAGGGGTAAATGTCTGTGATAAGGTGCTTTATCCCCTGGGCTCCAGGAATATGGCACTGTTTGTGGAGGATTTTGGGAGCTGGAGGAGATGCTCTGTAACTGAGGATCCATGGGCAAAGTGAAAGTGCAGCATCCTTGAAGACCTTTGCTTTCAGACAGTGACCTCTTTTTACAGGCACCTTCTCACCGCTCCCTTCTGTGATGCTCAGGTCAGGGGACTGCTGGGGTGTCATTCACAGTAGCTGGAGTGAGCATAATGGTGGTTCTTAGGGTGCTTTGCATTGGTGACATCTGATTTAAGAGGTTATGGTCTCTCTGCCCAAGGAACACATGGTTGTGTCCCTCTCTGGAGCTGGCCATCCTCTGAGGAGCAGCAGCCCAGCTGTTGGTGGGCTCAGGCTTGCAGAATGACCCACCTTAGCAAGGAAGTGTCAGCAAGGGACAGAAGTGTGGGCACAGGCTGCTCCTCACTCAGCTCCCTGGGCAGTAGGGATGGGGCTGACAGTTTCCTAGTGGTGTGGGACTTATGCCAGCTGCCCACCAGCAGTAGGCATATTTACAGTTAGCAGGGAATGTATCCTGCCACGTGGATGAAAAACATGTTAATTGTGTTGCAGCCAAGATGTCTAAGAAGATTAAGATTTTATTTTTTTCCTGTTGTAAATCCAGCTCCTTGTTTAGCACTTCTCAGCATCCTGGGAGGATTGTGTGGGTGGGTGAGTTTTTTTTTAATTTTATTTTTACTATTTACCTTTCCTTTCTTGTATTTTATGCTTGTCATCACAGCTCCAGCGAAAAGTTAGGAAACCTTGACTCAAGATTTTAAGGTGGCTGCTTTATATCCATATTTATGTTTTAATCAGATTGTCAGGAAAAAATAAAGAGAAGGCTTTTCCTTTCTAATGCCTGTTGGATTTCCAGCTGCTGTAGTTGATTAATTCCTGGGAGTATCATGACAACTCAGACCCAGTAGCTTTCCTTGTCCCTTATGTTGTGCTGCTGTCCCTCTGGCTGAAGCCCTGCTGCCACAAGACCTCACCAGTAGCCTGTGGGTTTAGAGCAACTGCTCTGCACCACTTCTGCACTTCTAACTTTATAGTTATTTGAATCAAATTTACAATAAGGGTAGGCAGTGCTCCAGACTAACTTTTGAAGCTTGTCAGTATTCTGCTTTCCCCCAGGTCCCCCCAAACCAGAAGGAATTGCAGGAATTGCTGTCACAACCCACTGTTGCATTTCAGTGGTAAATTTGGCATGTTTGCCAAAAACCCAGGCATTTTTGTGCAGGTTGATCCCCACACATCTGCCTTTGTGGATCACATAGTCCACAGTGCTTCCCCTCCAGATATGGGATTTTTGTTTCAATGTAAGTAAGGAGGAAAGGCTTAGATTACATTATCTGATGTACCTTGAGATAAAAACAAGCATTTTGCCATGAGCATAGTTTTTACAAGAGTCAGTGCTTGTTTTAAACATGAAATGTGCAAAATTGGGTTTTTTAAAAAAATGCCTGTAAGTTTCAGTCTCTGGTATTTGTTGAGAGTGAATGGGATTTGGGGCTGTGTCTGCTTCTTTTCAGAAAATCCCCCCACAACTCTGCAAGTGTGGGGCTGGGACTGCTGCTCTGGCTGTGCAGGGCCAGGAGGAGCAGAGGAGCAGAGCGTCCCTGGGGTTCTGCAGCTCAGGGAGGTCGATGGGGGGACGTGGAAAGCGCCGGTGTGGAAAGCGGGGCAGGCAGTGCCCAAAGTGGGCGTGCAGGGCAGCGCTCAGCCTGGCAAACAGCGCGTGTTAAACCAGGGTGATTTATGGAACAGTTTCTGTTAAAAGCTTCCTCGTGCACTTTAGGAAGCGGAGCTGCCAGATTGGTCAAACTCCAATGCCCAGACAGTTTGAATTGGCTGCCGGCTGCAGTAACAAGCGTGGCGAAACCCGAACAGCCGTTTCATCCTGGCTTTGCAGGCTGCCACATCGGGGCTGCTGCTCGGGAAACAGACAGTGTCAAAATGTTACTCGCGCTGAGGACATTTCCATGGCAACGGTAGCATCCCATGACACCCGTTCTCTGCTGCGGTGGCAGCGCGTGCTGTCGCCGATGTACTTTGCTCCTCCATCTGGGCCCCGAGGAGGGCTGTGGATCCTATGGATTCCTTCAGTTGGGGGGATGAGGGTGGAAGAGACGCTCTTACTGGGCTTTTGGGTGTCTTAAGTAAGGCAGTGGTTCCTTCTTTCAGCATAGCAACACTCACGTGATTGGGCTCGAAAGCACCTGGATTTGCTCTCTGCTGCCCTGGGGGAGCAGCTTTGCCTCTGATCCAGTGGTCGCTGCCATCAGTAGCCCTGTCCTACCTGGTGTCAGCAGCACCCACTCTCCTATCAGGCAGCTCCAAGATCTGTTTAGAAAGACACTCTGCTCCTGTTTTGGTACCAGTCCTTTCAGCCTGTTGCTGATGTCCATCTGCAGCCTGCAGTGGTCTCCTCCCTCCTTCCCTTCCTTAGCAGGAGCCATCTGCTGCCCCAGGCACTGCTGGCCCTGGGGCTGCTTTTGGACAGCAGCCTGACACCTTTGGGTGGAGTTTCCTCCATGGCTACCTGGAGGTTTCATCATGTCTTGATCCAATTTTTTTGGGGCCTGCCTAAAAATATTTAAGTTTTTGCTGCTACCTCTGTGTCCTGCTATGATTTTCAGTATTCCCCATGGTTTATTCTCCCCTTGTCTTCCTATATTTCTGTATTTCTGCCAGGTAACGTGTTCCAAAATTAGCATCCTGGGGGTTTTTTCACACATGTTTATTGGCTTTTTTCCTTTGACATAGGGAAAGCTGTTCTCAATATAAGCTTGAGCCTTGGCAAGAAATAACAAAGGTGGAGATGTTTCCTGTATGACAGCCTGTGGACCTTCCACCAGTGCACATTTCTCACTTCTGCTTGGTACTTTGTGAGAGCAGGAGAGAGATCTGGGGTTAGTTCTTGTGCATGTGAAGGTTCTGAAAATGGCATTGGCAAGGAGATGTTTAACTAAGGATCAGTGTGTACAGGCTGTAGATGTGCAATTAAAGGTATATGGGTACACAACAAAGCTATTTTTTCACACAGTGGTGTTACAGCATAAAGGGATCATCTATGACAAAAACCCAGAGCTTGTGATCTTCACATCTGGTCTAAAGGGTCCGAGAAGGGTAAATGTGAGGCTTGAGAAAGTACCTGTTGAGGCTAGGAAAGGAGCAGAACTTGATTTTTCAATCATATCTGTTTGTCAGAACCCACTTCTGAACTGTTTCACAGCAATAATTCTCAGCTCTCCCATTTTGCCCAGTGCTCTGCTTTGAGTCGTGCCAGAGTCCCAAGTTAATCGTTCTATAAACTTGGTTTTCATCTGTTTCCACTGAATTCCTGGCATCTGCCTAGTAACAGGAGTAGGTCTGTTCCTGTGACCTGGCTGCTCAGTCTCTGCAGGAATGCTTTTACTGCTCCTGCACAGGAGACACTGCTCTGTCCTAAACTCAGTTTTTCCCAAGCTCCAGTCCAAGCGCCTCTAAACCTGGCATCATGTGGGCCCTATTTCAATATTTTTCTATTTCTGTCTCAGTACTGCCTGGCTTACCTACTAAAACGCTCTGTGAAATATTACATGGTCGGTTGAGGCAAAATCTGGCTTGTTGCTCTAGGAATAATACCAGGCAAATTATCCACAGTCCATTTTATTTGGTGAATTCAACTGTTTTCACAGCCTGTTCACTGCAGCTGTCTGCTGCAGAAAGGCAGCAAGCTTGTTGGACAGATTGACTGTAAAAATCAGGAAGTCTTATTTCAGGCCATAATTTTGTTTAATTTCCTGAAATCTAGAAAGCTGTGTATTTTCTAAAACATCTTAGCTGTGGAGTTCTGAGGCTGGGTTTCCAAAGATTACCCATACAGGGTTACGACCTGCAGAAAAAACGTTGGTGGGAGGGTTGAATCCTGAAGCAGGGACAACATGATGGTCTGAAAATGTTCCACTGAGCAAAATATTAATAACTTCACAGACAGTTTTGTTAAGAATGTGCTTTTATGTGCAAGTTGACCAAGACAGGAGTGTTCTGTGAATGTCAGTTATGCAGATTAAAGCAGCATTTGGCATCTGATACTCGGTTAATACTCCGTTAATGTTTTGAAAACTGGATTTTGCCTGCATTAATGCTAAACTGCTATGTCAGGAGAGATTATCAGTCTTTTATTTCAGTTTACAAGAAGGAAAAAAAAGCTTAACATCTTGATACAAATACGTCTTGGAGGGTTTAGACATTGTAAAAAAATTGGTGATCTGTTCTTTTAATCTCTTACAGTCATCAGAATTGAGAGGGAATTGCAGTCAAAAGTGAACATTTTAAAACTCATCCAAGTGGTCTGACAGTGAACCTGTTTTTTCCTCTGTGCTTAGTTTTTCAGACCTGCAGGTGTTCAGTCCACTAA
This sequence comes from Notiomystis cincta, assembly GCA_013398075.1. Classification (NCBI taxonomy): domain Eukaryota; kingdom Metazoa; phylum Chordata; class Aves; order Passeriformes; family Notiomystidae; genus Notiomystis; species Notiomystis cincta. Next base: position 94,039 of record VZRX01018705.1, read on the forward strand.
GGCTGCAGTGCAGAAAAGGGGGAAAGAGCTGCAGAAGTAGGACAGCCTTGGAGTATATTTAACAATGTTCTATTTCGATGTGACAACAGCTATCGAACACCTACAAGATTGCAAACTGTGATTCACTCGGAAGCTGATATAACTGATGTCACGTTGTATTAATAGCTACAGAATTGTAACTGCTTTTAGCAGTGAGATTCATTAACAGCCTCTACAAACACTCTTGACAATCAGTTGAAAACCTGAAAATATTAGGTGTATATAAAAATGGATTATGCCATAAAGGAACCTCCCTGTGCTGCCAAATGTGTTTACAGCAAGTTCTTGAGGGTGTTATGCATAATGATTCCTCTTCATCACTTTCAGTAGGTCTTAGTGATAGCAAAAGGTGTTTGAGGACTGATCCACACTCTAAATTAATTAGGAGCTGCTGATCTGATGGGGTTACACGATGAGGGTGTGTTTGGGGATTATGGTGTCCATGGCATTTTTCTTGCCACGTGGAAGCTGCACAACCTCTCTGCATAGTGCTGCGGATGTCTTGGAAGGCATTTATTCCTTCACTTGTTTTAGTTGCACATTTTGGCTTCAATGGGTGTGGCAAACTCTTCAAGGTGTACCAAGTGCAGGGAGTTCTGTTCTCCTCTGAGCCTTGCACACTTTCCTCACTGCCACCTCTGAGGAGATAAGCGTGGAAGAGAAGGAACTGTTCAATTCTTCCTGGCATTTTTGAAGATGCTGAATTAGTAGCTAACAATGATGACATGAAATGGTCCTCTCCAGCCTTTGATAGCTCTCCTCCAGGTTGGATGAGTTAGTTACTCTTCCAGGCTGTTAGTAAACTTGTCTCTTCATTATGTATGTGTGGTTTTAAGGTTTGCATCCCCAGCATGATAGGTCAGGACATGGTTATAGAAGTGAAATGAAGACTGAGATTCAAGAGAGGAAGTGTTCAGGGTGGCATTTGCTCTGTGTCAAGTTGTGTAGTCAGGCTTGTCACTGGAAGTGAATGTGTGGACGTGTAAAGCTGGGCTGACATTTCCAGTGCTCTGGGTATTTCTGAGAGCTGTTCCAACACGATGGTCCACCTACTTCCCTCAGTTCCTTCTTTCCCATATATATCACAGTACCTCTTCTCTTCCTTTTGGCCATGAATAATTCTCTTTTCTTTAAGTTTTCAGGTGATACCTGCTCTGTCTCATTCATCTGTCACCAGGTTTTGGCATCTCTCATTTGGATGTGATCTTACTTTTGGTGGCCTGTGACTCTTAGGCTGTCGTGTGCTGACTTCTGGAGATGGAGTCTTCTGAGACTGGTAGGAAAGATTGGCTCAGGACACAGCAAAGTTGCAAGTAACAGTCCTTTGAAAACAATACTGTCCACCAAGGAAGCAAAACTCCATATTTTGAGAAGATGGAAACCCTAGGTCTTTCTTTTCCTTTTTCATTTTTCTTTTTTACAAGGTCAGGAATCTTAGTTTTGAGTGCATTGTTAAATGGTCATTTGCCCTTCCTCCCTAGAGTTACAGGCACTTACAGTCCAGATAATTAAGTACAATTGATCATCTTCCTGTAACACTGTTTATATTTTAAATATCTCAATAGCGAACGATTCATTGGGCACATAACACAGCAAGTGATCAAACCACGTCTGGCTCAACATGTCTGTTGAAACAGCCCACGACAGTTAAGGAGTGTAATTAGCAAGACACATAGAATGGGATTGAAAAAAGATGTGAAAATAAGCAGAAGGATTTAAAAAGGATTAAGAGAGTAAATGACAAACCAGTAGTTAAATGGTGCATGATTAATGACTGTAGAAGTAAAAGGTTGACTAAATATTGTGACTCTGTAATGGCTGCCCCAAAGTAATAGAAAAATACTCTGTTCAAAAGAATCCAGACCTGGATTTATATTGACACATATGCTGACTCTGGGTTTAGATCTGTTTCTTAGACTTGCTTTAGGTGAGCAAAGCATCCCCTGAGATGCTTTCATGATTGGCTTAATGACCTGAAATTCCTCTTCCATCTTTAATATTAATGATCAGCATCAAGATATCACGTGCCCCACTGAAATGCTGTGAGGAAATGTACTCCTCTTCTGGGCTGTGGTACAGGTGGACTGGACTGGCAGTTTGCAGCATGTCAGTGAAGCTGTTCTGAGGAAAATCAGGCTCCATGTTCACCACCTCACAGCTTAGAGTTTAGTTTTGTCTCTGAGCACTAAGTTGCTTTGATTTCAACAATTCATCTCCGTCCAACTGCTTTATTATCATTTGATTTATTAATAAATTGGCTCGGACACTGTCCTAGTGAAACCAGGGGTCGTGCTAAGCACAGATTGTGTGAAAAACACCATTTCCCTGGAGCTGGGCCCTGAGGGGCAGCATGGTTAGGCTGAGTGTGGAAGACCTTGTTATCAGTGGTCCTTCCCAGCACTTATTCTCTCTCCCTCTCGCTGTAGAAGAACTTCAGATCTTCGTTTCTCCAGGAGTGGATTGTGATGGTTAATTAGATAATGTTTGTAGAGCAGTGTACAAAACCTGCCAAGGGTCACTGTCCTCACTGGTATTATTAGAGCTGGAGGAAAACTGCCAGAAGGTATCGATTACTTGGTAAAAATAAACCCTTCAAACTTCTTTGGGTTTTTTTCATTACTGCTTTTTATCTCGGCATCCTGCAAACATTTCAGAGGGTGGATTTGTTTGCCAGAAGATCAAAACAAAATGTTGACAACTACTGGTGCCAATTTGTAGCCTCCTGTGTGGGCGACATCAGAGGGATTTGTGCAGTGCTCTGGAAAGTCTTTCGAGGCTTTAAATCCCTGGATCCTGGAACTGTTGTTGGAGCAAAGCATCCAAGTGTCCAGGTGGGATAGCACATCGAGTGTCAGGCATGAGAGGGTCTCTTTGGGGCTTGTGAAACTGCATTGTGTGTAGAAGGTTGTGTATATACTTTCTAAAGTTGGCATTTTGATTTGTTTAGTGAAGTCTATCAATGAATTGAGTGAAGGTGAGTCTTGCAGGGGTGCTTGTGCTTGTGTCTGGCTGCTGGGAAGGGCTCAGTGCCCTCTGTGTTTTCTAGTTCATCTCTCAGCCATGGTTTACACTTCTCACACACCTCACCGTGGAAAACAAAATGTCACAGTTTGAATTCATTAAGCAGCTGTGACTATTGAAAGGGAAAGCTGTTCCATATGACAGTAAAATACGGGGGAAAGTCACGTATCTGTAGCAGAAAATACATGAGAAAGGCAAACATTGTGTAATTTTCAGAAGGGCCAAGTCATGCTTCATAAAGGGAGATTTCTTAGGAGAATGGATACAAGAATCAATCAGGGATGTGGCTTATGTGATAGAAGAAGGATGTACCAGTCATTCATGGATCCAGAGGACTAAATTCAGTAGTGACTTCAAATCAAGTGTGGCCTTTTGGTTTCTCTGATGAAAATGTGCAGTTAGAGCAGAAGCAAAATCTTACATCTTTCTGCAAAACAGGCCAAGGACAAAGCACAGACCTCCAAACATCTGCACATGTTCTGACCTAAAAATTGCTTCAGCAGGGAGACTAAACCAGGCTTTGGTGGAGACTGCAAAGTGCTTTCTGTGCATGTGTCAGACTTGCAAATGGATTTGCTTTGATTATCTCAAGTCCCCTTCGTGTTCATTTCAAACCATTAAGCTCCTCTGAATGAATATTTGGTAAATGGGAAGTTTTTAAGTGGACTGACATTCATCCAGCAGTCTTAGGAACCGTCTTGTCATGGAGCAAAGGGCACATCTTGTCAAAGCTGGCCAGTGATGCTTGAAGGTCCAGTGCTGGCCTGGCCTGCCAGTCTGCTTCCTCAGGCACAGAGCACCTGCTGGGGATGCACTGACCAGTGATACTCTTTGGTAATCTTGAACAAGTACCAGCTGCTTTTCTTCTAAAGCTCAGGACAATTCACGAGCAAAGGAGGGGCCAGAACCATCAGCAGATGCTGTCAGCTCACTCCCTTGGTGCTGGTTGCTCAGATTTGTTCTAGAAGTAACTGAGATGTGAGCAAGTCTTCCAGCTGCCTGCTGCATAAAGTATGGGTGAAAATGGTTTAAAAAAAAAGGCAGATGGCAGAATTAACATCTAGCACTTTAGGTACATGGCTGGTGAAAGGGAAGAACAGTGCTAATGCTGAGAAGTGGCAGTGAGGTTTCTATTACTGAGATTTTTGATATTTCAATATGTCACAACCCATCAGTAACTTAGAGATGGAGAAAGAGCTGTGGGAAATGGGACAGTATATACCTGCCAGCACAATTTTAATGCTCTTTCAGCTGAGCTGTTTAAATGTAGTTGCCTGCTTGAGGAAACCACTGAATATAGATTTTAATGCTTTCGCTGCTTGGTAGGTTCTCATGTGGGCATTTCAAAATCATCCAGACACAGGTGGAGTTAGACATGAGCATGTAGAGTGAGAGGGGAGCAGCAGATATTCTACAGGTTTGCAGGGCACCCAGTTGGCACAAACTATGGAGGAGGAGAACCTGGAAGCAGCTTAGGAGATGGATGGGAAACTGCTGCAGTCTGAGGACTGTGATCTCACTTCTCTGTTGTGGCAAAATGGAAGGAGTAAGAGATTTTTGTGTCTGTCAAAGTATCTGGAGAAAGTCAGGGAAATGGCAAGGTTTCTTAGGATGCTTCTTCAGGATGCTGGCCCAGCTTCCACTGACTCATGGCTTAGGGACTTTCTCTGTTCCCAGATTTTTTCCTCATTGATTTAATCCAGTTTCTTTTTGATCCCTTGTAAATGTCCACAAGCACCCCAAAATCCTGCAGTGAGGATATTCCCAGCAGTGCCACTGGCCCTGTTGCCTCATGAGGATGTCTGCTAAAGTGTTGGCATGGTGAGTGCTTGGCTGTGGGTTGCCACTGAGCTGTGGCAGGGCAGACCTTAATTTTAGCACATTATGCTGTTTTAATGACAGTAATAGAAAGTCAATTTATAGGCAAGAGCAAATTGCCTTTTTATATTGGGAGGAGGATAATTCCTCCCATGTGTTGCATTATTAAATTTGTAATCTTCATTTCTAATGCTTTTCAAAAGTGAATATTAACAGAATCTAAAATGCAGCTCATAAATTTATGAGCTGCATTTTTTTTCCCCCAAACTCTTCAAGTTCTATAATTTGTCTTAAAAGATGAACTTCAGCAAGATTAGAGGTTTTTTTTCTTTTTTTACTTAATAAATGAAAATCCCTTATTTGCTGCCTACCTCTGGAAGAGCTTAAAGGCTCCAAAGATACTGCATTTTAAATAGCAATAATGGATATCTATTTCCATTCTTGCTGAGTGGAGAGTTCTGAGTTCAGGCTTATTCCCTAGTGATAAAAGACACCGGAGAGAAAAAAAAAAGTGACACGTTTTCGTATGTCATTTGCTAGCGAGGAGGCTGTTGTGATGCTCTTTTTTGTTGCCAAGGAAACAGAGCCCTGAACTCCTGTCTCTGCAGGCAGGAGGAGGAGGAGGAGAGGATGTTCTTTCACTCCTGAGCTCGATTTGTAATTGTGACTTGCGATCAGAGACTGTGAATGGGTTAGGACTGAGGGTCTCGCTTTCAAGTTCACTTTCAAAATTGTGTGTCCTGCCTCCTTCTGTTTGTTTCCCTGTTGAAAGGAGTGTGAAGGGTGGAGCCTGCTGAGGTGGGTGGCTGGCACAGGTCGCTGGCACAGTTACTGTGCAGCGGAGTGAAACTGAGTGCTGGGAGCACGGGCGGTGATGGAAGGGGATTGTACTTCCCTGACCTTGCCAGTAACATCTTGAGAAATCCCAAGGCTTCCTTCTGTCAGCCCAGTTGTTAAATCTGAGAACAGAAACATGAAAGCCAGCTGCAGGTATCAGAAGGCAGGAAGTGACGGTGATGCAGGTGCTTCATGAGCACCGTGTCCTCTCCTGACCTTCTTTCGGTGCTGTTGGGCAGTCACTGCCTGCACATTTTATAGAGAGATTCCCATCAAACTTTTTTTTGGTGGTTACATTTAAACTATTTTTTCACTCACACACTGCCCTTTAATGTGTGTTTGATCTCCCTGAACTGTCAGTGTTGCCTGCAAGGCTGATGCTGGCTGTATCACAATTGCTTCTTCATCTATTCTCTTTTCTGCTCTCGTAGTAGACAGAGATTAGCAGGGTGCTCTAAAGCATTTTGTTCATCCTTGCTCCTTCTACAAAATTTGTTCAGAAATATTTGGTACAAATCATGGGATTTTGGTGAACTTTCTGCCAGGTACATGGCATGGGGTAGCCATGCTGCAAACAGGCATTGCTCGCCAGGACACTGTGCTGGTGTGTGGCTGTTGTTCACTCTGAGTGATTAATGCAAATTCCATTGAATACAATATTTAACACTCTGTGAGGCTCTTCTTCACAAAGGGCTGATTCTTACTGCATCTAGTTGTTGGTAATTGAGAACTAAATTTTGGTGTTGTTCCTAAAGCATATTAATATCCCATAGTAATTAAGCTGTATTAATCTGATGACTTTGTGCTTCAATCCTCAGTAATCTGCAGCCAGGCATGATATTTTGGTTGGTTTCCCACATTCTGCAGTATCTTTCAGCAGAGATGAACACGTTATGTTTATTTTCCAGCTCTGGCCAAAGGGCTTTTTCTCCTCTACTGGAAACTCAATACTCTGCATAGACAAACGGTGAACTGAATTTCCCAAAGGACTTCAAATAATCTGGGATGTTTTTCTCTCTGAGCACTGCTTTTGTGCACACAGAAAGCAGATGTAGGAGGCAGTTATGTGTCTGCCATGTTCGTCTGTGGGAGAGTGTGGCACTCGGATGAGAGTTTGCATGTGTCTCTTCAGGGTTTGGGCTGTGAAAATTCTGCTTGAATGTTTTTTCTTAGGTGTCTGCAAGTTAAATTTCAGTGCCTGTTTTTGGTACTGGATGGTGTTTTCCATGTGTAATGGCCCGACTTGTCCCCAGTTGAAGATATTTATGATACAGGATTGGCAGGGCTGTTTGCTGTGATACAAACTCACTTTGATTTCTTAGTCACCATGAACGACTTTATATCGTAAGGAGCTGCTGCTGCTGTCCTGCTTCTGGGCATTGAAGCCTGACCTTCCCTTCCAGCTGTCAAGAGTTATCTGCAGTGAAATTACCACAATTGTGAAGGGCAGGATGCTCTCCTTTCACTCCACCCAAGCAGAACCTGGCACTTGATCCCAACCCTTGCTCCTGGAACAGGATCTCTGTGGGAGAAGCAGTATGAGTGCAGTGCATCCATTTGCAGGCTTTTGGGAAATGCAGTCACTCTCTGAGCTCTCCCTTCAGCACCACAGGTGTGCTGTGAACAGAGGGTTTTGTAAGTTCTTGGTACCATTTGGAAAGAAAAGGGTTCCCTTTAGTGCACCTGTGGTGGGCTGTGGTACTTCCCTGGCACAGCAGCCACTCCATAGCCATGGAGCTGTCGCAGGCTGTCTCCGTGTGAGTCAAAGCAATATGGGGAATTAGAGGGCAAAAACATGCTGCCTTGCTTCCTCTAGCATTTGCTACAGGTATTCCATGAAAGCACCTTTGGTGAAGCCTGACACAGGTATTTGTATCATTTGGTGAGATTGTGTGGAATTAGGAGCTCAGTGCCTGAAATTGTTTAACTTCTCTGGAAACCAGGACCATCAGCTCCCCCTCTGTGCTTCTGCAGTGGATCCAATAATTGCTTCCAAATGGACACAAGTTATTAAGCAGTGTGTATAATTAAAGTCAGCTCCTTGTGAATTTGATCATTCATTTCCTTAAGGAAAATATGATGAAGTAATTATAACCCAAGCTAAACACAAATCAAATGCTATTCTAAACACAATTCTGCACCAGGATTCTAGTTTATGAATGACTCCAGGGTTCTGTGGCTTGGTGCCTGTTAAGGAAATGGGGCTGTGTTTTTAATTGTATTTATAAGGAGTGAACAAAAGGTTGCATGACTCATTCACTGTGCCAAGACTGTTGCTCTCTGTGCTCACACACACGTGGTCTTGACAAAGCTGCTCGTTCCTGAAAGAGCATCAATAGGACAGAAGAAAAGGGAAGAAATCTCATTAATAAATATGGCCTTGTCAACTGCTTCCCACTGAGTTTTGTCTGTACCAAAACTAAACTTTACCTGCTGTGTAGCAGCTGTGAATTTGAAGGAGACAAGTATTTAATCAGTGCTTAAGCTGCTGTCCTGACCCTCTTCCCAGCATTACCATGCAGCAGATACTTTCTAGTTTCAGCCAAATTTGGTGGAGAAGTCCAGAAAAATGCTGGAAAAGATGTCTCTGGGGAGAGAGAGAGACACAAACTAGTGCCCCTGGGAGAAAAGGTCTGATGTGTAATCTCAGTTTAAAATTAACATTGTGAAGAAAGCAGACCACTGGAGCTGAGTGTCCAGTGGGATGGAAAGGTGTGTCAGCACCTCTGGGAGGTTTTGGTGGCTTCAGGAAGCTCATGACCTGAGTTCTCTCCTGCAGCAGGGAAGCACAGCTTGCTAACAGGCTGCTGAAGTTATTTTGCCCCTGCTTGCTTCCCAAAAGTTACCAAGTGAAGAGCTGGATGCTGGGCTCTGCCAGGTGGGGCAGTTGGTGAGCCAGCAGGTCCAGCGGGCTCGGGGAGGGCACAGCAGACTCATGCAAAGTTTCTTGGCTCAGTGAAGTGTAGGCAGGGCAGCTCTTTCATCTCAAGCCATCCTTCTCTACAGTGGCTCTTTCTAGTAGCTTTATTTTTGTGAATTCACCTCATCTTTGTGATCCTTTTTTAAATCGAGAGGTTTTCTGCAGCTCAGGTTCATTCATATTTCAGAACCTGGACTTAAGCAACATCCTCAGTTATTAATAGTGTGAGATGGATGGCAGAATTAGGACATTAGGGTGCTCTGGTTCAACTCTCTTGTAATTAAGTAGAGAGCCTCACCTGGCCTTCCCAACTTACGTTGGTTAGCTGGAGGACTTCCAGCCACAGGGACACAAATTGGCTCAACCTCTGATTCTCCTTGTGAATTAAGAAGAAGGAAGCCCTGGGATGGTGCTGGCACACAAACCAGCCACTCACCTTCCTACTTTGATGTTTTCCTGACACCCAAATCTTGATAGCTAGCAAAGTTCTAAGAATTTGGGACTGAGAACACGTAGAGCACCGCTGGTTGTTGATTCTAAATATGACACTTCCCTCAGCTATCCAGAGAATAAATACTACAGAGTAGTAGTTTAAATAAATCAGTTACATTAATTGCCTATGCCAAATGTACACATTCTCTGAGCTAAATTTTCCTCAACTTGGTACATACTTGGACTGCAGACCCCCAGGGCTTCCCAGGTGGGCTGATGTCAAAAGAGAGTTTAACTCTTGGTGAGGCTTAAAACCCCAAATCTAAGAAGTGGCAAGATTGAGCTCCCTAATTGCCATGCAGTGGAAATGTGTGTGTGTGTGTGTCTGTGGTTTATTGCATTATAAATATCATGGTAAGATAATATTTTTAAGCTATCACCCCTTGCCCAAGCACAAAAGCAGCAGATGAAGGAAGGCCTGGGATGTGGGATGTGTCTGTCCCAGGTGTGTGGCCATTCCAGGGACAACTGGTGCAGCATCAGCAGTTCCATGATTGTTTTGCCCTGGAGACCTGGGCTACAGACAGGGCAGTGTTCAGGTTTCATTGCAAGGCTGCTGCAGAAATATTACAGCAGTGAATTTTCTGGATGGATATGGACATTTTGTTTAATCAGACTCTACTGCAAAGCCTGGCAGATTGGGGGAAGAGAAGGGGGCAGTGTGTTCCATTTTCTTATAAAAATAAAAATGCAAAAGCAGCCATCAGATGAAGCTATTTGGATCCTGCTGCTGCAAACAAAATAGAGACATGGAAAGAATTCTGAAGAGCTGGATCTAGCTGCAAAGTAGTTCCCATGAAATACTCTGAAAGAACCAAACATTCTTGTTAGTGTTATGGTACTGCAACTTTTTTTATAGTGTAAAGCTAAACAAATTTTTATGGTAGTCAAAAACTCCATTTGAAAGCCATTGACAGTGGAACATATGTGTTTACCTTTTTGGCTGTTGGCTTTCTCTCCTTTCACAGGGAAGGAAAAAATCTCCAAGTGATTTTCCTGGCTAGATATTTATTGCAGAACTTTTTCTTTAGACACTTTTAAATGAAAATTTTGGCCATTAATTTTTTTTTATATAGATGAATTATCAAAAAGGTCAAAATTAAAAATAGCATCATGGGAACTATTTGGTTTTAACCTCAAAAGGAGGAGAAAAAAATGTTTAAAATATGAAAATGGAGCTCACGAAGGAAGGGAGAAAAATTGATGCTCTACCCATGTCCCAGCCAAGCTACAAGAGATGATAACATCTCCTGGGGTGGAGTCTTGCTTAAATAACAAGCACAGCTGGATTTAAACCAAACTGCAGCTCAGGCCAGCATGGAGGAGAAAATGCTGCTTGGGTTTGGGCTGAGTTGTGGGGGAATGAGGGAAGGCAGCCTCAGAGGCTGTTCATGAAAATAACCCTGTGAATGATTCTTGGTCCTCTTCTTGTGGGATTTTGGAGGTGTCTCACTGGCATCTCAGGAGGTTGACCATGCAGAGAGGGTGTCCTGGCCCTGCTCTGCATTCAGCTGGAGTCAGTAGCTGTAACAGCAATGCAAATAGTTGCTAATTTTACTATTTTCTGACTCTCACAAGAAGAGTTGATTGAACTTTCCTAACCCTGTGAATGTACCTAACTTCCACAGATTAAGAATTAACATGGTGAAATATTTTTTTTCCCATCTCATAAAGATTATGTGCTTAATTTGGAAAGAAAGGGTGTGATTTTGTTGGTGTCTGAAACTAGGACAAGGGGAACGAAGCAAACAGCCTGATTAGTGCCCCTGCTTATCCCCAGCCATTTTCTGTCGTTCTGGTGGATTACTCAGGCTGTGATGATAGCCTGGCATGTTCTAGAGCACAGTACAAACTGCCTCTCTTTAGGTGCTCATAATTCACACTCCATTAGGATGTTGATGTAGGGAATGCTTGGCAGGATGTCAGAGCTTGCCAGGCATGATGAGATTGAGTTCATCTCGTTAAACTGCATTCTGAAGTGACAATCCAGTATTTATATTTTTTTTTCCTCAGCAGAAGCAGTTCCTTAGGAGAGCATCAGGGCTTTCTGAACACAGATAGCCCTGTAAAGGGGCCTGTGCTGCCCACCCTGACAGCCAACAGCTCAGTGTGTGCCAGGCTGTCACATGTGTGGGGTATTCATGCAAGGCTGTGGGAAGACTTTTCTTTTTCTCCTTTGAAGCTGAACAATGGAATTTTTATTCATCTCAGAATTGATTCATGGCATGCAAGTGTTAGTACGTGTCACAGGGAGTCAGCATCTGACTAAACAGAAAAAAAATCTTTTTTTTTTTTTTTAAACACTTCAGGAACAACAGTGCAGTGACGAAGTTTGAAGTGGAGAAGTTAATGTGCTGATTCTTTTCTCAGACTGCCTGAAAATAGGTAGGAGGTAAAATGGTCAGAGCTTTAGCAGTCTAATGGGGTGCTGAGCTGAGACAGACATGCCCAAGACCAGTTTCTGGACTTGGGAACCTTCCTCACCTCAGCAGGTGATGCTGACCCCATGGGTGCTTGATGTTTTCCCTTCCTCGTTTTCAGCCCCAAACTGACCTGCATCATCACTTCTCAGGGGCAGATCTTCATGGGGAAGAAAGACAGGAAAATCCCTTAGGGTCAAAACCAAAGAGTGAAGTTTGTGGCTGCAGAAAATGAAAGGGCTTGTGAGCCCATGTTTGAGCCAGGGTAGAGGAGGCAGACTCTGCATGAACTGAAAAGAGAGAGCTCAGGGCAAATCTCCTCTGCAGGCAGTCGGGTCCTGTCCTGTCCTGTCTGCTTTCTGTGTGATCCCCAGTGTGCTCTGAAGGCTTACTTGACTCTGCCAGATGGGTTTTTTCTGTGTTCCCTTGCTGGAGTTGTCAGTTCTTCATGCTTTGTAAGTGCTGGTTTGTATTTTGGAGCAAAGCAGGCAGTTCATGTGCTGAGGAACCCAGGTGTGAATGCAGAGAGCAGAGCCTGCCCAGGTTGATTCCCTGCAGTGTGTTTGGATGGGAATTGTTCCATCCTGCTCAACCTGGGTAAGAAAAGCAGTGGGAATGCAGTCTCTTTGCTCAAGCTCAGATTAACTTTCTTGGAAAATATAAAATGTTGTGTTTTCCAGAGCTTTGCAATAGGAACAAATGAAAGTAAGCTTCCAACTGATTTCCTTCCTGATTTTTCCCCTTGGACCTGAAGGTGAAGTTTGGGAAAGGGTAACAGCTACCCAGGCTGTTTTGCCAGAGCCTTGGTGTGTCTTGGCTGGCCCGTGTTGGTGCTGTGTTGGTCCATGTGCTTTGGGGGCCACTGTGCTCTGTGCTTGGCAGCAGTTGGGTAATTTAGGAGCAAAGCTGATTGAGTTGAAGTTCAGTCAATGCCTAATCTCATGGCTAAATCAATACCAATTAATTCTAAAGAACAGGAGGGTCTGTAGCACATGCATCATGCTGATTTCTTTTTGTGATGCTAGTATCCAGCAAACTGTGAACATGGAGGAGAAAATTGGAAACAAAGTGGGAAAGAGAAAGATGGTGCCAAGTACCTGGGTGGAGGAAAAGGAAGTGACAAGAGAAGAGACAGTACAGGGTTAACAGTGAGAGGGGCATGCTCTGTCTTTCAGAAATGTTATCAATAAACATCTATTGTAGAGTAATTCTGTGTAAGAGTAATAATTATATAATCACGACCTTGTGATGAGCTATTGCAGGACTCACATAGATTTTTCAAGTCTTGCTGGCCTCTGAACATGGAGAGCCCTGTCAGCAGCAGAGAGGAAGGGTTTGGAAGAGTTCATGGGAGTGACATAGAAGAGGACATGAGAAGTGGTTACTCTTCCCTTGGGGAAGGGAAAGGAACAGCACCACTTGTTTTTCCCACCCCCACAATTTCAGGCAAATCCAATTCTTGGTGGCAGCTCCTCCACAGGAGTGGCACCATCCCTGAGAAGAGCTGCCTCTTGGTATGCCTAACAGCTGAAAGTTTAGCTAGGGGAGCTCTCCGAAAGATGCTCTGCTCTGCACAGGGCACCTGCACGGTCACCTTGCTCCTCTCCATTCATTACTGGGTTGTCTGGAAGGAACTTCTGGTTGGCTGGTCTGACATCACTCAAAGATGAGGGGAAACGTGGTAATGAGATCTAATTAATAATGAACAAAATGATGGAATATAATTAATGCCAGTCAAGAAGAATGTAGGGAAAATGGGTCTTGTGAGAAATTTTTTTTCTCCAAGTTTTAGAAGACACAGCTATCTGGGTAAATGTGAGAAGTATGTTAGGGTTTTGTCCTAGAACAGCGTGACCCTAGAAATGCGATCGTGATAAATGGATTAAAAACTTGCTTCACATATCAAATAGCAGTAGTCAAGGAAAAGCCTCAAAGGCAAGAGGGCTCTTTTGGAGGCCTGAGGGTGCTCAGTGTTTTCATTTGATTTGGAGCAAGCATGAGTTTCAGCCTCTCTTAATTCACAGGCCATGTGGACATCAGAAAGAGAGTAAATAGTATTGAGGGTGGGAGAGCTGTATAGAACTGTCTGGAGTTTTGCTTCCTTTCTCTTCAAATAAAACTTGTTTTCTTACATATTTTTTAATATGTAAAATGTTCTGTAAGGTTTTACCAGCAGGACAGGCAAGGGACTGCACAGCTCCAGGCAAGGTGTGGCATGACCAGGAGCTTCCTGTGGCCTTGGGAGGTGCCAGCAGAAGCAGTGAAGATGAGAGTACAAGCTGATTTTTACCTCTGTATGCGTTTCTGCACTAAAACACAGACTCCAGTTCTGCTGTGCATGTTCTCAAAAGGATGTTTAAAACCTGGGGACATCATTAAAAAGATTCAAGGCCAGGAGAAAAAAAAATGCCAGAGCATGAGAGACATGGAGCTCTCAGTCTGTTTAACTTGTCAGAATAAGATTGAGAGGTAACTCACTTGCACTGCAGAAAAGTCTTTATAGCAAGAACACAAAGCAGCTCTCAGGGTGGAGAAGGGCACTAAAAAAACCTGATGTGTGAAAGCTGAAACCAGGCAAATTTAAGCCACATCTCTAAATGTCAGGGAGTAAAATAAACTGTGCAGGCAAATGGCAGATTCTTCATCTCTCGGTGTCTTCACACCCAGAGTGGATAGTGCTTTAGGAGATATTCTTTAGCCAAACAGAAATTGTTTGGCTGAACAGAACAAAATCGAAGCTCCTGTCAACACTGAGAACTTGGCAGAGTGACTGCTGGGCCCTTCTGGTTGTTGGCATCAGTGAGGTGCTGAGTATCCTCATCCTGGGTATTTGACCAAAAATTTCTTCTTCCCAAGGTCATCCCCAAGTAAAATCCTCTCTTAATGATGTGTTGCACTGCAGGATTGACTAACCTCTGTTGTTTGCTGCTTGATTGGAAGAGGAGCAGGGAATGAATCTGGTGACACTGCAGAAAATGTCGATACTACTCTTACTTGTTCCAGATACCACTGACAAATTAAGACAAATGATTTTGCCAGGCAGCACCCACATAGATGCATATCATTTACCTTCTGATTGGCAGAGGAGTCAAAGCACAAAGATTTCAGGTAAAGGAGGAGGTACAGCCCCTGTGCCATGTTCCACCCTGACCAGAGAAGGTTAATGGTAGGTGACTGTTGCTTGTGAAATATTTTGGCCTCACAGATGAGAAATGAAGTGTCATATATGTTTATTTCCTTTTCAGGTGTGCTACCCCTGATCTGTCTTCCTCTCCCAGCTGACAGAGGTGGATAGTTTAGGAACCTAGATCTCATTTCTGATGGCATCTCTGGTGCTTGTGGTGATCTGTTACCCTGTTTCAGTCATGCCTCTGGCTGCTGTGCTTTGGGAGCTTGCCTTTTAGGCGAAACAAATTATTCCCCTTCAGTTCAAGGGAAACTATTGGCAAAAATATTAGTAGGGGGAGAAGGGTTGGAGAAACCTTTCTCCAGAATAATGAGAGATCATTTGTAAGATGCAGGAGCTGCTATGCATCTCTGGAAGAGGAGGGAGGAACAAAGGATTTTTGTCCTTTATTCCCATTGTCTTGTTTTACAGAGATTCTTGATTAAACTTTTGCCATTTATTCCTTTCCTCTTTTTTTTTTCCCTTTGTCTTTTTTATTTTTTTTTTCTTTGTCTTTTTTTTTCTTTTTCTTTCTTTTTCTTTTTTTTTCTGCAAAAGCAATCAGGACTACTAGAAAACAACCCACTGAGCAGTAGAAAGCTGTGCATGTGGTGCTCTGCAGCTGAACTTGCCCCGTGCCAGCTAAATCATCTCTGGTACAGTGCCCTGGTGCTCCCACAGTGCTGCCTTTCCCTGCCTTTGGGCCCCTGGCTTTGACTCAGGGGATGGCTGATAGGATGCAACAAGCACCTTGTGTTGCTCCAAACCCTTGCTCTGTCCCCAGCCTCTCGTTTGTTGCCAGCTGTGGATGAATAGTCTTCTAATTTTCAGTGTCTCCAGGCACATCTCGTTAGATTGGGGAAAGAAGAGACTTTTTTAAACAGATGTTGCATGGCTGGGAAATGGGGCATTTTTAATTTGTTTCCTACATTTCTGTCATTTGATGCTTTGACTCTGGCTGCCAGCAGAGCTCTTGTGAGGACTGACCTGCAGGGGCAGGAGGATGAGTGCTCTGGGTGCACATGTGAAGGAGGGCTGGGCTCTGGTGCGTGTGGATGACTCAAGGATTGTTTGCAGAGGTGAATGTGAGACAAATGAAATGGACCATCAAGTCTGCCCAGAAGGCTGTGGGATGTGCCCTCAGAGGAACCTACAGACCCCATCAGAGGCTCCAGTGAGCTGCACAAGGCTGAGGAGGGTGCATCAAAGGGAGCTGCTCTGCACTGGTTGGGAGAACAGGCACGGCCACTTCACACGGCTCCGCTTTTGTCGATGCCCATATTGTTATTCTTGCCTGAAGGTTTGGATTTTGAAAGCACATGAGAAATATGTTTTACGTTTGTGTAACTTCCTGATTTATACAATGTGCTTCATGCATTGCTCTAGGCACACAAACAGTACGAGCTGTAGTTAATGTTAACCCAGAACGTGCGAATTCAATCCCCTTGGCTCACAGGGACTTGTGCACACAGGCTGCACCATATGTGGGGACAGCAGCTGGTGCAGAGCCCTGGGGCCAGCACGTTTACCCAGTTGGAAATGTCATGATAGCGGAGGAAAAGGTACTTTACAGCTGTATTTACAGGAGGATTTTTGTCTTTACATTTCCATGTAGATATAACTGGAGAAGTAGGATGGGAAGCATTTCTGATATCTTACCGAATTTTATTTTCCAAGTCCCTCTTCACACCAAGATCTAAAGAGAAAAGTATTTTAGGTCAAGCAGCCTGCTACAGTGTATTTTAGGCAGGTTCTTACAGATACCCTCATATTTCCAAAGTAGTTCGGAAGGTGATTCACAGGAAGTTCCACCTGAATATGAGGAAGAACTTCTTTACTGTGTGGGTGCACTGGAACAGGTTGCCCAGAGGGTTGTGGAGTCTCCCTCACTGGAGATGAATATTCAAGAACCATCTGGACACAGTGTGCTCTAGGATGACCCTGTTTCGGCAGGGAGGATTTATCAGATGACCCACTGTGGTCCCTTCCAACCTTACCCATCCTGTGATTCTTTGAAAGATTTGTTTTCTTTAATATTTGGTGATCTTGAGTTCTCTAGACTCAGAAGCTGGGTCATTTCTCCTCTGGAGGTGGTACTCAAAAAAGCTGGAAAGTTTCTGAGAGCACTGTGGGTCAGAGGTTTGTTGCCTGAATCCAGGGTAATGACTGGGCATCTTTAGAGGGTTTAGATAATTCTGCTTTGTTCAGAAAACTTGTAGCAGATGTTTTTCAGGATGAGTGCTCTATGTGGGATGAAATCTGGAGCTTCCTAACACCAGCTACAGCAATTAATAGTAATGGTATTCATTACATATTCATTACATAACATGGTTTGTTCTGAGAAACAGACTGCTCGAGATGGAGGATGAAAATAGCAGCTGTTAATTTCAGAGGGCTGAGCCTCTGAAGGCTGCACCCAGGAGGAACCAGAACCTACTTAATTCCCTCTATGCTGTGGCTGAGGGCGTCTGCCAAGGGGAATAGTCCTCTCCAGGGTTTTCCACTGCTGGTGCCTTTCTGATGCCACCAGGGAACATTTTGGCTGTGCCCAACTATTCCCCTGTGGCCAGTCTGGGAGGGCTCCTGCTTTCACAGCACCTCTGGTGATGCCTGGCTTTTTCCTCCCCTCTGCCCACCAGGACCTGCCACTCTTTGTGCTGTTCCACACAACCTGAGGCAGCAACATGGGATTTGGGAAAGGCTTGGAGGCATCAGGCTCTACACCTCAGCTGTGCTCTTGGCTGCTGCTACTGTGTTCCCTGACTGGGCAGCTCCAGGTGTAGCCAGCTGGAGTGGCTGCCTGCTCAATGGATAATTAATTGGTACAAATGATTGGAGTAGATAGGGAGGGTGTGCATGCTCTGGGTATCTGTTGGCCTTGGCATGGTGGAGCACTGAGTGTGTTCCAGAGATGACTCGGGAGCTGCTGATGGAGCAAGGCTGAGGAAACATTGCGTGACAGATGCCAGGCTGGTCTTCCCAAAGACCTTCTCTGCTTCTCCTGGGCTCTGCCAGTGCAAAAGGCTCTGGGGGTAGAGGCTGACTGCCTTTTCTGCCCTTGTGTTCCTAGATGGTGATGGTCGGAGGCTGAAAGGAGCCATCCAGAGGAGCACAGAAACTGGCCTGGCTGTGGAAATGCCCAGCAGGACCGTCCGTCAAGCCAGCCACGAGTCCATCGAGGACAGCATGAACAGCTATGGATCAGAGGGCAAGTAAGTCATCAAAAGGGAGCTGGGTAATCACTCGAGGGATGCACTGGCCCCTGTGCCTATTAATTTTCCTGCAGCGTGATGGACGATGTGTTTTTCTGACTTGCCTCTGCTGCAGGTGTACTGCCCATCCAATTAGAGCAGATCTCTCTGCATAGCTGGCACATCCTCGACTGTTTATATACTTTTTTTAGTGTCCTCATTATTCTGAGCTGAAGCAGATACCCATTACTTTTAACTGCTTTGCCTTTGGATGAGTAATTCAGGGTCAATAGCAGAGGCTCATTACTGCTCGTAAATTATAAGCCAGTAGTTTTTAATGTTGCACAATAGTTGTCCGTTTCCTCTGTTTCAAAATAGCCCTTTGGTTTAGGGCAGGAGGAAGTGTCAAGGTGCTGAAAAGGGTGAAAGTAATAAAATACATTGTAGTACAGCAAAATTCTGATATAAAAATATATATTTTGGATCCTGCGTGTACTTTGGTAAAAAACCTTGTTTCATCTGAGTTACAGTGTCTTAAAAGAATGTGTTTCAGAAAAGATTTCTGACCCCAAGAGAAGTTACAACACACTTTGTTGCATTTAGACTTTATACCAGAATGCAGAGCAGGGCATCTTTAGGCCAGAACTTTGGGACCTACTTGTCTCCAGTTCTGGTTTTTGTATTTCCATTAATTGAAGCCATATATGGAAATTTAATAATTTTACTAAGATGACTGTTCATGGGAATCTTTGGAAGCAAAAAAACCCCACAGTATTTAAAAAAGAAGGCAGTACATACCATCCAATTTTGTGCTTTCTAGGTGTGAGGCCAAAATGCTTCTGTACCTAAAAGGTGTTCTGTTTAAGCCAAGGACCACACTTGGCATCACTCTGTGCTTTCTCTAGTCCTGTGTGATATTCCATGTACACTGTACAGCTAAAATGCTGGGATAGTCCAAAGGCACTCTCAATTAATGTGATTCTGGTGTTAAATAAGTAACAGGCTGTAAATTAAGAGAGACTTTCTTTAGCTTTAGAAGTAGGCTAATCCTGGAAAGGCATCATAGATCTGTGCTGAAGGTTCAAAATAGTAATGAGGCACAGACTGCGATAGCAATCTTGTCACTCCAAAGCTGTGATGTACCTTATCTCTTCTGTGAGCTGCTGTCTCCAGGGAAATATTCCTGCTACACCAGCACAGTCCTGTGGCTTGGAGTTCTGCCTCCACCCGCTACTAGATGCAGAGGATTAGTGATTAAGTTCAGTCCCTGGGCAATGAGGAGCAAGAATCTGCTCTCATGCAGAGCAAAATTCTTTCCTTTTAGTATTTACATAGCTTGCCCTCCTGGGAAGGGGTGTAATTCCCTGAATGGTCTGTGTCCTCTCACTGCATACACCAGCTGCTTTGTTGGGCATGCATGGAGAGGGAGTATTTCTGCCTACAAAATACTGCACCCCTACAAGTGCTGCTCACCCCAAAGGCAGGTGACTTGTAGCTGTCAGCTCGACAGAGAAAGGAAAAGCCTGTCTTGCAATCCAAGTGTCTTTATTAGAACAAGCCTAACATTTGGTATTCCAACCTTGAACGCTGCCAGAACATCCTTGCCAGCACCTCAGCCAGGGATGGGGTAGTTTCTTCTCTTCTCTGGAAAGTGTGATTAAGTGGTTCCTGGATGCTTTGTTCCTAGGTGGGATAATTAATCTCTTCTGGGAACCCGTGGGAATTGCAGCTATCTGTCTGAGCCACAAGTGATAAGCAAACAGGGCTGAGAGTATAAAGAGCTAAGAGGGCTCAATTCTCTTGAAACATGGTGGGAGGGGAGTTTCTCTGCTTTCTTTTCCTGCAGCAAAGAATGGAATTGTTTGGGGAATAGCTCTGAGGAACAGAAATGTGTTCTCCTAAATCAGATTTCTCTTGACCTCTCTCGTTTGCTGTAGCTGTCTTCCCAGGGAGGCAAAATGAAGATTCATACGTCTCTGTTAGCTCTGCCAACTTGATTTTCCTTTCTAATAAAAGCTGGGTTTGTGCAGATACTCCCAGGTCAGAGAGTTTTCACCAGTGACTCTCAAACCCCTGGTTTGCAGCAAGGCAGGGCTGTTCTAGTTCTTTCCACCCTTGCATCCCTTTGGTGTGTTTGCACCTGGAAGAAGATGGATTCAAAACCTCATCTTCCAAGAGGGTTTGTTTCTCAAATTCCATGTGTTTTTATAATCTTTACCAATGTAGGGACTAAAAGGACAACTTCCAAAGGTGGCACGCTGAAGTGATCAAAGATTTGGTGAAACTTTGTTGCAGCAGGCCTAAATACCTGCCCTCAGCCATACAAACTGCTTTTAGAAAGTGGTGCTCGCTGACTGCTTTTTCATGTTTGTTAGAGGGAGCTGCCGCAGCTGCTCTGTGCTAGTGCAAGGTATCACAGTCAAAGAATATTCTGGAGCAATGTGAAGACCAGAGTGCATAAAACCCAGTGGTTTTTTTCATGGAGAGGATTATTATGCAGGGGTGTACCTCTGAGGTATGCTAGGCTTCTTTCAAATATTCCCTTTGCCTGAAGATGAAGTAAACTGGAGACTAGCTGGGCTGAACAATGCATCTCCTGCAATTTAAGCTCATAGAGCATGCCAGTAAATGCTGACACTGTCAGCACACTGCCTCATGTCAATTTTCACCCTACAAAAAGTCCTCCAACCTTCTTAGCCAGGTTTTCTATTGCACGGTGGTTTTGCACTAGTATAGGAAATTAATGTAATAAAACTCAAAGTGAGACTTCATAGAAGGAGGAGGAGATAATTTACTCTGAACAAAACTGTTTTCAGTCATTCCCATGTCCAGGTTTCACTCCCTCATGCTCTCACCACCCCATGCAGGCACCAAGCCTTGTGAATCCAGGTGCTGGAGCCAGGCTGGGTTGTGTGCTGCAGGGAGGACATGGGACACCATCTGTCAAGCCTTTGCTGTGTCTGCTGAGTTCTTCTTCACAACAGACTGGCTCTTAGACCATGTTTTTCTTACACTTTCTAGGACTTACCTGCTATTTTGGAGTGATCTTTGACCTCAGGGTCTTGTTCTTTCTCATCTCTGTAGATATCAAGCAGCACTGCCATCTTTTTGTTCCCTTTTTTTTGAGGCTCTCTATGGCTCCAGTCTGCCCTCCAACAGGGTATGGAAGTGATGGGCTCTCTAACCTTTCTGTGTGTCCTTCCCCTGTCCCTGGAAGCAGATCTGCTCCAGCCAGGTTGGTTGTGCTTTCACATACACAGATGTTTCCATTCATAATTCATCCGGAACAATCTTAGCACTGGTTACAAATCTCTACAGCAGTGAATATTTTCTTCTATGTATATACTTCAAGATTTGCTTGAGAAAACAGTTATCCACTCTAGTAAGTGCCTATGGGGTAGTCTCAGGACACGAGGATTGCTGCAAGGATACAATTCCGAATATAGGAATAACTCACAAACAGCCCTGTGAGATTCAGCAGAATCTCAGCTCCATCCTGGCTCTTGCACGATCTACATCTTGTTTTGGCTGGGTTTTGCTACAGCTGCATGAGACCATGTACAGCATTCAGAAAGCAGTAGATTCTGGACTTGCATATAACTTGTTCCTGCCAAACACTTTTCTTCCTGAAAATGGAGCAGAAAGATAAAAATGGACCTGGAACAAAAGCCTGCCATAGTGCCTGGTGAGTGGTACTCATAGCATTTTTGTTCTTGCTGGCTACTGCTGGGATGATTAAGTTATGGAGAGCTCAGGTGATTTTTACCTTAGAAAAGCACAGCAGGTGGTGACTAACAAAGACTTGGAGAATTGTTCTTGTATTATCTGAGATGAGTGTGCAGGTCCAGCAAGGAAGCATCTTGCTGTTAGCCATGTCACATCTCTTCTCCGTGGCGAGGGCAGTGCTGCCTGAGCTCTGCCTGCAGCCTGTGTTGTGCCCAGGGCAGGAGGCACAACACAGCCTGGCACAAGGGCCACCAGCACAGGCATCTCCCACCTCTTGGCTTCCCTTCTGTCTCTGGTACCAGGTTTCCTTCTGGGCTGGTGTGAGCCAACACTGGGACCTTAGGCTGGGGGAGCTGCCTGCCCTTCTCTGCTTCAGCATAGAGCAATAATTAAGAGGAAGCAGGAGAAAATACTGGCCTGGATTGTGACCACATGGCCATGTGAAAATTCACTTCCCTTCCACAGAAACTATTCCTCATTATTCAAGAATGACCAAAAGACTTGATTCTTGAATGCCTCATTCAGGAGATTCACGTTGCAGCTATTCACTGAATGTTTCTTTTTTTTACTTCCAAAGCCAGGAGACTTCAAGACTCTTTTGCAGCAGATTATCTTCAGGCCTCTTTTTATCCGAGTCCTTTTAAAAAATGTGATGAAACATGTTGTTAATATCAGTTCAGGCTGTAAGAAATTGGTGTCTTTTGAGATGGAAACCAAGAAAGGCATGGAGGTTATTTCTATAGTATATCAAGAAATTCCTCAGCCTGCTCAGCAACAGCACGTCCTTTTGTGCTGGCAAAGCTTGACCAGCACAGCTTGGAAAGGATGTGACCTTGAGAGCTGTAGTTACAGCAGGAAATACAGTGAATCCCACCTTCAGCAACCTCTTGGGAACAGACAGAATTGCTCACTGAAGACAGGTAGCTATCTTTTATTCAGTGCATCTGAGATGACTAGTGACTGCTAAAAATGGAGCTAGCCTGGCAAGGTGGGGAAGGGAATGGGGGAGGTCTTTGTACAGAATTCACTGCATAGTTTTTATAGCACTGTTTCAGTGGCAGAATTCATACAGCAGAAGGAATGGGATACGCGAGCGGAGTACAATGTGTTACAGCACATAAGACAGCACGTCACAGTGCTAAAAATGTTACAAAAGTGGAGTGGCCCAGAGAGAAAGAGAGCTTGTTGAGAGGCAGAGTTGCAGATCTTGCCTGGCAGAGGAGAGCTGTGCAGTTGGTGGGGTTAAGGGTGGGTTTGGGTCCTGCAGGGATAGATGCTCATGGAAAACCTTCCCGGCCAAAGCGAAGGCTCCTGCAGCGTTCACATCGACTTTGACAGGTTAAGGGGCTGTGTGCCCAGTCCCTGGGCAGTGTAGTTGGATGCATATTCCTCATGCACACCATAAATATTTGAAAGATGGGGTAATGGACATTGGCAAGTTCTGCCTTCCTCCTCAGCTGATAGATATCTGCTTGGCTCCTGCCTGTGAGATGCGATTTAAAAGACGTTAACATGCAATATGGATGAGTGTGATTGTTACACAGAACATTGCTGCTCCCTGAAATTGGAGTTCTGATGGGGTTTTTTTAATGCTCAAATAAAATAACTGTCAAATATGTTATCAGTCTCAGAGGAGACTTCCCCCTCCCCATTTCTTCTGGCTGAAGGAGTGTGTTTCTGTCTCTGTTTTAAAGACAGAGCTGGAGAGTTTAGCTCTGTGTTAGATGCAGACGTGTGGTGTATCTTAGTTCAGCTGTGCAAGTCAAACCACTGAGATGCATGCCTGTGTTTAGGCAACTTGCTAATTAATTGCAAGCTTGTGCCATGACAGGACAAAAAAAAAAGTCTGTTTTATTTACAAGAACAGAACAATAATTTCTGAGCCATGGGCCCAGACACATCCCATGCACATACCAGACACAGTGGAGCAGCTCTTTAAGAATATATCATCTCTGGAGACCTGAGATGATGGAAAATAGGTGTTTGTGTGGATAGTGTAAATGAATCCATGAAAAGAACAAAACAAAATGTTTTCTTTTGAAAATAGCTGTTGTCTGGGTGTGCCAGGGCGTGGCTGTGTTGAATCTGTCTGGCTTCACCACCATCCCACCTGGCTGAGCCCAGGGCAATGGAGCTCTGTGGGAGTCAAGGTGTGCAACTTAGAAAATAGACAGGAATGGGGATTTGGTCCAAGAGAGAGGACACAAAATTCTCTTCTCTCGAGAGAGCTCCTGGACAAAAGGATGTTACACCCTGCCTGTGAAAGGAGCAGATAAATGCCCAGCTCTGTATTTCTTCTGCACAGACACAGCAGCATGTGGCCATTACAAGTTAATGCAACCAAGACCAGTCTCAAATCTTATAAGATAGAATAAAAAAGTATGGTATCAAGAGAAAAGGAAAGGGATATGTGGTCTGTTTTTCAAACTGGTAATTCACAAATCATGTTCAGAACTGATGTGTAAAGGGGAAGGACTGGAAAAAGATTTGGAAGGAAAAAGTAAATGCACAGGAATAAACTCTCAGGGAAGGATTTTAAGAACAGGTAAGAAAAGCAGCTGTCATGGATAGTGTAAATAAGGCTGCTCTGGCATAGGACCTGGATGTGGATTGGCTGACCTGTGGAGATGCATTCTGACCATATTTCCTGCAAGTTTTACAAGATTTTGACAAGCTGATTCTGCAAGCGCTCGCAACAGCATAATGGGCTACCTGGCATAGAGAGTCCCAGAAGCAATTTAAAAATAGATTTAGAAAAGAGGTCAGACAAACTCCGCACGGACAGGAAGAGAAATTAATGATACATTTTCCCTAAATGTGTCTGCCTTTGCACACTCTGCATGCTAATCTGTAGCCACCACCAGGCGGGAGTGTAGAAGGGGCTGAGCAGAGCTGCATATGCTGTGTGAGAGGGATCAGCACAGCTGCTCTGCATTTTCTTCATAGCATTTTGCATTGAAATCAGTGTTGGCCATCTAGGCATTCAAATCCTGATCCAGAGTTTACCAGCAAACTCTGAAAAGCTGCTTCTCCATCCAGTCATTTATAAGGAGCAGCTGCTGTGCCCTGAAGGAAGGGACTGCATGATTTGCCCACAGAGGGAAAGGACATGGATCTGTGCAAGGGGTAGGTCAGGAAACGCTGCTACCTTGAAAGAGCAGAGAGGCAAACAGCTGGCAAAGAGCTTTTAAGCCACTCTTAAATTACTCCACAGAGGACAGATTTCATGCACCCTGACCTACAGCATGCAGCACAGGAACACAGTCTTCAGAGGCTGCACACATTTCCTAAATAATCAGGATTAGGAATGTTGTCTTTAAAAGAAGGAGATCTGGGCAGTTTCAGCCCCAGTTTGAGCACACAGCTTCTAAGATCTATAAAACTGTAGAATATGCTGAGTTGGAAGGGACCCACCAGGCTCCTCAAGTCCAACTCCTGGACATCCCAGGAATCCCACTGTGTGCCTGACAGCGTTGTCCCAGTGCTTCTTGAACTCAGGGTTGGTGCTGTGACCACTGCCCTGGGGAGCCTGTTCCAGTGCCCAGCCACTCTCTGGGTGAAAACCTTTTTCTAATATCCAACCTAAACCTCCCCAGACTCAGCTTTATACCATTTCCTCAGGTCCTGTCACTGGTCACGAGAGTGAAGAGATCAGTGCCTGTCCCTCTGCTTTCTCTCACAAGGATGTTGAGGACCACAGTGAAGTCTCCCCTCAGTCTCCTCCAGGCTGAACAAACCAAGTTACCCCTCCAGTCCCATCACCATCCTCATGGCCTCCTTTGAACACTCTCTAATAGCTCAATATCTTTTTTGTGTTGTTGTGCCAGACTGCTCCCAGGACTCGAGGCTGCCCCAGTACAGAGCAGGGCAGGACAATCCCCTCCCTGCTGGTGCTGCTGTGCCTGATGCCTCTCAGGNTGCCGCGGCTGTGCCTGCCCGGGAGGCGGCTGTGCCTGCCGGCTGCTGAGCCAGGGACGCTCCGGCCATGGCAGNCCATTTCCTCAGGTCCTGTCACTGGTCACGAGAGTGAAGAGATCAGTGCCTGTCCCTCTGCTTTCTCTCACAAGGATGTTGAGGACCACAGTGAAGTCTCCCCTCAGTCTCCTCCAGGCTGAACAAACCAAGTTACCCCTCCAGTCCCATCACCATCCTCATGGCCTCCTTTGAACACTCTCTAATAGCTCAATATCTTTTTTGTGTTGTTGTGCCAGACTGCTCCCAGGACTCGAGGCTGCCCCAGTACAGAGCAGGGCAGGACAATCCCCTCCCTGCTGGTGCTGCTGTGCCTGATGCCTCTCAGGACAGGGCTGGCTCTCCCAGCTGCCAGGACACTGCTGAATCATATTCAATTCGCCATCAACCAGGTCCCCGGGTCCCTTTCCTCAGCCTCTCCTTCCCCAGTCTGTACACACAACCAGTTTTATTCCACATATAAACGTGTCACCAAAGACAGAAACGCTTTATGGGCTCGGTCACCTGTGGCAAAGCCGAGGTGGTGGCTGGTGCCTGCCCTGCCGGGGGACTCGGGCGGGAGCCGCCGGGCAGCGCTGCCGTGGGCTCCTGTCTCCCTCTCGTGGCTGTCCCCGCGCTCCCGCTGCCGCCCGGCGTGTCCCCGCCGCCGCCAGGAGTGTCCCNCGTGCAGGTTTTGGTGCACGGGGGGGCTCAGAGATCCCAGGATCTGTAGTATCCAGAGTCATCTTTCTGCTGTCCCTGCTCTGCCCCCTTCCTACAGCTAAGGGCCGTGGTCTGAGCATCCTCCAGCAAAATGTCCTTCATTTGTCCTTGACACCCTGGAGGCATCGCTGACCTCCCTGTGCTCTCCCTCTGCCTTCCAGTCAGTAACAGAGTTGCGTTCAACTTAAGACCAATTCCATAATCTTTAACTCCGTTAAAATCGTTCCCATTTGGCTGTGGCAAAGCAGAGCCATAAATCACAATTAGTGAAGCAAAGGGCCAGGGAAGAGATAATTAATTTCGCTTTGCCGTTCAAAGGCTGCGCTGCCCTCGCTCAGTGGAGGATTTGTGCCCTTTAGACAGAAGGCTGACAAGTGTCACCTGTTAATCTTCTCTGTGTGCAGCTCTTTGCAGCATGAGATGGCCCTGTCACAGGGCCCTGCTGGCTCTGACAGCTGCTATTTGCAAGTCAGCTGCAAAGCACTCCCTCTTTATTCCTCTGGCTATTTTTAGCATTTCTCTTTAGATGCAGTAAAAAAAAGACATCTCCTATCGCTGATAACCAGGTTGTAGTGATTGTTCCCCTTAAGGGAGAGGCATGTTGGGCAGTGGGAGGGGAAGGGCTTTCCAGGATTGCTCCAGTGTGTGTGTGAAGCATTTGCTGGCTGCCACCCAAGGTGGAGACACCAGTGTCACCTGAGCACATCCTTCAGGAGCCTGTGTCCAGCACATCCCCTGTGGGGTGCTTCAGCTGGGAGCTGTATTCTGGATCAAGGGCAGGTCAGAACAGCTCAGTATATGCAAAGGTCAGGCAGGAAAAGTCTACTGAGCCTGCAGCATGCTCCAGAGTGGCAAGGAAGGGCTCTTGGGAGCATCAGAGCTGCATTTAGAGTTGAAAGAAGTCACAGTGCTCCCTGGAGCTCTTTTCCTCGCTGCTTTAGTTGCAGGAAAAATGAGTGAGTGAGTGGGGCAGATCTGTCCCACCAGTCTCACTGTACATGTCCCACTCACCTCACCCTCCCAGCTTCTCTCTGAGCATTTGACAGACAGCTCAGCAAGCTGGATTTGAGCATCAGAAATTTAGTCTATTCTGCTAAATGACTCCTGCTGTTTTTAATTCACATTCATACTAAATTTTTGCAGTTTTATTTTCCCCTTCCCTCTCCCCTCAAGGGAGAAGCAGTGGCTTTCTTGGAGATAGCTTATGGTTTTTCCAGACAGAAATTGTTTCCATTCCAGGGTTATTGGCAATACCCAAATATATGTCCAGGAATCGGTCAAAGCCAAGATTTAGAGCTGCTGCTTCTAGTGTCTAATAAAGCAGCACTGCAAAAGGTCAGCCTCTATGCAATGTAGCAGTCAGTTGTACCAGTTAATGGCATAATCTATTACAGAATTAATTCCCTATGTCTTCCCTTCTCAGTCAGATATAACAACAGTGGGGAACATTAACTGTCTAATCTAATACTGGGTTTCATATAGTGCTAGTAAACCCATTAACTAGGGCTGTTATCCAGACTGATGGAGGCTTGACCTTGGCCTGTGTTTCTAAGTGAGCTTTGCTGTTCCCCTTGGGATCAGCCTCGTTCTTCTGGAGCAGCAGCAGCTTCATTCAAGCAGCAGCTCTGCTGCCCTCCTTGTGAGGGTCTGTGCTGGTGGCCCAGCCCCAGTGTCCCTGCAGCAGTGTCCTGCCCTCTTGCTGTAGTTTGCACTGCAGAGCTTTCATCGTTTCAAGGTCATCCAGAGCCCTCCAACTCCTGAATTTAGGGAGGATAACAGCAGCCTGTGCTTTGCTGTAAATGCTTCCAGTTGCCATTGGTTCACCTTTAGCCCAGCAGCTCTTGTTCTTGTGCTTTTTAACATCGTCCTTCATGCTCTCCTGCTGTTTTCCTCTGTATGCAGAGGCTGCAGCATCAACTGCTCTGTTAGTAGGTGCTTTTACTTTCTCCTGAGCTGCCCCAGCTGCTGGGCAGAACCTGTGCTAGCAGCATTCATAGCATCACAGAAGGGCTTGGAATAAATATCATCTGGTTCCAGCCCTGCTGCCGTGGGCAGGGACACCTCCTGCTAGACCAGAGAGGGGGTGGGCTGGTGTGAGAGAACAGGTGCCTTCTCTCCACATAGGTATAGTGCAGAGGAATGCTTGGCATCAGCCTTTGATGTGATTCTCTCCCTGGCAGGTAAGAGGAAGGGGTTTAGTGAATTATTTTGAGTGTTCAGGGGCCAGAGTGGTTTCTCTCCTTTGCTGTCCTGCAGCATGTGGGGTTTCTGTGGGTGGTCTTCTCCCACCTGTGTGTCTCCTCTGCAGTAACATGGCTGGACTTCCCCACAGAGAGGAATTGCTCCAAGACCTGCTTCTGGGTGTGCTGTGAACTCTCATAACCCTCAGCTTCACTCAGTCCTAGGCTTCCCCTCCCCTGTCCTGGTCCTCAGCATCTTGCTAATTAGCCCAAGCATCTGTTCTGAGCACAGCAGTGAACATTTCCCTGAAGGGCTGTGAGTTGTCTTGCCAGATTGTTATTTACGTGCTCGTTCAGGTCACACACTCCCCAGGGCAGGAGCGAGACCCGAGTTTGGCCCATTTGTCTTCCATGAGTTGAAGAGAATAAAGAAAACATTTACCTTCTAGCTGATGGTCCATTCATCTCCTGCTGAATCTTATGTCTTTGTCTGTCAGGTCTCCTTTTCCCTGCACTATTTTGAGTTCTCTAGGCACTAGTTTTCATCCTTTTTTGACTCTCTGCGTGCAGCCCAAAATGCCTGAGCCAGCGGGGTCACGGAGTCTCGCTGGTCCTCGTGTGCACCAGGACTCACTTCTTCCCTCCTTGTATGGGCAAATCATGAGCCTGATAAAGCCTGTCTGGCTCCAGGCTCGCTCTTCCTCTGCTCCCCCCATCCCATGCCCCTGCAGATTTTCCAGCCCTGGGGATGTCTCTCTCTGTGCACAGTTTATCCTGGGGAGCCAGGCCACAAGTCCTGGTCCCAGAGTTCACTGCCCCAGTGTGGGCTGACAGATGCCAGGTGGGTGGTGGGGCAGGAATTGTGTGCCCACAGGGAGCAGAGTGTGGCCCTGCACATTGGGGATGCACCTTGTGTTGCTGAGGAGTTGGTGACACGAGAAACAGAAAAATGTTCAGCCTTCTCTGCAACGGCTGCCAACTAAATGCCGCTGTTTCTGTTGCATCTCAAAATATCACCTGGAGTGTTGTTGCAAACAGTGGATGCAGGGTGAAAAAACTACTGAACTGAAGAAAAAACACCCAAGCAGAGCCTCTCCCAAGCCTGCCACCCAGGATGCTGAGACTCTCTCATCCCTCTTCACAAAGGTGACATTTGTAAAGAGCTCAAGGGCAGGTTTTTCCATGCTGTTGGCTCAGCAGCTTTCCCTGTGTAGCAGCAATAACCACGTTTCTCAAGGAGCCAGGTCAGTGTAGAGGGGAGGTGCAGTATTCCATGGAAAAGTTGGGCCATTCAATGCAGTGCCCCTGTCACAGGGAGCTAAGCCACCCTATGAACCCATGCTAGTGACATGTCCTCTTCAGTCCCATGGGTGATGAGATGCTGTGTGTGTTGGCATCCTCCTTCCCTGTCAGAATAAATAAATATTCCCATGAGGCCGAGAGCAAATCTGCAAATAGCTAATGAGAGCTGAAATCCCAACCTGAAATTAACACACTGCTGGTTGAATGAGGTTTGAAAATAATTCCTCTTCTTTTTTAATGTCTCTTAAATGTAACTGGCTTGCAGGGGGGGCATCACCGAGCCTTTGTGGCTGACTCAGCTGTGTGAGAGCCCGCGCTCCCCAGCCCACCCCGCAGGCAGGGCTCCTCTCTGCCGTCACTTGTGCCCAGCGTGCAGCCTCCTCGCAGCATCCCTTGTGAGAAATGCATGTGGGGAGCAGGGGGCTGCACATTACACGGGTAATTGCCCCCCTCCAAGGACGTTTGGAGAGGTGGGGGAGGTTTGTAATTGTGCCTGAGTTCGGCACGCAGCAGGCAGAGAGCGACGCCCGGCGCGGCAGCGTGGGTATCCCGGCACAGAGCTCCTGACGTATGTCTCAGCAGCTGTGTCATGCTTTGGCAGATGCCTGTGGGCCAAATGTAGGTGTCAAATGCTGGTGTCAAGCCTCCTCTTTACCATTTACAGCAAGTTCTTCTACAACCTCCAAAACAGCTGTGTAAATCAGGGTACAACCGAGTAAATCTCGATTTCTATCAGTGTACCACGGAGTTTGACACTTTTGTGTTGCTACACACGTGTCCAAGTGCACCTGTAGCTGTGCCATGGGCCAGCCTCAGTGCCTGGTGATTAGATTTGGAGGCTCTATCCTCCCAGCAGCTCTTGGTTTGCTGTGGTGACTGTGGCAGAGACCCTGCTGGTGTTTGAGGATGTTGTCCTATTGCCACCCATATTCAGATCCTCTTTGTGACTGCGGACATGGAAGCAGATATGGAAGCCACAGAGTGTGGGCTGGGTGAATGCTTCTGCTGTTGAGCAGTAGGAAATGGGACCCTCTGATCAGAAAGGAGATGGATTGCTCTGTGTGTGTGTGTGGTAAATAAATAGGGAATTGAGTCCCAAAGGGATTGATGCTTGCCCTCCTCATCTCACTTTTAACTACTGCTCCAAATGGATTATTTCTTCCCCAGAAATGAGGACTGGGAAGTAATGGCTACCAAGAGAGAGCCTATAAGCTATTCTAGGAGTCTGTTACCTGAAGAGGTGACAGGCCAGATATGAGCCTGAGATGGCAGAGATTTTCCTTAGAGAAAACTAGTTATAGCTAAACAAATGTTGACTAGCTGGTGACTGCAGCCATTTATTGGGCTTTTTGGATGAGGAAAGAGATTTTAAATGGATTCCATGTAACTCAACTGTGTGGAAATCATCGAGTTTTGTTCAAAAAAAAGCTTCTGTAGATGTCATTCATTTCCAAAATATATTAAATCTGATTCTTTAGTTACTGGGTTGCTTTAAAATGCAAATTAACCACTTGCCAAAATAATTTTCTTTTGCAGCTTGAATTTCAGTGGAGTCCATCTGGCATCTGCTGGGCAGTTTAGTGACTTCCTGGGGAGCATGGGCCCTGCACAGTTTGTTGGCCGTCAGACCTTGGCCACCACCTCGATGGGTAAGGAACACAAAGGAGTTGGGTGGCTGCAGCTGAGTCTTGAGCAGACAGCTCCTACAAGCCATGTAATAATCTGTCCAGCATCTGCTGATCTAACACTGCCCTGCTCCATTTCTCTGTTAAATTGAGTGAGCTTGGCTGAAAGGTTCTGCTGACTGCAGCAAATGTGGCATTAGGAGGAGAGCAGCAGCTTTGTGCTTTTCTCCCTCAGCTCTGAAAGGCACAGACTAAGTAAAACGCAGCTAAAATCTTGAAAATGTATCCTGTGCATTTTGGGTTTTTTCTTTCTCTCTAAGGCCCACCAGGCTCTGTAAGAATTTTGTTATGGTCCACCATACCAAGCAGCCTACAATCCTAGGTTCTTCTGTTTGGGAGAGATGAAATGCCTGCTGCCACAAAGAGTAGGAGACTGAGCCACCAAAGCCATTTTAGAGGGCTCCCAGTTGAGTTTGCTTTTGGAAATGTGGCCTGTAATCACTGTGGAGCTGCTCCAGAGTAATACAGGAGGAAATCAGGCACATACAGTTTGTTAGAGCTTGTGCAGGAGGGACATGAAGATTGGTTTTTTAATGTTTTTGCAACCCAAAGCTATATTAATTGGAAAATCTTCTGTATATTTTGACATTTTGGTTTAGGAGACGTGGAAATTGGCTTGCAAGAGCGAAATGGGCAGCTTGAAGTGGACATCATTCAGGCTCGAGGACTGACACCAAAACCTGGCTCCAAAACACTGCCAGGTAGGATGCTTTGATCTCCTAGAGTACTCCCCTGAGCCCCAGCCTCCCACAGTGCTTGTGAGTAGGGAAAATTAGAATTTTGCTTGGCTTCAGCAGGACTAAGCAGCCTGTGTGTGGTACTGAAAACAAGGCTGCTTG
The DNA here is from genome assembly GCA_013398075.1 of Notiomystis cincta. Lineage (NCBI taxonomy): Eukaryota > Metazoa > Chordata > Aves > Passeriformes > Notiomystidae > Notiomystis > Notiomystis cincta. The sequence goes on from VZRX01018705.1 coordinate 126,349, forward strand.
GGCAAATCTCTTCCTTGCTATAACTGCCTTCTTTAGAAACACCTGAGACGTGGCACTCTGTCTTTTCTAAAGTGAGCATGAAGATTTTCTTCATATTTGACCACGTTTCTTTTTTCCAGCTGCTTACATCAAAGCTTACCTGCTAGAGAATGGCGTGTGCATTGCGAAAAAGAAGACAAAAGTGGCTCGCAAATCATTAGACCCTTTGTACAATCAGGTGTTACTGTTTGCTGAGAGTCCCCAGGGCAAAGTATTACAGGTAAGATGAGCAAGTCTCAGGTCTGCCCCACCCTCTCTTCCACCTCTCATGGAAGATACTAAGTCTTGTTGTGCTGGTTAATTAACATTGATGAGAAAAAGCCAATATTTCCATCGAACCAAATGCACTCAATCTGAACTTAACAAAGGGAAAGGAATCCCTTTTTTTTCATACTCAAACTGATGATTATTTGCCACCCTGCCAGGTACCTTGAGTGCCTACCAGGAAAGAATTGATTTTTAAATTTTTTTAATTATTTTTTTCCCACCCAGTTAGGACATGGGTGGTACCTATAGGTGCTAAATGATCTTGCAGCATGGGTTGTCTTCCGTGTTTATACACATTCAGAGCACTCTGCTTTGCCATCACCCAATCACATATCCTACTCTTCTCTACCTCTTTTCTGTTACTGCCATACATTTTCTGCCATACTCTTATTTTCAACTCTGTTCCTGTGTATCCAGAGCAAGGAGTGATTTGCATTGTTAAATCATATCAAAATCATTTCCATCCAATAAAGCCTGGCTAAAATCTATTTGTAATACTAATGTAATTAATCCATGAGTTTCTCTTGTTTACCTCCACTGGCATATTAATTGCCAGCTAACCTGCTGGACCCTCTTCTAGTGACTTCTACCTCATTTACCTTGATTAGAAGCAACAAGACTGATATTTTCCCCTGATGCAACAAGACTGTATATTTATGACTGAAACAGAGTGGGACCTGGCTTGGTCTGCTCTTGCCTAGTATGGGTTTCCTTACCTGGTGTCTTGCTGCCAGGAAAGGCACTTATTCCAAGAACAAATTGAGGAGCTTGGCTTTTTGCTAATGGCCGTGTAACCAAACCCACTTTGTGCTCCATCTCCTCCTGGCCCAGAGTGTGAATTTTTGATTTTTGATTGACATTCATTGTCTCCCCTACTTCATTTTACAGAAAATTCGAGTGTTGTGGTAGTTAGGAGCCTAGGGAAAGAAGCTGTCAGGATTAGCCAGAGATCACTAATTGTCATCATAACCCATCCTACTCATCCTCTCCTCTTCAGAACACGGACTCACTCTGCAATCTGTCGTCACCTTTGTCTTGAGCCACGCAGGGCCCCTTGGCCACGTGCAGACCTGCAGCATGCCTAAGCCCATGACCCTCACTGCATCTGTTCTTCCACCCACTGGTCTCCATCGTGTCGTAAGTGTGACTCAGCTTTCCCTGCTCCCCTGCCAGCTCTTCCATTAGCCCTTCCTCTGTGCCTGTGAGCCGTTCTCGGCCCTCTGTGCTGCTTGCCCTGCATGTCACTCACGTGTGCCCCTCGTGCCACTGGTCCCACTGCCAGCACCCAGCTCCTGCCCTTCCTCAGGTGAGTGCCTGTGCCTCGTCTCCATCTGCCCTGTGGCACGAGCTCCGTGTGCAGAAGTTAAAACATGCTGTTCTCCTCAAACTGCTGGCTTTTGGCCCAACTTGTTGCCCACCTTTTTTTTGTTGATTTATTTTTCCAGCTCAGGGGCTCCTCCTGCCCTTCCTCCCCCAGGCCACCTTTTGGTGTGTCCAAGGCCTGGACCAGATTTTACCTGCAGGTGTTGGTCTGCAGCTCTGGGGATACTTTATGCAGGTGCTGTCCCTGCCCAGCAGGACAGTGTTTCATCCACATTCTTTCCATGGGGAAAAGAAAATCTGATAACATTAGGATTTTTAAACATGTGCTTAAAAAGTAATATCATCAGCCAGCGCTTCACATCACCTGTTGGTAGAGTAAATATTTTGGGTTTTCTCAGGCTGTAGTAAAGCTCCAGGAAGCTGGATGAGTAAAAGGATTGATCAGGCTTGTGCTTCCCAAGGCAGTGTGAAAGCTGGAGGATTAACTGTGCTCCCCTTCTTGTCCCCAAGGTGATAGTCTGGGGAAACTATGGACGCATGGAGCGCAAGCACTTCATGGGAGTCGCCAGGGTTCTCCTGGAAGAACTGGATTTGTCAACTCTAGCAATTGGCTGGTACAAGCTCTTCCCAACTTCCTCCATGGTAGATCCCACTACAGGCCCGCTCCTGCGTCAGTCCTCACAGCTTTCCCTGGAGAGCACAGTGGGACCCTGCTGTGACAGGTCTTAGTGAGTAAGGAAGGGGGAACTGCTTTTGTTTTTTAAACATGCTGTCAAGGTTTTGTTTGCTGGAACTCTGACCTCAAGCGCAATGCATGTTCAATCAGTTCTTGTGGAGCTGGAAGAGGAGGATAAACCAGTGACCTTAGACAGAAGACGAGGGGGAGGGCACTGTGCCCTCTCCATCCGAGGAGGAGGTGCCATGGGGCATGAGTCCTAGTTGTCAAATTAGACATACACCTCTTGTTTCACTTCTCTCGCTGTCATTCTTGGACCCTTGTTTCAGATCAATATTAACCCTGGAAAGTTGCAGCATTTGAAAGGATTTGGGGGGAGTAAGGAATTAATTTCTCTTAACTGTGCGTCTTAGAAGTTTCTAATACGGATTCTTTCACGAGAAAGTACCTGAAAAATTCAGAGGTCATCATCTGGCCTAAAAAGAGCAGGAACAGAAAGTTTAAGAGGAACCATTAGGGTTTTTTTTATAATGCCTTTCTTTCTGAGAGGAAGAAAAAGAAAGAAACCTGCAACTGTTTCTTTAGAATCAGTTCCCTGTCACTGAGTCATGTTAGCTGTAACACTGTCGTTGCTGTGTTTTCAAACTGTGCCAAATTACCAGCAAGTGTCTTTACTGCATTACGTGTCTAACACTGCTGATGAAGCATACTTGGTGGGAGAACAAGTAGCACCCACTTAGAGCAGCAGTTTAAACAGAGTTCGAGTTTAGCAGGCTAATTAACCGCAATTTTGCTCAGAAAAAAACCCCAAAACACTACAAGTGGGAGCTGAACATCACACTTGCAGCTTGAGGTGTTTGGTATTGTCAGATACAACGTTCTGCAATTTCCTGACTCCCTTACTTGTTGCTGTGCATCCTTCAGCCATGATGTCTTTCTAGCTCCTGCTTTTTTCCTTCATCTCCTTGGTACTGGTACATATCTGCTGGAGATGCTGCCCTTCCTGTTGTGCTGTGCACTGACCTGAAACAGGACTGTTTTATTCTGCCATAGGAGAGGAAATGGGGGTTTCTGGAGGTGCAGAAGAAAGAAACCTCAGTTTGCCACCTGAGAAGAAGGTGCTGGAGAGCCCCTGACCTTCCTCGTGGAGAGAGGGGAGCTTTAGGCAGTCTCAGTAGTCACAGACATTGTCAAGTGTCCTGCAAGAGGAGATGTGATCCCCAAAGGACAGAGGGAGGAATGTGGTGGCACAGTGGCCACAGCACCTGTGTTCATTAAAGAAGTAAAGCACATTTGCTGAGCTGTGGCTGGAGGAAGTGCGCTGGATCCTTCAGACAATTAAATTGCCCAGAATCACAGAGAATCTCCAGAGATTTTCTGTTGATAGTTCTGTTTTGGCTAGGCTTTGTCTTAGTTCCTGAATGAGGATTCAATGACTGCTGTCCCAGAATAAGCTTTTGGAGATGTTTTACTTTGTGGTTTAAAAGTGAAGGTCCTGTGTCCCATGTAGGAATGAGCAGATTCTTGACCTGTCATAGAGAAATACTGAGCATTTATTTCTGCATGTGGACCTCAGCTTTTTTAGAGTAAAAGCATGAGTGTTGAGTGGATGGTAAAAGCAGTTGCTTTTGATCCTAGCTTGTCTATGGCATTTTAAATTATTTTGAGATAAATTACAGGATAGATGCAAAAATTATAGGCCTTACAATAATCTGTAAAAAATTATTTAATATAAAGGAGAGGGAAGGAGGACAAGGGACATAGAGTGACTAGTTTTTTGAGTCTTCAGTGGCAAAAGCCTCAACATTTCAGATAAATCTCCTAATTTCCTTGATCAAATATGTCTCTGGCCTCTCACTAATTATTTTTTCTAATCGTATTAGACAATTTCTATATATTAGCTGAAGAAAGTTTGTTGCATGCTGGTCAAACTATGTTGTGGCGCTCTCTCTTTTAGTTTTGTTTCTAAGAAAAAAGCACATTTACTGTAACTCAAGTCGGCATCTTTTCCTCTTGGTATGTAGTGAGTACTAGGCAATATTGTACAATATATGTATGAACTAGAATAGATTAGGTAGATTTAGTGGTTTGTAGCACTGGATCTTTTAATAACTATGACTTTAAAAGGACTGTGGGGAGCTCCAGGTACACGCCAGACCTGGCAACAGGGCTTCTGTCTTAAGTTCTGCCGAAACCTTTGCATTGGTACTTTGTTTGGACATTATCTACCAGGAAGAGCTAAATTAATCCTGAGTTTCCTGTGTCCAGCAAGATGAATGCAGCATTTCTGCAGTTTTTAATGGGGAGTAGGAGACTATATATGCCAAAAATATTTCCCCAGAAAACTTTGTTTAGTGACTGTCTGTCGAGAAGCTCAGTTCCTGTGTGCCTGGCAGATGAGATGTGTCTCCGTTTCCTGCCCCTCTGAAAGCTCTGCAGGCTCAGTGATGATCAGTTTAGTTACCACAGGACTCCTTAACACCGAGGACTATCTCCCATCTGGTTTTAATCATGCTGAAAGGTCACTGTCAGGGTAAAAACAAAGAAGTTACGGTTCTAGTTGTGTTATTTTTGTTAAGATCTCCAATTCTGTAATTTGGAGGCAGTTTCACAGTCTGCTCCGTCCTATTTTGTTCTGCATTTTTTACGTGGTTGATCGTGGTCCAGTGCTTCTCGCTCTTGTTTCACTCACTTCCAAGTCCTGTTTCTCCCCAGTAAGTGAACACTGCAGTCCCTGGCTGCCAAGCACAGCACAGTCACATGAACTGGCGAGTGCAGGTGACCTTCCTTCACAAGGCAGACTCACAGGAGCCCTGCTGCGAGTGCCACGGGACACAGAGTGGAGCCAGGGCAGCTGCATGGTGCCCTACAGCTCTAATTTTTGCTTCACTCATACCCGTGGTTCCTGCACTGGCCACGGTGTATTGTAGTCAAAAAAGAGCTCTTCTAGTGGCCCATTGATTTAAGATTCCCAGTGTAGCATCCAAGACAATTCTCAGGCTTGGAATAGCCTATTTTTATAAAGCTTAACCCACTTTTTCCCCCAAAAATTGGCTGGCCAGTTTCTGTCTAAGGTGATGTGACAGTTGGGATTAGCAGTGTGGTTATGTATAAAACAGCCAGAGTGATGAGCAGCTAAAAACTGAACTTTTGTCCCCTTTGCAAGTCCTGGCTGAGTCTTTTCCTGTGCCTGAGTCTTGCTGTTGGATACAGTCAAGGAGGGAGAGAGGAAGAGCAGGAGACTTAAATAAAAGAAAAAAAAGGTGTCAGTATTTTTTGGTTGGTGAATGATGATGAGGGATGGGACTGAGGAGAGATAAATACCTGCCCAACTCAGGGTTGATTCTCTGTTCTTTGTGCATGAACTGCTACATTGTAAAGGTAATTGGGAGCATTGCTGGCCAAAAACACCATGGAGAGCCAATCCCTAGATGTTACCTGCATTCTGGAAAACAAAGAAATCCTGATGCAGAGAGCAGAATGATCTCTCCCCAGTGAGAATCCCCTGCACACAGGGAGAGCAGCCTCACATGTGGCTTTGTCCTCTTTGTGCTCTGAGCAAAAAGCAGCCATGGTTGGTCCTGGTTTGTTCAGGCAAAAAATGTGATATTTTCCCAGTCTCCTGGTGTTTCTCTCCCTTTGCACCAACACAGCTGGGATGCCCAAGGTCCTCACTCTGTAATTCAATCCATGGGTCCTCATCCTGCAGCCAGAGCTGCTGGAGCATCCCTTTGCACTGCAGGCACTGTGGGCAGGGTGAGGGCCAGCATTTCCTGGCCATGGATTGTTTCAAAGGACATTGCAGAATTATTTGCTTTGAATGAAAATATATATTTATTATTCCTAGCTGCCAGATCCTTTATCATTGTACTGTTCTAAATTTGCGGGTCTTCTGGAGTACGAATATCACAAGTTCCTGTCAAGGAGCTGTTTTTAAGATGTTGAGGCAGTTAACAGAATCTCAACCTAAGCATGTTTAGTAATGTTTAGACAGCAAGACAACTTTTTTATGAAACTCATTTTAAGTTAGTTTATTACATGCTGTTGGTAATATTTTAAAACAGGAAAAATATTTTTCTTTAAAGACAAAATGATATGTATGTTTTTTAACAGGTAACATAATTTAGTGTTTTCAAAAATGTTTGATGTTCTTGGTATGAAGTTTACTCATTCCTTTGATTTCTATGTTCCTTGTTATATTTTATCAACTTTTTTCCAAAAGAAAAGAGGCATATGTAAATAAACACCAGAAAAGAGTCCTATAAGAAATTCTGTTCAAACTGGCCATAAAATTATTAGTAAATATTTGTTATTGTTCATTAACTCTCAGCTACTTTGTTGAAAGAATCGCTGTTGTATTTTCAAGATGAGAACTACTTAGCTAGTTTTGTCATAATCCTGTACTCTGTATAAAAATCTTTTTATAAACAAAGTCTAATAGGCTACCAAGCAATAATATATTCCATTGGGTGTGCACAGATTGTGACTTGCAGGCTGTAGTACATATTGTTGATACAGTTTATAATTGTCTTCAATCTCAACAACATCACTTTTGAAAAAGATCCATATTAACTTTGATTGTAAAAAACAAAGACTGGGCTGTTGCCTTGAGATATATTCATCCTATAGACTTCTCTGTGAGTGTCTGTGCCCATCAACATGAGATCTCTCTTAGGTGAAGGAAGAAACAGCTGTAGGTGACTTCATACTACAGAGGTAAAAAATAGTTTCAGTATAAACTTCATGACTGTTTCAATCTCCTGTTTTTCTTAGGCTATCTAGTATTTGTAACTCGACGAGAATGGTTCCCACTGCCACTGTAGCCCTGATAAAGCAAAAAAGTCTTTGCACTCTGGGGCCACTTGAGTTCTGCCTGACAGCTGCCTATTTTCCTCGAGATACCTGGGGCAGGCTAAAGGGAGGGTTTTTTCAGAGCAGCAGATTGGGCTGCTCTTCTTTAAAGGCTCTGTGGGTTATTTCGTCCATTTCATAGGTGGTATTTGTCCATTTTGTCAGAAAATTCCACCCAAGGCAGAGAGGTTGCACCTTTGCAGGGGATCACAGGGACCAAGGTGTAAAACAGGCACAGGCTGCTCTGTGCCTTTCTTCAGAAATTTGCTAGTGCTGGGCTCATTTAAAGATTTTTCCAAAGTGGCAGGATCAGGATACTGGATTTTAAGTCAGCTCCATCATTGATGCAGGGCATGGAATAAAAGAGCTTCAGAACAGCATCCCAGTCCATTGCCTGTGGATTCCTCCCAGCATTTCCCACAGGACAAGTGTCCATGTTGTTCTCAAGATTGCCAGGCTGCTGGCTGTGCAGGCAGCAGGTTCCAGTGGTGCTGGGAGCCCCAAGGAATGCTGGAAGAATTCCTGGGTTTTGTGAAATGCTTTGAAGGGAGAGAGAGATGTGTGAATGCAAAGTGCTATCAACAGAGGAGTCCAGGGCACGTTGTGACCTGGAGGGAGCATGTGAAATGAAATTGCAGCTGCTGAATTTGAGCCAGACATTTGGAAAAGAGGATGATTGGTGGAAAGAGAATGATGAGTGCAAAGTTTTTGTGTTTACCCCAGTGCACACCAGCCAAGGTGTGTGTCTGTGAACAGGGTAATTCTGCAGGGAGTTTGCAAGTGATTTGGTGTTCTCAAAGCGTGGCTTCAGCTCTCACTGCCAGACTCCTCTGCCCAGTGGCCACATCCCAGTGACCAAGCAGCCTCACGTCCATCCCCACTGCTCATCCACGGCAGCAGCATCACACTCATCCCTGGGGAACCTCAAGCTCTTCCCACGGTATAGGCACCCTCTGCCCTCCCTTCCCCCTGGTAGCTGCTCTTATCTGGTGGAGGAGGGGAACCGGGGAGAGTTTCTTTGTAGCATTTGGTTCTTTGCACTTTAGTGGCTGAACAGAAGGACCCTGCACCAGCCCTTTCCAGAGCACCAGCAAACAGAGGCAATGACCCAAGGACTTTCCCTTTGTGACTTTCCAGTAGCTAAAATGGCAACCAAAGCAGTGTTATTAATCCCAGCTTGGCCAGGTCCATGCACAGCCTTGGCACTCTGGGCATGCCACGTGGGCTGAGCCCCTGTGCAGGGCAGGGAGGGGCTGTGCCTGGCACAGAGGCCATGTGGGCACACACTGTGCCCAGGCAGCCGTGGTGGGAGCAGAAGCAACCCAAGGGAATGACTGAGGCACACCTTGCTGAAGCCATCCCACAAGCTTTGCAGGAGCTGGTTTTTGTAGTTGTTTGGGCATCAAATGTTAGGGTATCTGCCCACAGGGGCTCCAGGCACCACTAAATGCCAGCCTGGAGCTTCAAATCCTTCAGCAGTTTTTTTTCTTTGGGGCTCTTGCTCCTGACCCAGTGCTGCACACTGGTCTCTGCTTTGGTGATTCCATCCTCTTGACCTGGAGCTGGTTTTGGCTTTGGAGCCAGGGAAAGCGAGGCTTGGAGTGTCAATCTTGAGGCATGTTCCCCTAGCCTCACCACACTGGGACTGCCTTCCTCCTGCTCCCTGCAAGCTGCTCCCTGTGGGCGCAGTGCCTCCCCCGAGACCCCCTCGTGCAGCACTGCCATGGCCTGCCACCCACCAGGGATGCCCCTGTCCTGCCAACGCTTTGGGGCAGCCCCACATTCAAACTGCAGGGGGTCCTTCCTTTCCCATCCTTGGAAGGAGCTGGGGCTCTTCTGCAGGGGCTGCAGCCCAGGCTGGGATGTGCCATTGACAACAGGGAGCTGCCTCTGTGCTGGCTGAGGAGAATGGGAGCTCCCAGCGAGCTTTCCTCCACCTTCCCTTGGCTTTCCCCAGTGCCCCCTGCTCCCTGCATGGGTCCCCTCTTCCCTCTCGACACGAGGCCTTATTCCAGCCCGAGGGGACTGAGGCTGCCCACGGCATCTCTTTGCACTGAGCATCCATCCATCCATCCATCCATCCATCCATCCATCCATCCATCCATCCATCCATCCATCCATCCATCCATCCATCCATCCATCCATCCATCCATCCATCCATCCATCCATCCATCCATCCATCCCTCCCTCCATCCCTCCCTCCCTCCATCCATCCCTCCCACGCTGCCCACCGGGAGCCCCAGGGCGCTGCAGCAGAGCTGGCCTCTGCTCGAGGATGGGGTCACCCCCAGCCCATCCATGCTCCCACCCCCCTCTGCCACCATGCTGGAGCTCTGCCTTGTTCCCCACTGCCAGGGTCTGGCCATTGTAGGGAAATCTGCTCTCACAGGTTAAATCTTTGTACTTCATTAATTGCTCCACAAAAAACTTTGCAGGCACACTACACTCCTCTTGCTTTTCCCTAGGAGTGGGGGCAGCTGAGATCTGCTCTTTTTGGCCTCTGTGACCCTCTCCAAAACTTTCTGGAGGTTTTTAACATCATTTGGTGAGATGTAGTCTCTGTGGAGCTGGAGGGAGCACAGGCAATGGAGCTGGGCAGCCTGCTTGCCCAGGTGGCAAGTGTCTTGTGAGGTGCCTGGGCTGCCTTGGGTGGAAGGTGGGACGCTGGCCACTCGTCTGTAGTCAGGAGAGGATTCTGCTATACTTTTTTCCTGTCTGTAGGTTTTATTCAGACAATATGTAATGATTGAGTGATTTACAATTCAGTGTTAAGCTAATGAAAACGTTGATAATGGTGATAATAAAACCTTTTTTTTCCTACGGTGTGTTGGAGGTTTTCTGTGGAGTGTCTCTGCCCTCTCTGTTGCCACGCACCTGACTTATCTTCAGCCCAAGATTCCAACTGGACCCTTCCTCCTCCTTGTGCCTGTAGGGAGCGAAGCAGCTCAGCCTGGTGTGCTCCATGGAAGGGCTGTCACTCCAGCTCCCTCAGTCAGCCCCAGCTTCAAACCTGCATTTCCCTGAGCCACTTCTGGATGTAATTTGGTCATGAGCATCTCCAGGCACAGAGCTACACTTGCTCCCAGCTGTACTCTACTCGCCACCCCAGTCCAAAGCTCCTGCTGTTTTCTTCCCAAGACCCTTCATGGTCAGCACTGGCTATTCAAGGGTGATTTTGAAACCCTGGAGGTGAAGATTCTCCTAGCAGAAAAAAAAACACCCCTGTCCCAGGCTGTTGGGAATACCCAGTGTGGGTGAAGGGAGGCCCAGGGACCCTCAGGGCAAGGAGACCCTCAGATATCACTGGGTGTGCAGCTGCAGCCTGGATGACCTGGAGCTGTGAGCCCTTGGGTGGGAGATGTCTGGGGGATCCTGCTGGAGGGGTGGGAGGTGTGGGAGGAGGTGGTCATGCTGAGAACAGGCAGCATCCTCTGGGGAGCTGCTGCAAGGCCTTTTCCCATGGGAATGAGGGATCACCAAGTCACAGTTCACTAAGAATTTCTTAAAAGGCTTTTGTCATGCCTCCAAATCCCTCTGCAGGTCATCAGGGTGAGACCAAGGGGCAGCTTCCCACCTGCTCCAGCTACAGCCCCAGGGGGAGCAGTGATGGAAGGGTGGAGGGTTTCTCTAGAGTGTCAGGGGCCAGCCCAGCATCTCCCATCCTCGGACCACCACCAGCTTCCCAAGGGGCTCAGGCTGTCACTGAGCAGCCAAGCAGTGCTGCCTGGAAGCTTCAGGCCACATGGAAGCAGCAGCAAGCAGAGCAGGTGCCCTACTTTCTGTGCTGCCACCTGGTCAGCAGCGCTGCCCTGCAGGGTGTGGAGGTGCCCCTGCTGCCTCTGCTGGGCTGTGCCTTTGCTCGGCTGCACTGTGGGCTCTGACACAACCACAGGGCCACTGAGCTTGGGCAGTGCTGGGCTGAACCCACAGGCAGAGTGCAAGGCTGCCTCAGCCTCTGGATTCAGGTTTTCTCCTGCTTCCAGCTCTGCCAGGGGTGGATTCTACCAGGGCAATACCATGCAGGCCTGACTTGAGTAGGAATTGAAGACCTGCTTCTTTGTACAACAGTGGATGAGGGTGAGAGGTGCCAGCTCCATCTTGGCCCCTGGGAGGATGTCCGAGGCTCAACGTGGAAAGAGGGAGAGATTTCCATGTGCTCAGTTCTGAGCACAGCCAAACCCTGGGCTGGAAACCGTGGGGAGGGTGGGGGAGATGGCAACAAAAGGGCTGAGCCACTGGGATCAGCGTGAAGTGACACAGAGGAGCTGAGAAGCCAATGGAAGCCTCGCTTTTAAGCCCGTTTTCCACACTCACAGCTTGCTTTGTTCACTCCTCCTCCCCCCCTCTCTTTAAACCAAGGCTCACCCAGCTGGTGCAGGTCTGGGGCCAATGGTGCAGAGCTGCTCCCCCGGCCCCTGGAACACCACACACCCCAAAGGGCCCTGGGGAGCACCCAGGTGAAGGTGTCACAAACCAGCCCCTGGTGCCAGCCCAGCAGCACCTGCCTGCTCCTGTCTGCCTGCCTGCCCACAGGGAGCCAGCCTGGGGTTTGGGGCTTGGACACATCCCTTTGCTCTTCCTCGTGACAAATAAACAACCACCACCAGATGGATTCACCTTTTATTAAGCTGCCATTCAGAACAAAAGGAGGAGAGAGCAAAGCCTGCCCTGAGACTTTCCCAATGCTGGCAACTCTGCATGCCTTTCCCACCAGGAAAAGGGGCTATTTCTCCGCAAAATCTCCCTCAGAGGGTATTTTAGACAAAACTGAGAGTGAAAATGTCCCTTATTGGAGAAAAAAAAAAAATAGAGCTCCTACCAGTGTCAGAGCCCTGCTTTCATGCAGACGAGACAGGATGGACAAAGGCCACGCTGGGGTCACCAGCTGGGAAGAGCCTCCCAGGTGTGGCTGTGCAGGTACCACATCCCACATGGGGAGCAACTTGGAGGTGAGACCACCCCCACCTCAGATAACCCCAGCAGCAAGAAGCACAAACCCATGGGCTCACAGGGGCTGGGAGGAGGTGAGGAGCTGGCACAGCTGCTGGGCTGCCAGCTGGAGGAAAGATGGGGAAGGAAGGGGTGATTTTAGCTAAGAAAAAAAATTCTCCTTAGGACCAAGCCCTTTGCAGGTGACTGTGTAGTTCAAGCAGGCTCTTCCTAGGGCTGCCCTTAGTACAGTCTGGGGTCAGCACAGAGGAGAGCTGGGGCCAAGCTGAGCTGGGCTGGGCTGGACTGGAGGAGTTCAGCTTCCCCTTGGGAATGGGACACAGAGTCTCTCCAGCCAGGAGGACCTACCCATGGTGGTGAGGTATAAGAGGTAAGGTGTGGTGGTGGGCAAGTGGGTGAGTGCATGGACCTCCAGCTTCCAAAAGCACTGAGCCAGCCACAAACCTGAGCTCAGACCCAGAGGCTGCTCACAGGAGAGGAAGCTCCTCCATGAAGCTGTCCCCATGTGCTGAGCTTCAGGATCACAGCCCATTCCCTCCTGCCCACCTCTCCCTGCCACCCACCAGCTGCAAAACTACTGCGTGGCACTGACTTACCTGCACCTGGTGTCAGGGGACAACCTAAATGTCCCCAGCCCTGCAGGGCTTGCTCACACAGGCTTTGCTTTTCACACTCAGCACATGCAACCCACATGGAGCAAGAGTTGTGTGCTGGCAGCAGCCACAGCCAAGGTTCAGCAGGGTGGGAGGACAGCAATGCTCCCTTTGGGGAGCAGGGAGGTGGGAAAGCAAACCTACAGCTCGCTGGGCTTCTTCACATGGGGTGGGGGTGGGCTCTTGCCAGTCCCAAATGCTTGAACCTACTTGGGAGGAAAAAGCAAAACAAAACTAACGATGTCATTCAGTGCCTGCAAAAAAGGAATCATTATTTCCCAACAGGATTTAGAGGCTCCTGCTGGGGGAGGGGAGAAGAAATGAGTAAGAAGAACCTGACTTCTCTGTTCTTAATTTATGATCCTAGTAAGAGTGGAGCGCGGAGTGCAGCTCGGCACGCGCTCCTAGATGGATTTCCTCCGCAGCCGGGGGTGCTGCCGGCAGCGAGGGCTGTTGGAAGACAAAGTGCTCCCCGGGGAAGAGCCGGTCTGACCCCGAGTGCTCAGGGACACCTCGTCAATTTTGTAGGAAATGGAGTTGTAATACACAGGGTTGGTGTGGCAGCTCAGGGTCTCGGGGTGGGAGGGAGCCGGGCTGCCACACACCTGGGGTCTGTAGCACAGGCACGTGCAGAAGGACGGCACCGCAGCTGCCGAGGCGGCCGACTGGCGCCGCTGCCTCTCCGCCTCCTCCTGGACCAGTGGGATCAGGTTCATCTGGCTCGTCCTGTCCTCCACAGGGAGAAAGATGGCATTGCTGCTGCGGCTCTCCTCTTTTGGCTTGAGGTGGATGTTGTTGCGGGCCCTCCTCAGCGAGGCTCGCTCTTCGGCGTCCCGCCGCTCGTCCTCCGAGTTCATCGTCAGGAACCGCAGCACCACCAGGTTGAGGAAGGCGCCGATGACGGTCAGGCCCACCAGGATGTACATGAAGCTGAAAGCCACGTATGGGGGCTTTTTCTGCAAAGCCTCGTTCTTCTGCAGAGCCACAAAGTCTCCAAAGCCAATAGTGGTCAAGGTTATGAAGCAGTAGTAATAGGCGTGGAAGAAAGTCCAGCCCTCGAAATACGAGAAGGCAGCAGCGCCGATGCACAGGGTGCCCATGCAGGACAGAAAGCCCACTAGGACCATGTTCTCCATGGAGACATGGGTCGTCCTCATGCCCAGACATTTCTTGATCTTCTTGAGCAGCAGGCGCACGACGGTGTTCATGCGCTCCCCCAGGCTCTGGAACATGACCAGCGTCAGGGGGATGCCCAGGATGGCGTAGAACATGCAGAAGACTTTGCCAGCGTCCGTGCCAGGAGCAGCGTGCCCATAACCTGGGAAGGACACAGGAGAGAGGAAAGGTGGCATCAGGCCCTCACTGGGGTTTCCAGCAAGGCTGCCCTGTGACCAAGAGGAGCAGTAGAAAAACGGGGGGAAGAATGGAAAATGACTCAGTGTCACACTCATCTGTGACAATGCTAATGGGGCCATAGGATGCCACATCCTTTGGGATGATGGCACACTGCAGTATGGTGTAGGCAGAACTTCATTTTACCTCTAAAGAGAGAAGGAACCCTCCTGACAGCCCCTGATGTCACACAGGCCAAAAGGAGGCCTAGAGCTGGACTGGGGTCTGCAAGCCTCCTGCAGCTCACAAACACTTGAGAGGCCAGGATGCTGTGCCAGTGCCAGGTGTGCAGGGAAACCTGAACCCCACAGTGAGGGGGAGCACAGGCTCTGCAAGATGCTGAGACCAACAGCACCAGCTCACCCTGTGGGGAGATACACAGCCAGGACCATCCACAACTGCCCTTGCAGGGACATTGCCACCTCCCCTGTCACCTTGCTCCTCCTCCTCCCAAACCAGTGTCACATGCACATTTCAGTCTCAGCTCTGTGAGCACTTGCAGTGTGGCCTGTTGGACAGGAGCTAGAGTGACCCCTTGCCCCTGTGCTATAGGGACAGGCCCCACAGGAGCAGCTAAGTCTGGAAGGACTTCTGCAGACCCACTCCAGATTTACTCCAGTGTCACGAAGACTCAGACCTAAAGCACCACTGGACTGTTGGGCAGGAGGGGCTGTGCTGTTTTAGATGCAGGGTAGGGAGCATTTATGTCACTGCAACCCTGTCAGCCCTTTTCCTGGGGACAAGGAGCTCCAGGAGCACAAGGTTCTCCTTGGACACTTTCTGAGATTTAATTTCTCCACCTTGGCCCAAGTTTCAGAGCTGTGACTCAAGGACACACATAATTATACTCTGAGGCACAGTCAGGTATTCACTGCAATCTTCTGGGCTCCAGCGATTCTGTGCCCACCTCAATTACAGCAGCTTAGCAGAAATCGGTGGCCCCTGACCTGAGTGGATGAGTAACAAATTCAGTGCAAGGGAGTCACATGGCATGGGGAGTAATGGCATCCAAAGGCATCTGAGCCTTTCTCTGGGTTGCTCTTACAAGAAACTACCAGGGCCTGAAAGTTCCCTTCTAAAGGCGCCTGCAGAACAGTGCCAGCTCCTTCCTGCACTGCTGCCAGGCCTTCCACAAGCAGCTATTTGTATTTTCAATTTCTGCAGGAATTTGCCTGAGTTTTGCATGGAGAACATGGGGAAAACACTCTCTTGTTACCCCACAGTCTTGTTCTAAGCTTGGCTTCACCTCAGTCCTTGCTGCCCATGGATTTCCAGGACACTTGGGGAAGCTGCAGCATCCAGTGGTGGAAGGACCAGAGGAGGATAACCATGCTATCCTGGGCTCCTGAGCACACCTCCTGCTCCTGGAAACTCCTGCATGGGACAGGGCTGAGGGGCTGAGATCAGCATTATCCTTCACCAAGCTGTGCTCTGAACTGTGAGCAGGCAGCAAGGGAGCAGCTCCTAACTGCTCTCTCTGTTCACAAATTCACACAACAAAACATGATGAATTTAATGCCTGCATGCCACATTTCATGCAATAGAGAGCAGACAGGAGACTGCAGTGGCAAAACCTCCCAGTCAGATCCAAGCTTAATAACTGAGTGCAATCACCAGGTCCCAGGCTATAAGACAATACAATGACAGTGATGAGGAGGTAAATACAATGATCCAGAAGAGCAGTAAGTGGAAAAACAATTGTTATACCCTGAGAGACTGTTGAAGGAGTATTTGACTGATGGTTTTGAAATGACAAAGGGAATTAGAAAGAGTAAACACAGCTATAATAATGTTAAAACTGAGATTTGGAGCACAGCCCAATATAAAGAGATCTAACATGCCAGCGTTTTAGAAATATGGCACCTGGGCTGAAATTATTTATTGCATGGGGTGTGTGATAAGCACAGCCATTGTTTGTCACAGCCAACAGGAAAATCATGTAAATGAAGCTATAACCTGCCAGGTGATGATGGGGGTTTTTGCTGGAGCCATTCATCTTTCCCTCCTGCTGAGGTCTGACCCAAACCATGCCCTGAGCCCACCGTGGTTTGCTGACCATGTGTGCTCCCAGCTGCACAAACCCCACAGTGCATCCCATGGGAGCACATGGAGACCCCAACAGGGCCTGCAGGATACCTGTCCCTCTTCCACCTCTCGTCCTCTGGTAACACAGTACAGTTGATACCTCCAACCCTTGTCCTGAGGGACAATGCTTCCAGCTACTGGAGGTATTTCAACCATCCCAAGCCCTTTGGTAAGACTGAAGTCCTGTCCTGAAGAACAGGATGTCACTGCTGGGTGTGTGAGGGCAGGATTTGGCCTCAGGATTCCTGCCTCCAAAACACATCTGCTGACTGAAATCCCAGCACAAGCAGTGACACCAGCACAGGATCCCTGTCTACCCCCACAGGATGCTAAGGGTGCATGGATTAATCAAAGTGGATTAATTAAACAATGCTCAACTCCCATGTGTCTAATCTCACCTAAATTAAGGCAGCCCTCATTCAGTTTAGTTTCTCTTGCAAAACTGAACTGGACAAACTGAGGCACCGGGCTCTGGTGTGGGTAAGTGGGTCTACACGGGAGTTTGATGTGATTCAATTGCTCCCCTCCAAGCTGACACCCACCTCCCTGCAGGGTTCTGTGCAGGCAGAGCAGCGGGCAGTGGCTCATGGCTCTCTTGGCTCCGTCAAGCAGGTCTCACACAGCCAAACATGCAGAGTTTTGAGCCAGCAAAGAAGCCAACAGTTCTTGCCCAGCTCTTCACCCAGCTCACTGGCTACAGCCAGCTCAGGAACCCTCCTGACAGCCCCCACCTCTGCCCTCCCACACCGCTGCCAACTTTGGCAGCTGCCTGCTCCAAAGGTTCCTGCAGAAGCTCTGCAAGCTGCCGCCTCCCTGGGACAATATCGTGTCTCGTGGCCCCAGCCGTGGCAGCACCCCCAGAGCAGGGTGGCCCCAGCCTGCCCGTGGGTTGCCTCGCCCACCACTGGGCACTGGGGGTCCCAGAGGGTCAGCTGGGGGTGGCCTGAAGAAATGTCCCAGCCTGGCAGGGGTGAGAGCTGCCTCTGCCATGCGGGCACCCCCAGGCTGTCCTGGAGCTCCCAGGGGCACTGGAGGAGTGGGGCTGGAGGAGGATGAGGCGCAGGGACATAGAGATGGAGGGACATTGGATGCAGGGGCGTGAGGATGGAGGGAGATGGGCGGCAGAGATGGAGGGACACGGGGTGTAGGGAGCTTGGGATGGAGGGACACGGGGTGCAGAGGCTCAGGGACGGCGGGATGCCGGGCGCGCCGGCCGGGCTGCCCGCACTCACCGATGGTGGTGATGACCGTGATGGCGAAGTAGAAGGAGCCGGCGAACTTCCACTGGCGGCCGGCGCGGTGCGGCTCGGCCTGCAGCACCAGCCGCTCCAGCTCCCGGTAATCGTCGGCGGAGAAGCGGTACTTCCTCCGCAGCTCCCCGCGCTTCTGCTCCAGCAGCCGCTTGCGGCCGCTCTCCGCCTCCGACTCCAGCGCATCGAAGACCGCGGCGCCCACCAGCAGGTAGGAGAAGATGCAGAGGATGAGCGCGGCCGTGCGCAGGTTCTGCCGCTTCATGGCGAGGGGCGGCCGCCGCGCTCAGCCCGGGCTCCGCATGGCCCCGCCGCCGCCGCCCCCCGC
>VZRX01018705.1:150234-187718 GCA_013398075.1 Notiomystis cincta
CTCTGCCATGCCCTCTGCCATGCTCTGCCATGCTCTGCCATGCCCTCTGCCATGCTCCTGCCATGCTCTGCCATGCGCTGCCATGCTCTGCCATGCTCTCTGCCATGCTCTGCCATGCTCTGCCATGCAGTGAGCGCTGCGTGGCCTCAGTCCAAAGGTGTCTGCCCGCAAGGTGGGTGCCTTAACCTGCTCCCCCGGCTCCTACGGCACCGCCCTTCCCCAGGTGCCCCCACCGTGGGCTGCTGGGGCAGGAGGCAGCTCCTGTGCCTGCCTGGCTGTGCTCCAGGGAGGAACGGGGCTGTGTCCCGTCCCCAGGGCCAGCTGAGCCCCGCTCGGGCCGGGAGGGGCGGCGGGCAGAGCCGGTGGCGGTGGCGGGGAGCGCCGCAGTCCCCGCTCCCCGGGCACAGCAGCAAATGGCTCCTTTCGATGCTAAAAATAACCCGCTAGGAAACAAATCCGCCCCAGGACTTCAACTGGGGGAAAGTGCGTTTATCAGTAAAACTCAAGATGTCCTTTCCTGTTTTGCTCTGAAGAACCGGTGCTGAGAGGTTGATTGAGCTTCCCAGCCAGGCACCGACTTATTTCGATGCAGGGTTTGATTGCTCCGAGATTCATTTTTCTCCCCCTGCTCCATGGCTGGTCCCACACTCCACTGGCCAGAACAGCTCCGGCCTTGGGGCCACAAGCGATTTCCCAGCCAAGGGAGCTCTAAATGCCCTGTGAAAGTGTTCCTGCTGCCCATGCCTGAGAGCACAGCAGGTTCCCAGTGGGGAACAAACAGAACAAAATGAAATATTTGTTTTCTCTTGCAGTCTAAGCACTGCGTTAGGGACTTATTTCTTTCTCCACCTTAAAACTGCAGCTTTTACTAAGTCTTGTTTATATACAAAGGGTTTCCAGTTGTTTCTCTTTGGGCTTTTTTCTGGAAGGACTAATTGGGGAGATAAGACACATCTTCTCTGAATTGCAAATGCAAAAACATCCCTGTTTGCTTGACCCAGCTGCTTGTCCCCTGTTCCAGCCCTTGCTCTTTCTTTCCAGCCATGTTCAGGGGCTGTGTGGTGTCCCTGGGGCACAGCAAATGGTGGCACAGAAATCACAGCTGTTCCAGGCATTGGGACACCAGATCTGCCATGAATCAGTTAGAAGGAATTAAATTATCAGTAGGCTTCTTTGGAGGCAGGCAAACCACTCGAGGTAAATGGAAAAATAAACCAGAGGCTTCTCTGTGTTCTGAAACATTTAACTGACTTTTAGGTCCTTTGTTTGAGTGTCTCTTGAGGCCGGAGCTGGGGCACTGAGCAGTGACAGGAGATGATGCTCTGGGTGTCTCCATGGTATCTCCACACAGGATCAGGGATAGACTCAGGACAGGGCCATTTTGGGGTTTCTGGCTTGGGAACCACGTGAGAACAGCCCCCTTTATGGAGGCAGATGAGAACTTCCCCCAGACTGGGCCTGGCAGGGGCTGCAAGGCCAGCATTGATCCCTGTGCTGTGCCTTTGGGAGAGGATGTGTCCTGAGCCTGCTGGTTTACCCATGAGGAACCCTCTGCTCCTCCATGCCCCACTGCAAAGGAAAATAATATTTCAGCCCCTCTCCACCCCTCACTGTGCCCCTTGTGCTGCCCTGGGGCAGCCTGCCAGAGCTTTTCCAACATCCCAGCTCAGTGCAGCAGGATAGTGGCTGCAAGGATGGATCTGTTGTTTCAGCTTTGCACACAGAAAGATTCTTTCCTCCAACAGCCCTGAGGAAGCTGCAGCACCTCATGATGGGTATTGCAGACCTGCTGGGGTCTTGGACAGCCCCAGGCTCCTGGATGAGCTGCATCCCAAGGGAACTGCATGCTCATCTCCTCTGGACTCTCAGCATGGCACTGTGTGGCCAGCACCACACACTTCCAAAGGGGGATTTTTGCCTCCAAACCAAACAACACTCCATTCAGGGAGAATGCCTGGCTCTTGGCTTCCCCACCAGGGAAGCCAACCCTGAGCTCTCCTCCGTGCCAGCAGCTTCCCATTGCCATGAGATGCCTCCCCACTGCCTGGACTGGAGACACAGAGGTGCTGCAGGTAAGGGCAGACTGGGAGCTGGGGGGGGTGGTTCTCCCCACCTCCACCTCCGAGCAAAGGCAGCCAGGACAGAGTTAATCTGTCTCCTGTCCTTGGATGTCCTCAGCACAGCATGGAAGCAGCCTCTCCAAGGAGGAGCTGTGGTGCCTCTGGGAAGCCTGGGAGCTCTCTGATGCTCCTTAGGGTAAACTTTTTGCCCATAAGCCCAAACAAGCAGAAGAATTTCACACCAGCTGAGCTGTGCGTTGGCACGAAGAGCTCTTCAGGGAGCCAGATTGGACCTGAGTGTCTCGTGTTCATGACAGAGCAGAGGTGTTGGGCAAAATTCAAACGACAGCTTCCTCCCAGGCTGCCGAGGAGGCACCGAGCAGCTCCCGGGGGTTCTCTGCCCCGCTCCCGTGCTGCCTCGAGCAGCGATCCGGGGCAAGGAGGGCTCGCTGCGGGGGGATATTTAGAGGAACGGCGTAAAAACAAAAAAGGCACAGCTCTTTTAAGCCTGGGCTCGGCGAGTCCTCCGGGAGAAATCCGTGCCCGCAGGGTGCAGCCGCAGTCGCTCCGTAGCGCACAAACCAAAGCGGCTCCGCATCCCCGCTGTAACTGCGGCCGCTGCAGGAGCCGCCTTGGACTGCTGGCCTCGCACGGGCACGCTCAGGGTTGTTCTGTTTCTGTGAGCTGCTCTTCTGCTGTTGGTCCCTCGGGTGCCAAAACACTCCCGTAGTGTAGACAAAGACGCAGGTTTTTCTCTTTTATTAAAATCTTCACCAACAGCACCCGAGTGGCAGGTGTGTTTCCATTATTCCCAGTTCACCTGGATAATTGCATCTACTGTTTCTTCCCAGTCTGATCAATATCCTTGGTAAATAGGATAACCTGTCAGGTCTGCTGTCACTGCAGCCAAAGGTACTTTAGCAATGAAATTGTTTTGCTGAAGAAATGAGTGCCTCTCACAGGATCTGAGGATGCTGCGACCTTTCATTAGTGACCTGAGTGACTCATCCCTTTCTGTGTGCACGCTGCAGCTCCCCACCAGGCGGGAAAAGATGCTCCACAAAGTCCTGCTGCTGGGTGCCTGGAATAAAGGGGAGCCAAGTCCTGCGGGAGCCTCCTGCTCTCGCTGCTTCTCCTCCAGCTTCACACACTTCACACCTCGCCTGAGCCTGAGGGCTCTCGTGTGACAGCCCCGTTTGTCCAACAGGGACCCGTGCACCCTCTCAGTGCCACCGTGATGTCCCAGCACTCCCAGTCCTCGTGTGCAGCAGCTCCCTCTCTCCCCAGCCCACCTTCTCAGCACAGGGCAGCCAACCCACACCTGTTCAGCAATCAGGGCTCCACTGGCCACACCAACACCCCTGAACTGAGTCAGAGCCAGATTTTAGCTAAAGTGTGCAAAATGAACTAAAGAATTAATCAGAGTTGAGTTCTGTGCATTTAGATATTGCTGATAGCAATATTTTCTTCTTGTAGAGTGTTTTGCATGCCAAAAAGAAAGTGGTTGTACATCTGTGCATCTGTACGTGTGCCTGTTATTTCTGCCTGCCTGACTTCCCTGGGCTGTCAGCTCAAAAGTTCTCTGTAACGTAACAAATCTTGACTGTGTTTGCAACATATCCTCAACCAAGAGTGGTTTATTTAATGAAGCAAGAAATGCTGCCAAATTTCCAGGCTTGATCCTGATCCCATTAGTGTCAGGAGGAGAATTCTCACCATGTTTGATTTATTGGTTGGGTCTAATCTTGGTAAAGGAGTTAAAAATCTGCTTTCAGCTTGATTTTGCAGACAGTATCATTGCTCCATGCTGCTGTACCAGAGAGGCTGTGGGGAAAGCAGAGAGTGCAGGTGGGATTCCTCTCACCTGCTTTTAGACATCTTCAAAGTCTGGCAACAGATAGCCAGGGGAGGGAAAGAGGAATGATCGGCTTGTCACATGCCAGGAGCCCAAAAGAGGTGTTGATTCAGGAGGTAACCATGGCACAGCTTCTCCAGTGGCACTGCCCCCCTCCTGCCAGCAGCAAATGCCTGTGTGTGGCCCTGCCAGTGCCTGGCAGAGTGCTGGGAGAAGGGGAGGGAGGATAATGACAGCTCCCCACCTCCCCTGCCCCTTTACCCACTCCCAAAAGCCCTTCCCATCCACAGGTGGGAACAGGCACAGACTGGGAGCTGCCCATGTGGTTGCTCCAGGGACAGTCCCACACTCTGGTCCCAGGGGATAAAGAGCCCTCGGAGGTTCTGAGGGGTGGGCAGTGCCCACACATTTTGAGCAGGATCCCTACAGTGACCACACACCTCCACATCCCACAGAGAGCAGCAGATGCTCATTGGGAGGGAAGGAATCTCCCTGGCAGTGAGGGCAGGAAGGAGGGATGGAGGAGGGAAGGCTGGAGGAAGGAGAGCAGTGGTGAAGAGGCTCATGTGCCAGGGCTTGAGTCTTAATTACACACACACCTAATAAAGGGAAAGAGCTCACTCCCCCCAGTTCACATGGGAAGCAGCCCTGTCTGAGAAGCGAGGGGACTGTGAAAATACAGATTAAAAAAACAATTAGAAATCCCACCCCAAATATCTGAGCCATCAGCCCAACACACAGATCCTTACTGGCTTTTGCTGGTTTGATGGATATGGGACACAGAAAAATGTGCAGATTTATGCCTGCAACTGTCCCTGGGGCTCAGAGATGCTTCTCAGGATCCAGATCTTTAAATCTTTGTTAACAGTGATGGGAGGGGGCACTGGAGAAGACAAGAAGACATATCTGGGCACAAGGATGCAGGGGCTGAGAGCAGAGTTTATGGCACTTTCTATGCAGAGCTCCCTCCCCAGCATGCAGGGATGCTTTAGTTCAATCAATCATGGCCAAAGTGGGGGCAGTGACAGGGTGTCACAGCTCCCATGGGCTGGGGGAGCCAAAGCTGGCTCTGTGAGGAGCTGTAGCATCTCAGACAGGATCCATGTGTGAAGATGGAAGAGCTGGACAGCTTTCAGAGGCGTGGGTGTTTTTGGAGGAAAGGAGAAGAGTCCAGAGCTCTGGAGAAGCCCAGATCTGGAGTGTGTGTGCAAGGAGCAGGGACCAGATGTGATCCTAATGTCTCAATCTTCCTGCTACAGAGAGAGAGGTTCTCACTGGTGAATTTAAGCTTCATCTTTCGGCTTCCTCTGGATGAGGTGGGAGCTGGATGCTTCAGGCTCTGCTGGACCCCTGAGGGGTGCTGAGAGACCCCTCAGTGTGTGCCTGTCACAGATCACTCTGCAGCAGCTGCCTGCAGTCTCCCAGCAGTTCCCTGTCTGCAGAGCACTGGGAAGATCATCACCACTCCCTGAGCAGCAGGCCCCTGCTCCAACCCGCAGGCCAGCTGGCTCCCAGGTTCCCATAAAGCTTTAAAAGAAGCCAGACGACTCAAAAGTGAAAGCACGAGGTGTTTATTTGCACTGCAGACACATTAACAGCGCTGAAAGCCGCCCTGCTGCCTCCGCTGCCCAGCGAAAGTGGGTCTGTGCAAGGAGCAGCTGACAGAGAGAAATGTCAGGAAAAGAGCACCACGTCCATCTGTGGGCCAGTGCTTTCCCAGAAAGGGCTGATTTTAACTCACAGTCCACTTCCTTCAGCTGGGCTGCAAAACTGCTGTTGCTGCAAATCACATTATTGAATCGAAATGTCTGAGCTCTTTGTAGTGCATAACACCAAGATCAAAAACCAAAATACTGCTTGAGAGTCTCTGCTCACCTCAAAGCACAGACCTGCTGATGACAGACTTCACCATCACATCCAGCTTTCACAAGCCTTCAAGCCAGTGCTGCTTCACTTTTTCTTTGTACATCTAATTTTTACAAGTCATATCTAATGCCCTTGCAAGGCTGGATGCAAGATGCAAGCACCCACCTGAAGATTTGCAAACTCTCCTGGCATTTGCCTGCTGAAAGCAGGAGTTCAGGCTACTGCAGTCATCCACCTTCCAAAATAAAACCCCAACCAATAGCCTCCAAAAACTTTAAAATGCCCATTTGTTAGTTCTGCTATGTTGTCTTCCAAAAGAGAGGGAGTAATGCCAAAAATGTCTTTTTCTTCTGCAAAGGAGGTGGGCAGTAGAGGATCCCACAGATCCTGAAACAGCTCAGTCACCCAGGAACTGGCACAGCTTAGTCATGTACTTAAAACCTGATTTTTTAATGAATATTTCCATTTCCAAAGCACTTCCCCCCCTGCAAAAATTTGCCCTCTCAGCTGTTCTGCAATGCTGGACCTCTCCTTAGGTAAAAGAGGGAATCCTGTCTCAAACCAATGTACAGCAGGGGAGAGAGGATGCAGTGGAAGGACAAGGTGTCATTCCCTCCCATCCCTCAGTGACAGAGGAGATGGGAAGCAAGGGGGTGTTAACCAGCTCAGACTGCATGAGAGGCTGGAGGGAAATACTTTGGACTGGAGCAAATGTGATGTCCATCTCTTTCCATCTCCAGGCAAAACGGTTGGGTTGAGTAACTTTGCTCTTAAAATCTGGTCCCAGGTTTCTCTCCAATGCTGACAGTCCTGTCTATCCCTTGGTGGATGGAGCTCGTGATGCTGCTGTCCCCATCTCTGCAAAGCAGGTGTCAGGGTGGGGGCTGTCCCCAGGGAGGGGCCAAGCACAAGCTGGCGTGGCAAAAGCAGGGGTGTAGGGTAGCTCAGAGCTCATTAGAAGGCTCCTCCTTACAAAGAATGATGCTCCTCTTCTTCTCAGCTGCCTGGCAAGAGGGTTTGCTCCTGAAGGGCGGCCTCAGACACTCTCTGGCTTTTTGGTGGATGGTCCTCATTCGTGTCCTCCAGTCCTTGCTGGTGATCACATAGAGCAGGGGGTTGAGGGCACTGTTGAGGCTGGCCAGGCCCCGAGTCACCTGGTAGGAAACGTAGATGTTCTTTGAAGCCTGTGTGCAGAACCCCTGCAGCTGCTTGCGACGAAAAAACAAGTTGAGGTTTCTGAAGATGTGGTAGGGGAGGAAGCAGATGGAAAAGAGAACCATCACAAGAATCACCAGCCCGATGCTCCTCCTTCTGAGGCTGGGGTCCACGCTCTCATTCCTGCAGAGCACGAACACCACGTGGCAGTAGCAGCCGAGGATGATGAGGAACGGGATGACAAACCCAGTCATGGTGACAGCGAAGGTGTAGGACAAGTAAGCCTCCAGGTCCTCGAATCCCGTGGTGTCATGGCACTGTGTGCTGTTACCTGTCTTGCTGAAGGCAAGACCAGGGGCTATCAGTGCAATGACCCACACCCAGACCATGACACTGAGCCACACGGACGAGGCTGCAGCCTGGCACCTGCCCCGTGCCTTCAGCGGGTGCACGATGCCCAGGTAGCGGTGGATGCTGATGCAGGTGAGGAAGCCGATGCTGGCGTAGAGGTTGAGGTGGAAGAGGCTGCGGGTGAGGCGGCACCAGACCGGCCCGAAGATCCACTCTCTGTTTTGCAGGTAGTAGCTGACGAGGGAGGGCAGTGTGCTGACATAGAGCAGGTCGGCCAGCCCCAGGTTGCCCACCAGCAGGCTCAGGGGCTGCCGGGCCCCGTCGCGGGGCCGCTTGCAGAGGTGCCACAGCCCCAGCCCGTTCCCCAGCAGCCCCAGGGGGATCACGGTCAGGTACACGGCGGGCAGGAAGCGCTGGGCGAAGGCGGCATCCACGGCGCAAGGAATCCCACTGCCATTGCCGGGCGCCCTGGGGACACCCACCGTGGTCATCGGGCGCTGCGGCAGCCCTGCCCGGGGTGGCACCGGATCCTCTGGCACAGCTGCGGCTCCGCTCAGCTCTCCGCTCCTGCCGAGCCCGGCCCGGGACTTCAGGGCGCTGGACTTTCCCCGGGGCACGGGGAGGATGTGCCGAATGCAGCCTCAGCCCAGCGGCTTCCGCCACTCCCTCGGCGCCTCCCCCGGCCCGCTTGAGGCGCCCGGAGCCGGGCGCCAGGGACTCGCAGCCCCTCGGCTGCTTTGGGTGCTGGGGGTGCCTGCCGGGGGCAGGAGGCACGGAGGGCTCCGCCGCGGAGAGGTTGGGAGATGGCTGAGGAGGGGAGCCAAAGCTTCCAGCCTGTTTCTGTGCTCTCCCACTCTCCGTTTTACAGAGCGCAGGCTGGCAAGCCCGCACCCCGTGAGCCGCCCTCGCTGCCTCTCCTGGCAGCTTTTCTGCGGGCTCCAGCGCTCAGAAAAACAGGGAGCAGAGGTAAGGAGGAGACTGGCAGTGCTGCGGGGCTCCTGCTGCCATCCCGGTGCCGCAGGCAGTGCCAGCAGGCAGGGATGTGCCGGGCTGTCTGCCCCCGGCATCGGCACAGTGAGCCCTGCTCAGGAGCTGCCCTCTCCCTACATCTGCTCCCGCTGCCTACTTCTCTGTCCCTCCCCAAGCACAAAAACCCTTTCCCCTTCCTCCTTGGAGCGGTCCAGACCCGTGCAGGGAGGACGAGAGATGGGCCGTGCCCTTCCTTTCCTATCACAGGGACCGCGAGGCAGAAGACACCCAGATATCGTGAAACTGGGGCAAGACCTAAAACCAGTGACCCAAAGCAGACCCCGAGGAAGGGCAGCCCCGACTGCATTGCTGAGCAGCTGCTGCAGCATAAACGGGGCCAGAAATAACTTTCATCTGCAGGCACGGGAGTTAACAGGGAAGCAATCAGCAGGGAGAAGGTTTGCCCTGATAACCCACTGGAAAACGACCTTGGGAAAACGACTTAGGGTGAAAGGCTGGGCTCTGGAAGGGCCACGGCCACCTGCTTTCCGGGAATTGAGTTGAGGCAGAGGGTGGGAGGAGGCTGATACCTCAGCAGCCCGTCGGGAGGAGGAGGAGGAGGAGGAGGAAGGGTGAGTCCAGCCCAGCCATCCCGACTGCGCATCCTTCCCTGGGAGCCGCTGAACATCTCCGCTGGACCGCGCTCAGGCGCGGCAGACACGGCGGGGGAGCCCAGGATGCAGATGGAGTGGTGGTAGCTGCATGTCGAGAGAACTGGTGTGTTTGTTGACTTCAAAAAGTGCTCGCCGGAGCAGATAAGCAGTGGGAAACATGGTGCGCTATTTCCTGCCTGTGTAATAAAATCTCACCACTGTGGGTGTGCCACCGAAAGGGCGAAGTGTAGAAGCTGTTTCCATGTCGTGGGGATATGGCCTTTCTGAGCTTTGCAGAGGCTCTGGTGGATCTGTGCTCCTGGAGTGACAGCGGGGGGGGCGGGGGGGGTCCATGGGGTGCACCCCTGATGCTGCCCCACTCCCTCCCCCTTCACCTCTGTGCACTTTAAGCTGCTCCTGCAGCCTGGGCTCGGGATGGCACTTGCAGAGCAATTTTGTGGAGGTGGGGCAGCAAGAGGAGAGGAGCAGACTGGGAGCATCAACCTTTGGGGAAACTGAGGCAGAGGCAGCAGCTGGTTGGGAGGGCTTGTGTGATCGTGTGAAGGGTCGTGAGCTGCTCTCAGCAGTGAAGGCAAAGCTGTCCCTGTCCCTGTCCCGAGAACGAAAGCTTGGAGCTGGTGCCTCCTGCCGTGGGAAAAGAGGAGCAGGGCAGGGCATGGAGAGCACTGCCCATGAATGGCTGGAGCCCCGTGCCCTCCACATCTCCTGCTCACTGGACCCACTGGAGGCACAATCACGGAGCTTTTCTCCTGTGCCTGCCTCCTGTGAGTTTTAGGTGTTCAATTGGCCCATGGCTTCACTCTCAATACAGGTGCTGCTGGCAGCTCTGCCCAAACATCCTGCATGAGGACACTCCCCTCCAGCTCCTGGCTCTGGCAGGCAACAGCACTGCTGATGTCAGGATGAGAACACAGGGCCAAGACAGCTCCTGCAAAGACATAACCTGAATCATGTGTTTCCAGGAAAAATTAAAAAAAAATTTGATCTACTATTTTTTTTTCAATTGAGCACTGCATTCCTGTGCTCCGTTTCTGAAAATGTTTTGCTTAACAAGGTTTTCATCCAGCCCTCTCTCACCTAACTCCATGCATTTAAAAATCATCAGTCATGAGATTGGCTTGGAGGAGAAATTCTGATGCATGTTGTTTACTCATCCAGTAGGACAGTTTTCCTTCAGCTGCTGCGTGTGCTTGCACAGAAATGAGCCATGATCTGCTGCTCATCTCTGGCTCAGGAGTGTGCTTGGCAGATCCCAGGCTGTGTGCAGATGTGGCCTTGTGCATTGAGGACAGGAGTGAATTTTCTTTTGGTTTTGGGCTTTCTATCTTTACACATTACCTGTGGATGGGGTGGAATATTTCTCTGTTGCCCCACAGGAGCAGGCAAAGCCAGGACCCTGCGTCAGAGCCTCAAATAACCACGTTTCCAGGGTAGCAGGCTTTAGAGGGAATGGAGATATTGTGAGACTGGCAATCAAATTGCAAGAGTTGATTTCCCTGTATTCATAGGGAAAAATAACTCTGATTTATTTGGAATCATTAATTCATTATTTAGATGTTTGCTGCTTAGTGAATCAGGGAGACATTCTACAGGGGAAAAAAAAGATAATTATAGCAGAGGTGTGTTGAGTCATTTGTTTGAGATGAGAATTGCAGGTTGCTGCCTAAGAAGTGACCTTCTGATTTTTTACCATCACTCAGAGGTGGCTAGGAAGAATCTGGGAGTCTGTGACAGCCCTGGCAGCTCACTGGCCTTGGTGGCTGAGTCCCAACATACTTGAACAACAACTGGCTTAAACCCAGGATTTTTAGTACCCACAACATGTTTTATCCATGTCAGTCGAGGAACGTGGTGGTTTTGAAGTCTGCATGAGCTTTAGGTCACCACTTGTTTGGCATGGCCACCAGAGAACTAAAAAGTCAACCAAAGCTCTTTGTTCTGCAATTTGCTGCCTGCTGGAGATTCACCACGTGCCCCATATCAAACACTACTAATTATTTATATTCAGGCCGAGCACCAGATGATTGCAGTAAATAATTCTCTTTGTAGGCAATGTTTTACTGCAAGAGCAGTGAGGTTTCTTTTTTTCTTTGTCTCTTTTATTTTTTTTTAACCCCCAAGAGGTGACTGAACAGCATCCTTGACTTTTCGTTTTATTTTCATTTCTTGCAGGGCCTGAAGGAGTGGGTCAGTTGCCTTGGCCCTGCTGCCTTTTCTGCTGCTGCTGGGGAGGCTTTTCCTTGGGCTGGAGAGAGGAGCTCCCTCTGCCATTCAGCCTTTTGCCCCTTCACCCTGGATCTGCCCTGGGTCAGGAGGGCAGTCAGCTGGTGATGATAGTTGCATCATGCTGGAGAAATCCCATTCCAAGGGAATTGGAGGAAGTGTGGGCCTGGCAGGAGGAGGGATGAGTTACAGGGCAGTTTGGGCATTGTTTTTTGGGAGGCTGGGAAGAGGCGTGGCCTGGGCTGCGCCTGTGGCTGCAGCTGCAGCAGCAGCAGTGCAGCCGGTGCCCTGCCCTGCCCTGCTCTCCTGCACATCCCAGCACTGGAGACCTGGGTGCTGTGGCCAGGGCTGGGCCAGCAGCAGAGCTTATGGCAGTGTAGAAGTGAAGGGTTTAACCCCAGATATAATAAACTGTAATAATGTGTCCAGTGATTTGATCAGCTTTCTTTTTTTCTTTTTCCTTCCCTTCTAAGCAGCCTGAATTGAGGCGCCTCCAAGCTGCCCCACCCTGTGCCAGGACTTTCCTGCACCCACCGAGCTGGCCCTGGGCAGCAGGGCTGGGCTCACCCTGCACAGACAAGCTCCATACTTAGACGAACACATCTTTATTTTTACTTCCAGAAATACACATCTAAAAAGTCCATCTCTCACCTGGACACATCACCCAAACCGCTGCTCCTTCCAGCTGCCCTTCCCGCGGTGGAACGCGCGTTCCCTCTGCACATTTCCGCGAGGCCATTAGAGGGCATTTGGGCTTCATTTTCCATCACCCAGAAGGACTTTTACTGGGAGAAAGTACAGCCAGACCAGCCCAGCAGCTCCCCTGCGCCGACTCCTGCGCGGCTGGAGCGGCTCCAGCCCGTCGGGACACGGCCCCGACTCATCTTTGCGATTTGTTTTGCCTTTTCCCTGCTTCTCCTTTGGCCCCGGCTCGCAGGGAATGTGCTTGGATGGCAGGCGCTATGTCTGGTGCCGCGGAGCGGAGCCTCCGGTGTCTGAGCTGCTCGCTCGCCGCAGCCCTGCCAAACCGCCAGCGCTTTGCAGAGGAGGAGGCCAGGCAGAGCGGGAAGGCTCTGTTTATTCTGGAGGGATGAGGGGAAGGTGATGAGAGCTGCCATCGGGAGGACCCTGCCCGTGCCCGGGAAGGCGGCTGCTGGGTCGCGGGTGGGTACCAGGGGACGGCTGAGCTCCTGCACGGCCGAGCAGCTCAGCCTGGGGGGGCAGTGACTTGTGGGGTGCAGCTTGATGACCTGCTCTCTCCCTGGGGGGCCAGGGCAGGAGGATTCCCTCCAGGGATTTTGGCTTCCAGGTGCTGGAGATGGTCTCTCTTGAAGTCCCTGC
Organism: Notiomystis cincta; assembly: GCA_013398075.1. Lineage (NCBI taxonomy): Eukaryota > Metazoa > Chordata > Aves > Passeriformes > Notiomystidae > Notiomystis > Notiomystis cincta. Next base: position 162,729 of record VZRX01018705.1, read on the forward strand.
GAAGCAGAGCTGCATGATGTGGTGGAGAAGCAGCATCACCTCTTCAGAAGCCTCACTGATCCAGAAAAGGACCAGTTCCTGGTTTCTGGGGTGGTTTATGCTTGAAGCAGGATTTCCTCACTTCCCATTTCATTCAGCCTAAGAAACTCGAGGATGCTGCCCAGTAACCCTGCCTGGGGCAGCAGGATGCACAGAGGAGGCAGGTGATGGGTGACACGGGGATCTTGTTCTCTGTTTCCAGTCTCCTTTGCAACCAAAATCCATCATTTCTTCTTTATTTTCCCAATGGAAACATCCTCCATCTTCACCGTGACCACAATGCCATGGGTTTGTGCCAGACTCTTTGCCGGGATGAGGCGTTGGCTCCAGGGTGAATCCGGGGTGGGCACAGCTACAAACGACCTCCTCCTCCCCTCTGGAAAGGCAGAATGGAGATCGATGGGGAGATGGGAGGGGCGGTGGTGTGTCCCCTGCAGCTGGGGAGCAGGGGCAGTGGCAGTGCAGGGGGAAAGAACTGGGCAGAAAGTGCCACCTGCATGCCAGAAAGGCAGATCTGCACTGTGTCCACACCGGGGCTGTGCCAGGCTAACAAAGGGGTGGCAGAACCACCTCCCAGGTGTGCCCAGCGAGCCGGGCAGGAGCTGCAAATCCATCTCTGGCCATAGGGGCAGGCCGAGCTCACCTGGGTGGGATCCACAGCGCTCCTGGATTCAGACATCCAGAGACCCCAAAACTGAGCTCTGCACCTGCCATCGGCTGTTTTCCCAGCAAAGTTTCAGGAGATGGTTTATGTGTCCCTGAGACACGGTCAGCTCGTGGCTGAGGAGGGCTGATGGGGGGCCCACAAGTAGATGGGTCCCCGTGGCTCGGGCCGGCTGACACTTCCCTTGGTCAGTCCAACGTGTTGCCCCGAGGCAGCAGCTCCACCCAGCCCTCACTCACCGCGGGGAACGCGGCCGGCAGGGCCGGGCAGGGTCTGGCCATGCAGAGCCGCCTCTGGGTCTCCAGCCGGCAGTAGCGGTTCTGGTTGGAGACCCGGGTGGCAAAGCCCAGCCCGCAGGTGGCCGAGCAGGCGCTCCACTCCGTGCCCCACTCCTGGCAGGGGTATCGCAGCAGCGGGGACACTGCCCCGGGGGCTGCAAGAAAGGAGACGAGGGGGAAAATAGCGGCTGGAGGCAGGTGCCCCGTGGTGCTGCAGGAACAGCCCTGCGCGGCAGAGAAACGCGAGGTGTCTGCTGCTGATGTTTCACATCAGAGACCTGCGCGGGCATCCCCTCCCCGGAGCTGCCCTGCACCTTACCTGCCCTGGCATCCCGGAGGAGGTGCTGGTCCTGGGCTTCACAGACCCACTCGGGGCAGCACTTCCCTGGGACCTCCACGCGCCGGGGGTGGGGGCAGTCCGGGCTGGGCAGCCGGACATCCTCCTGGCACAGCGGGATGCAGTTGAAGCCCCCGTCCAAGCACTGGCACTGGATTTTGCAGCTGGGCTGGAAAACCTCCCCGTCGCGATAGACCCGGCCGTTCACCTCGCAGCCCTCCTCGTCGTCTTCAACTGCAGTGACAGCCAGGGGGCCCGTTAGGGACAGAGGGACAGAGAGGGGGATGGCAGCGGGCACTGCTGGGCTGGCAGCGGGGCTGACACGAAGGGACTGAGGTGGGGGGAACACAGACGTGACTGAGCGGTGTGCAGGGCAGCGCGTTCACCACCCCTTCCCTGCCTTCTCTCCTCACCTCTCTGTTTTTTCAAAGTAAGAGCTCACAAGCTGTGAGAACCCTCCTGCCCTTTGGCTCTGACTCTGCTTTCAGGGTTTCCAGCTAGGAAAGGTTTCTCTGCAGGACCCCCAGGCTCCAGCCTCAGCTGGGTGGCTGCAGCATCCCTGGGACCCCTCTGTCCATCCTCACTGACACCACCCTGAATCCTCAGCCAGAAAGCAGCACAAGAGCTGGCAGGAGATGGGGCACAGCCCCACGGCCAAGCTGCAGGCATCATCCTCAGGAAAGCTGCTTTCCCAGCCTTAACCACTTCCCAGGTGGAGCTGTGGGATGCCTGTAGCCAAGTGAGGTCATGACTGGAGCTGGGCTGTGTGCTGGGCTGGAGTGTGGGGGTATCCCGGGGAAAACGGGCCCCCCCGTGCTCACAGTTGCAGGTGGCTCCTGTCCCTGCAGATGCTGAGCTGTAGTCACAGACGAGGCCCTGGCTCTGGTCACAGACGTGCAGGAAGTCACAGGGCTCTCCCAGGCGCCGGGCACAGACCTTGCAGCAGCCACACCCGTCCAGGACCAGGGGGGACCCGCGGGGACAGCGGGGTGGCACCCAGGGGCAGTAGCATGGTCTCCGGCACAGCTGGGCACAAACCTGTGGAGGCAAAGCTGAATCCATACTGGTGGTTTTTGGCTAAATAGCTGCTACTTCACTGAGACAGTGAGGCAATTGTCTCAATCATGGGGGCAGATTTTTGGTGGAGGGAGGCTCTGCAAATCCATGGGAATATCTCAAAGCATCCTGTAAGCCACTGTCCCCTTTGAAGGGCACCTGTGGAAAACCATGGAGAATGAAGGATGCTGAGATGCTCAGCACTCTGCAAGACGGAAATTTCAATGTACCACTGCTCTGAAGACACAGGAGGAGGGTGGAGCTTCCAGGCGAGCATCGCGTGCAGCGGTGGTTCTTTAATGAGGTCAGCAGCCCCAGGCAGCCCAGCGGGAGAGAGGAAGGGAGGGAAACCCGAGGGAAACCCCCTTCCTGCCCCCAGGGCAGCAGGCTGCGCCCAGCTGGAGAGGTGGCTTTGCAGGGACTGAATTCGTGTGGTGAGTGCACAGCAGCTCGCTCCTAAGAGTATTAACAGCTCTCACTCATGCCAAGAAACAGGACATTGCATCAGCAGTGGGGATCTGAAGCCAGGCAGACCAAGCTGCATTCCTCACTGGACCAGCTGCACCCTCTGCTTGTCCCTGGCTGCAGCATCCTCACCTGGCCTGGCCCACTGGGCGAGGAGCCCGAGACAGGCACATTTTCAAGGACTGGGAGCTGCTTTCCCTCGTGGCTAGACTGAGTAATCACTTTGGCAGGGCTGTGCACTGCAGTCCTTTGCCTGCTCAGCCAATTGCCTGCCAGGGAGGAGTCCACAGGAGTTCACCTGGGCAGGTGGATGTTTCTCCCCTTGGCTCGTCCTGCTTGCACAACCACCCTGGCACCAACAGCTTTTCTAGGCAGCTCTTGAGCTCCTGTCATGCCACAGGTGACAGAGCTGTTGCATACAGAGCCTGAAGACACGAGAGTTGGCTCTGCATGTGAGCCCCTGGCAGCCCTGCTGCTCAGCACCCTGCACGTGCTGCTGGATGCAGGGCCAGCGTGTGCAGCACAGCAAACACACAACCAGAACATTCATCCCTGCCCTGCTCCAGGTACTGGTGTGACAGCTGAGCCTGCCAGGAGAGCCAGGGTTCAGCCAGACCATGTAGGTTTTAGATACCATTTTTCTTTTTCTTTCAGTTTCTCCCAGTGGCATCAGGTCTGGCACGGTGGGTCAGACAGAGAGGGTAGCTGCAGGTGCACTGTCTGTTCCCCACTTGCAGCAGTTCAGATGCTGCTCTTCATGGGGCTGTAGAAGTGTCAGTGCCAGTAATTGGAGTTAAAATATGTCCAAAATGGATTGGATAATCTGGGTCTTGTTCTAGTTCTGTCAGTGAGCAGCATTATTAATGTGGCAGAAACCAGAGAGAGACCTGTGGCAGGGCCTGAGGGACTGGCTGTGGTGGCCAGGTTTGGGCTGGCAGCACCACGGTCCTTGGTGATTCTCCAGGCACTTGTGAGCACCTGGAGCAAGAATCAGTGTTACAGCTTACCCAGGCAGCCAAGGGCATTTTTCATCTTTCAGGAGGTTGCTATTACAAATCGATGTTTTAGAAAGATTAGCCAAGCCATAAATCCATTTCCCCCTGCTCCTTGTAATTTACTTGTCTTTAGATGACAATGTGGCTCCTGTCAGAGATCTGAACTTTCTGGGAAAAGAGTCAAAGAGGCACAACGTTGCCACAACATCCCTGCTTGGGGAGTCAATCAGCAATTAGAACTTGGAGCTGAGATGCCCCAAGCTTTTCAACATTCCTGTTCTCTGCACAGGCAAATATTTTCACACAGAGTCCAAGAAAAAAAATAAAAATTTCTACAACAAACCAAATCCCATGGGAGGCACTGCCTTGGCGTGAGCATTCTGAGAAGTGGGGAGAGCTGAGTAATGCCAGGGCTGGTGCTCGTGGCTTGGCCCCTGCCTCGGGAGCCTGGGCGGGGATGGAGGAGCCTGGAGGAGCCTGGAGGAGCCTGGAGGAGCCGCTACCGCCCAGCTGCTGCTCGCGGGACCGAGCCCAGCCCAGCCCGGAGCGCTGCAGGGACGGCAGCAAACAGCACATTGCTGGCATTCCTGCGTGCTCCAGGGACCTTGGGCCCAGGAAGGCTCAGACCCTGCTGCTTCCTCTCGAACACCTCTCCCAAGCGCAGCTCTGCCCCCTGCATCAACACAGCCTGGCTGCCGGCCGGCGACAGCCACCGGGCTCGTGGTGATCCCCAGCCCTCCCTGCATCCCACTGTGCCAGCACCGGCTGCTCCACGGCTAAAGCTGCCCCAGTGCCCCATCTCCCTTACCTTGGAGAGAATGCAGAGCAGGGAGAGGAAGAGGAGCTGCTTCTCCAGCTGGAGCCTCATGGTGCTCTCCCCTCTGCCACTTCAGCACATCACCCCCCAGGCAGTTTGGAGGCAGTGGTGTGTTCGCAGGTTTTAAAGCCCAGAGTAGGTCCTGCTGGTGTTTATACTCTCCCTGCTCTGATGTCACTCACAGGCTCCAATATAAACATGAGTAGGTTTGGACAAGCCTCAAGATTTTCTTTTTTTTCCCTTTCTTTTTTTTTTCCAGCCCACATTCCAGCTGCCATTTCCACTCTCCTCAAGGTGAGACTGTGCTGTCTGCCGAGACAAGGAGTGAAGGGAAGGGATGCTGTGCTGTCCCCGGGGAGCAGGGCAGAGAGGCTGGGGAACCAGGCTGGTGGGGGGATCCAGCTCCCTTCTCCTAGCCTGGGAGGGAAGGTTCATGCCCCATCCTACTGATCAAGGTCTGCCCAGGCAGGGCTGGTATCTTCCTCCTGGGATTTGAAGGGACTGACAGGACTGTCCCTGCTGCTGCTGTGGGACAATGCCATGACCAGGCAGGAACAGGGCACCCACCCCTATATTTAATGCTGCACCCAGTGCATGGCAGGCTGTGGAAAGGGTGAGTCACTCAAAGGAGCCAGAATGGGATTTGCTGTGGTGGTGCTGCTGCTGCCACATTGCCCCCATCCTGAGAGGGCCACCTGGGGAGGCTGCTGGGCAGGGTGGCTGGATCACATCATGTTGCATTGTCCTGGGTATGTAAGGCAGAGAAGGCTGCAGCCTGCCCCTGCTGATTTCAAGCCTTGTAAATGCAAATTCAGCCCCTGAAGTATTATGACCATCTTAAGCAACTTTGAGAATTAGAAATCCAAATTTGGGGTAGAGAAGCAGGTGGTCAGCAGTTGCCTCCCAGTGCTTTCTCAGTCTGCCCTGTGCAAGCTTTTCTCTTGTCCCCTGTGACTGAGGATGTGAGGCTGGCTCTTAGGAAAGACAAACCTAAGCACCTCAAGACCTACACTAGACAGAGGCACTTCTCCATTTTCCCATTCCCCAGATCTTTTCTCCAGATATGAGAGGAGAATTTGTGAGCCCAGAGCTCAAAGGAAAGGCCTGAGCATAAAGATGCAGGATGTGCTGCAGCCCTCCCTGGCTCCTCTTGGCTCCCCTGCCCCTTGCCTGCAGGATGCGTTCTGGGGGCCAGGACTGCTGCTCCTGTGCTGGCCCAAGGGATGGATCCTGGTAGCTGTGCACAGACTCCCAGCATGTGCTGAGAGCTGCTGCTGGGTACCAGGTGTGTGTTGGCAAACACACAGGAGGTGCTACAAGCAGAACACCAAAACCACGCAGCTAAGAGTGATGCCCTGTCTCTCCCTCTGGCATTTATTGCCTCTGATTGCCTTTGTGAAACAGGTTCTCAGTCACCTGAGCAGTCCCGACCTCAGCCCCAGGCTGGAGCCTGGAAGCCGGGGCACGGAGCAGGGCGGGCACAGCCCAGCAGGGAGGAGCGCACTCTGATCTCTCACATTACCACCCCAAATCTCCCTTTGGCTTTGCTTCATTAGCCGCAATCAGGCTGTTAACGAGGTCATGGCAGCTTGAGGGAATACCAGGCCACTTTCCAAAGGCTGCTGTCACTTATCCCAGCGCCAGAGGCTCTGCATGTTGGAGCCCGAGCTCCCTGCACCACCCAAGCCGTGCCTGGAGGTGCAGGGACCTGCTCTGGCAGCCCTGCCTGCGGCACAGGGGGCGTGAGGACGGCACACTGCTCTGAACTCACTGGCAGGGGTGGTTTAGGACCCACTGACAGGTGCTCACAAGCCCGAGGGTTTGATACCTAAGGCTTGTGAGCATCTCTCATACTCCACTTTCTGCTCCGGAGCCGGTGCCCTCCCACTGGCTACGGCTCAGCCAAACATCCTGAGAGTGTCTTGGGAGCAGCCAAAATGCCCATCCAACCTTGCCACAGGGGGACAGTTCAATTAATTATTCCAGGCTTGTGTTTATTAGGGACTCCTGATTAATGGCCATGAGTTCATTTCCCAGTTAGAAATCAGGTGACAGTGCCGGTAACAGAAATAAACCCCTCTCATTTCCCACCCTTGGAGCAGCTGGCTGACCCCTGTGTGAGATCTCAGGGGGCAGCAGGGCACCCCTGGGCGAGGCTGAGGCTCAGGGCTGCCCAGGGGAGCCCACTGGACATTAAGCCCCTGTCACCTGATGTGTCCTGGCTACAGGGTCAGTTCCCTTCTTTACCCTCAGCTCTGAACAAGAGGGGACCTTGCTTCCCCCCACACCTGATGTCACTGAGATTGAGATGCTGTAAGGTGACATCACTGCAATGGTTTGGCATCACCAGGAAGCTGTCAGAGCTCAGGCAGTGACAGAGAGCCCGAGTCAAGCCTGAGTCAAGTCAACAGCCCCAAGTCAAGCAGCCAGATGGGGCCAAACCAGCATCCCAAGCCTGGCAAGCTGCCCACAGTGCTGATGGCACTGGCAGTCCTCACTGGTACCATGCTGGGTTTTGGTGTTCTGCTTACAGCAGCCAGCCAGTGGAGCTGGCTGAAGGGACACCCACCAAGTCTCCCATGATCTGCCTTCCCAAAGAGGATTCCCCAGGGGTGATATGGGTTTTAGCCTCCCTTCTCCCATCTCTCCAGGTCCCACGTGCCCACCCAGGTCACTGTGCTGGCACTGCAGGCAGAGCCTGGCACAGGAATTCAGCCCCTGTGCCAGTTTTGATGTGCAAAGCTGCACCAGAACAGCACATTAGCTGTTCATTTTCTAACTACTCAGTTATAGCCCTTCCTCTCTGGAGCACGTACCCCATATGTGTTCTGTACCATACGTGTGATTTCAGAGCTAGTAATTAAGTCCATATGTCTCACTCTGCAGTTTCCATGGTATTATTGTCAGGTTTTTTGGGGGATTCTAATTTTTTTTTTTGTGGTCAGTAGTGCAAGAAAAAAGTTGATAGAGGGATCTGAATACATCTCCTTTGAGTTAGCCGCTGGCAGGCTCTGCTGTTTCTATAGGAATGAAGGAACTGCCCCAGTGAATTTACATTTGAGAGAGCTGAGATTTTCATGTGCTTGCTGTTCTAACGTGCCATCGTGAATAACACAGAAAAGCTCTCATTTGCACACCCTGCTCAGCTGAAATTGCATCCATCTGGGATGGATATTGAGCATATTCTCCCTTCATGCCTTTCCTTTGCTGGAGACTCCCCTTCTTTACTCCACATCGTGTGTTAAACACCCTCCCTAGAGCTGGGGGAAGTCAGAGCAGGGTCTGGATGTCCATCTCTGGCAGGGAACACTGAGGCTGTCCTGGGTCCTGACTGTGGAAACACAGGTCTAGGGTGAGCCCAGCCCCACAGCTTAGTGGGGAGAACATTCCCTTTTCTCCTGGGCACTCCTGGCTCAAATCCCAACTGCAGAGGAGCAGGGCTGCCCATGGAGGGTGGACAGCACTGGTGGGAAAGCTGGACACACATCCAGCTTGGAAAAACCAAGAGCCCTGAGCTGAAATGGAGATGCCTCAGGTCTCCCTCAGCTCTTGGACACTTTGGGGTGGCTGCTGGATGTTTTTCATGAGACTTCTGGAAAACACCATGGCTTTGGGAAATTTTGAAATATCTCTGCTTTTGGCAGGATGGGAGAGTTGTTTCCTACCCAGAACGAATCTGGCTCCAGTTTCAAACAGCAAGAGCCCAGAGAGGTGGTGATGGCTATTTCCAGCCCTGTCTGGCCATTTTTATTCCCTCTGGTTCTCACACCTTACCTGGACTGCAGAGCCAGGCTGAGAGGACCAGGGACACCCCGAGGGACAAGGGATGGGCCAGGCAGTCTTTTACCTTGAGGTCACTGCTTCCACCCCAGAGCCAGCATGCAGGGACTGAAAGTATTTACCATCTGGTGCCTGGCCAAGTGACTTGTGAGAAAAGAATTCAGGGCTGCCGTCCAGTTTCTGATGGTCAGGCAACTGCATCAGGAACCTTGGCTACAGCTGGGACCAGCTGACCCCTCCAGCTCCCAGCCACGGTGGCCAGGCCAGCAAGGCAGTGGCCAGGCATGGCCTCTGCCAAAGGAGAGACAGGAATGGTGCCTGCTGCTGGGGACTCTTGGTCCTTCACCATCTCCCAGACGTTTTTAGGTAGGTTTCACTAGAAAGAAGCACTGATAAATGAGATTTGGGGCTGGTTCTGCTCTCAAAGTCTGACACTGCCAAGAGGAAGGAGCTGAGTGATTACATGAGGAACAAATGGACAATGACAACCAAGACAAGGCTTGGCTTAGCCAAAACTATGTTGAGAGCCCATCCTTCAGACTGAGGGGCTTCTCACTAGCACAGCACAGCCTCGTATCAGCTGTTGTGAAGGGACAACAGAGACATATCAAACCCATCAAACCATCATACTTCTGTATGATTTTTTTTCTTCCTGCAGTCCAGACAAGAGTAATTCATAATTGTCCCACTAAGTTAAACATTCAGATAACTCAAAGAATAAGATTTTTGGGAAACAAAGCTTGGAAACTTCAGCCGGATGAGGTTTTCCATTATTATGTGGAAAAGGGTGTCAGAAATCATCACGTATTCAACACTGTGATCCCCTGGGAGTTTATTTTTGGTATCAAACATCATCAAACATAAACTTCTTTTAAAAAATATCGCTATAAGTTTTATCTTTCAGACAAGACATAATCCCCAGATCCTGACCTTGTGTGGTCACTGACAGACCCTTTGTATTTTCCATGGAGCTGGATGGCTCACTGTTTCCTGATCAAATTGCTCATTCTTTTTGACTATCTCCACTTTTCTCATGGTTTCAGGCTAAAATAGACAGTGTTTTTCCTTCAGTTCTTGCTTGAGGATGCTGTGTGTTCTCACACAGCTGCCATGTCCCCTGCAGCATTGAAGAGGCTGCAAATGGAGGCACTCCCTGATGTGCAGCCTGTGAGGCTTTTAGGTGTCTCCAAACTCACCTTGTCATTGTGCCAGCTCTGCTGTAGAGAGGGGTTTGGTGATGGCTGAGTTCCCTCCCAGCCCTGCTTTCTGTGAGGCTGGTAAGGCTTTCGAGGATGCAAGCACTGCACAGGAGGCAGCTGGTGGTGTGCCTGGAAGTGTGTGGTGCTGGAAGAGGTTTGGGTGGCACAGGCTGTGTCTGTTCCCAAATGTCACAGCCCTGCACAGCCCCAGGGGTGCTCTTGGCTCACCCTCAGCAGGAGGAGCTCAGGGTGCTGGTGGATCCAGGATGCTGGGACAGGACAGTGCTGGGGAGGGGTCAGTGGCCTGCAGCAAGGACAGCCCTCTTCAGCTGGCTGGGGATGCTCTGCAAGCCCCTGGTTGTGGCTGGGCCCTTCCCAAAGGCAGGGAAGTGGGCATTCCTCAGCATCCTTGATGATTGGAAGGAGCCTGGCTCCTGCAGGAGCCTTCAGCACAGACCTTGGGCCCATTGGGAAGCTGCTCTGGGGGGGACTGAGGAGCTGCCCGTTCACCCTTCACCCCCAAATGTCTGGTCACCACCCAAACCAGCTGGCAAGGGGACCTGCTGCTTCTCCCTAGCACTAATGCCAAAGGCTTTGCAGGTGAGTCCCATTTCCAAATTCCACCTCAGGGACAAAGCAATGGCTGGGCTTGCTCTCCATCTTCTGAGCAAGAAAAGATAAGATGAAGCAAGTGATGCCTCCCTGTGGCAAGGAGTCCCAGGCCCCCAGCCCTTCCCTATGCCCCCTCCTGATGCCAGAGACATCTGGAGACATTTCCCAAGCATGAACTTCACATAAACCACCTCCTCTTGTCCCCTTCCCCAGCCAAATCAATAAAGACACGACTGAAACCTTTAGAGTGTGTGTGGGATCCAGCTGAGAAAAACAAACCTCTGGGTCTCACTACGGTTATGAAAGCAGCGATGTCGCCTGGAAAGTATGTACCAGGGAGCAGAGAGCAGAGGGGCGAGCACAGGGGCTGGGCACCAGCTCAAATATGACTCAAAATCACGGGAAATTATTTCTGATTAATGTAATTACTTCGGCTCCAGCCCTGATCAATATGAGGAGCTAAAACGCTCATAAACCGGCCGAGAATGTGAACTATGCAGAATGATTTGTAAAAGGTGTTTGGCTGGGTGTACTCTCCCCTGGCTCTTGGGCTGCCCAGGGCAGGGTGACCTGGTGCTGTGGGAGGTGGGAGAGCAGTGATTTGCTAATTGCAAACTGGTGGCCCCCAGATGAGAATCCCCCTGAAGGAACAGGGAGGGGACTGCCTCATGCAGGTCCTGGGTCTAAATAAAAGCAATCAGCCTGCTTGGCTGGGCTTCTTCTGTGCTCTGATCACAAAGCAGCAGCCAAGATTGGCCTTTTACAGGCTTATGGTGGCCCCCACAGCATGGACAGGTTCTGGTGGGTGGGCACCCAGCAGAGCCCAGGCAGGGGCTCTGCGTGGGCACTGAGGAGGCAGTGGAGAACTGCAGGAGCACGGGGACACAGCTGGACAGGACAGTGTCCTCAGAGCTCCTGCTGCCTGAGCCCGAGCTGTGCAAGGGTGGTGTCAGTCTGCACAGCCTGGAGTCCATCAGTCTGGGAGAGGTGGCAGGGGCGTGGCTGTGTCTTAGGGAACCGTGCCCACAGAAGCAGATCAGGAGGAGGACACCTGGGAGATCCCTGGAGATCAAGGCTGGGTTGGATGGGCCTTTGAGGACCTTTGTGTGGTGAAAGGTGTCCCTGGCTGTGGCAGGTGATTGGGGACTAGATGGTCTTTAAGATCCCTTTCATCTCAAACCATCTTGTGGAATGATGCCTGTGGCCAGATGAAGGTGGCAGGAATTTCTCTCTGGGAAAGCAAGCTGAGGCTGGGGAAAAAGTGCTCTGGGGCTTGGGGTGTCTCACATGAACTGGTGGTTTCTCTGACATGGTGAGGAAAGGGAAGGAGGGCTGTTAAAGTCTCTTTTTTTTCCCTGCTGTTCCCTGGGGAGATTGAAGAACCCCATTGTGAATGTCTCCCACCATCCAGGCTTCTTCTCAGGACAGAATCCCCAAAAGCAGGGGCAGAAGCAGAAATAGGAAAAAAGTTCTCCTGGGCCAGGAGCTATCAGAGCCTTGGTACCACGGGCCAGGAGGAGCTGGGGTGCTGAGGACTTCACCCTCCCACTGGAGCTGCTCTGCAGGCTCCCTGCCCATCAAACGAGCTGAAGTCCCCATCTTTGGTGGTGACAGCTCCATCTTTACCTGGCAGGGAGGCTGCAAGTTACAGCCACCACCTGATGCTGCACCTCTCCCACAGGACACTTGATCAGCAATTGCTGGAAAACTCCCTGGTTCTTTTGGAACTGGATCCTGTTGGATTTCAGCCATGCAAGACTTGCCTGTGTGAGGTCCCTGCACCCACAGCCCTCCTGGCAATGGGAAGGGGACTGTTCTGGAAGTTTTTCATTTTCTGAGTACAGTGTTTATGATTTTCTTTAAAAAGGGGTAAAATAAGAAAAAAAGCGAGAAAAGCCTGTCTGTGGCTTGTGACTCACTGGGCTATGTCAGGCTCTGGATCAGAATCTGCTCATTCTGAGCTGCTCCCTGCCACTGTGGATTGCCTCTTCTACTTGCATAACTGGTCCAGTTCTGTTACTGGCAGAGATGAGCACCTCCCTGGCCACATCAGCAGGAATGACTCCTTCAGGGAGCCCACTGGTGATCTCCTTTCAAGAGCTCAGACAATCCAGGATGAGAGGAAAATATCAAGAGCTTCTATCCGGGGTCCCCAGAGCAAGGCTCCCATCTGCAGCCATTGCCTCCAAGCTGGGGAAAGCCTGGAAGCTTGTGGTGGAGCTGCAGCAGCACTGCTTCAGCCACTGGGATGGGCTGGGCTGGGAATTGCAGGGCATCCCTGCTGTGCTTTCAAATCAAGACCCTTTGGGGTGAGTTTCCACTTGCTGCAGGGCTTTGGGAGAGAAATAGAGAAAGGGAGGCTTTGATTTATGTGGCTGTGTGCACCTGGTCACCCAGGGCTGGTGATGGCAGCCTGGCTATGGCTCAGCTTGTCTCAGGAGCTGCTCCCAGCCAGTCTGGAGTCAGCCAGAGCCCCAGAGGAGCATCTTACAAGGCACCTCCTCTCATGAACCAAGCTCCAGGAAGGAAAATGCAGCCTGGAACCCCTGTCACCAGGACAGCCACTGCAGTGTGGAGAGCAGTGCGTGTATGAGGCAGCCAGGCTGCTCCTCTGCCCTCCCTCCTGGCCCAGGCTACAGAGGATGTTTGGAGGTGATTTGGCTGCTGTGTATACTGTCCAAACTTTTCCAACATTATCTCCATGTCCTTCCCGGGGCAGGGAGCTCCCCAGGCCACTTGGAGAAATGCTGTCTGTGATTTTGCTGGAAACCACACGTAGCACAGCGTGGTTGGGGTTGGGAGAGCCGTTTCCCCAGCATCTGGCTGCCCTCTCCACTGCCAGAAGCCGACCACATTCAAATCCCAGTTTTCTTTGCATCCCGTGGTCCTGCTGAGCTGTGGTCTGCTGCCTGCACAGGCAGAGCCATCCTGCTGGCCTGCCACCCAGAGCTGCTGCTCTGGATCATCTCTGTGAGGATTAAACACGAACACTTGGCAAAGTGCAGCCCTCGAGCGGGAGGCAGCGAGCCGAGAGCAGTCGGAGCAAGGGAACATCCTCCGAGCTGTGCAGGAGAAGCCAGCCTGGCACGTGGGAGGGGACAAGGGACAAGTGCAGAGCCTCTGACTCCGAGGGACACCAGCCACCCTCTATGTGCAGCCCCAGCTTTGGGATCTCACTTTGCTGCTGCCACAGTTCGTGGTGCAACTTCTGCTGCGCACCAGTCCCTTGGCCAGCAGCTTGGTCCAGGGATGCTCTGCTCAGCCCAGGGTCCCTGCAGTGAGGCAGAGCTGTGCCTCCAGCCTTGGCTGCCCCCCTAACCCCGACCTTACAGTGCCTTCCCCTATGTTACACTTACCTTGTGCCTCCTTTGATGGCCCCAAGGGTGCTACAACCCATGGAGAGGCAGCTCCAAGGTCCTGCATTGTAACACAGCTTCTGCTTGGACCTGGACACATCCTCCACAGCCTGACTGTCCTCCTTGTCCCCATGCAGGACCACAGACACCTGCTTTGAGCCAACTTTCCTCTCCCAGGATTTGTCTGCAGGGTGAGAGCCCAGTCCTGCTCCTCCCTCCTCTGAGCCCTGGCCCCTGGAAACATCTGCAAGGAAATAGCTGAAGGTATTGAAAGAGGAGGCAGGAAACGCTCTGAATATTTTTTTTTCTAAATATAATGACACTAATGTTGTTTGCAGTGTTAAAAATAGAAATGAAGAGAACCTGCCTTTTTCCTGTTTGCTTTCAGCTCTCACTTTCCTGCCTGTCTCTGCATTCTGGGGATCTGCATGAAAATAAACCCAAGAAAGATCTCAGCAGTGCACAAAGCAAAGCCAGAGGAGTTTTGCCTTGGCTCCAGCTTCCTCAAATGGGGCCATGCTCCTCTGTGGAGTGTGGGGAGCTTCAGGCTGTGCACTCCCCAGCTCCAGCCACTGTCCTTGCAGGCTCCATCTGGCTGCAGGGGGACCAGCACTGACCCCACTGCTGGGGAAGTGGCCACTCTCACTGGGAGTGTGGCCACCCTCCTGCACCCTGTGTCCTGCCTCTGCTCACTGTCCTGCCTCTGCTCACTGTCCTGCCTCTGGTCACTGTCCTGACTTTCCCCAGTGGATCAGTGCTACAAGCAGGCTCTGAGCAGTGCTGCTGCTCTTCCTCCCATGGCTGACAGAGCTGTGCTCCTGCCCCACGCTGGATCTGCCAGGGTGCTACCACAAAAGCCCTGGGCAAACTCTCCCTGCTCCCACCTCTTCTGCTGGAGGTATTTCTCCAGATGCCTGTGGCACATCCCTCCAGCATGCACTGCATGTACCCATTCCCAGGTCTCCCTCCCAGCCTCCTTCAACTGGGAGGATTTTGCTGCCAATCTCTCACCAGCTCATTACAGAGCAATGGCCATCACTGAATTCAGAGGCTGATGGATTCGAATTCACTTTGCAGCTTCAAGCCAGACCAGGGTTCCCAGAACTTGGAGGATCAGGTGTGGGAGCCAAATCCCAGATCCCAGGGCCAGGGGCACAGTGTCTGAGCAGCAATGTACTGCTCAGGAGGCGACACCACACCCTGGGTCAGCACAGCTGCCTGGTGGCTGCAGGTGTTCACATGAAAAGCTCAGCACTCATTTTTCAGCAGAGCAACCCAGGGAATGCGTGTCTTGGATGGAGGCTGCTGCCTGATTTATTGCAGCCTCAGCCCGAGGTGCCTTGGGAGAGTAAGCCCTGGCAGAGGATGAGAGGCAGGCGTGTGCAGGGATGGATTGCAGCACACAAAATGCTGCGCTGTAGTAAGACTGCCTGGAATGCACTGAAGCTGGGAGCAGGAGGATGAATGAGTCCTCTGGCCTGGTTTACATTCCTCTGCCATCCCTGGGTTCTTTCTTGAGCTGGTGAGTGGGGAGGGTGGGCAGCCTCGGGCTTTTGGTCTGTCTTGGAAACCCACGAGGTGGCCAAGTGCTGGTCTGGAGTGTTGCTGGCACTGTCCTGGCCACATGAGCACGCTGACAGTGCCAGAGGACAGGCTCCACTGTGTCCAGGTGCCACCCTTTGTGCAACATCCCTCAAAAGGCTGACTTTTGCATGGAGTGGTTTTTTCCCAGTGTGGCAACTTAGAGGGCTGACCTCAGGTTGTTCTTAGTTAGCTGGAAATCAGGTGTTTAAAATGTCACTGGGCTGTGGTGAGTCACTGTCTGGGCCACTTTTGTGTCAAAGAGCCAGTTCTCCTATGTGTCACTGTAAAGCCTATGCTTGAACCTGGCATGATGTGATCTTAAAAGCAACAAGAAGCTTCTCCATGTTTCCCTCCCCTCCACTAGCTGCTTTCCTGGCCCTGCCATAGCTCTGGCCCCTGGTAGCCACACACATCTGCAGGTTTTCAGCTGCCTCCTCCCGACCAGGCACGTCT
Organism: Notiomystis cincta; assembly: GCA_013398075.1. NCBI lineage: Eukaryota > Metazoa > Chordata > Aves > Passeriformes > Notiomystidae > Notiomystis > Notiomystis cincta. The sequence continues at coordinate 178,364 of VZRX01018705.1, forward strand.
GGTGCTGCCAGTGCCCAGTCTCTGTGCTGGCAGCGAGTGTTTGGGTTTTTCAGCAGTGGTGTGTCAGCAGTATCCAAAGGGACCATTGATTCAGAGTGTGACAATGATGGGCTTCACTGGGGGCTTCCTGACTTTGCTTTTGGGGCCCATTTGGGCACCAGACCTGCGGTAGGACTGGGATTCTGACCCCGCCTGGTGCAATCTGTGATGGTGCTAAGCGGGGCTGAGCCAGAACCATCGACAGAGGGTGGACAATGGGTCTGACAGCCCATCCCCAGGAGCTCCTGCTTAATGCATCTGTCTGACAATCCCTCTGGAATGCACAGTGGGATGATTGCCCTGGATTTACAGAGGGGAGCTCAACCACAGGGATTCCCCAGGTGTTCCCCTCCACCTGGACCTGGTGTCCAAGATGTCCCACCCACAACCCACGTCCTCGGCGTGCGCTGCGAAGGAGACAAAGCCTTGGCATCCGAGGAGGAGAAAACAGCCCTTGGGAAGGACTTTAGCCATAACCTGCGTGTTAGGTTCTCGGCCTCTTCACCCGGCCAGGCCGAGCAGACGAACCGAGGGCTCCCGGGGCGGAGGGCAGGGGCTGGAGCCGGGTCTGGCCGGGACGGGCGGCGGCGGCTCCGCACCCGCGGCCCCGCGGCAGCGCACGGGCTCTGCCTCCCTCTCGTGGCCGCTGTGCTCGGGCTCGCCGGGACCTGCGGGGCTTCACGCCTTGCCCCGAGCCCCCCGAGCGTCCCTCGCAGCCCGCGGTGCCTCCCGTGCCCCTCGCTGGGCGCACACACGGGTTCATCCCAGCCGGAGCCGGCGGGTGCGGGAGGTGGGAGCGGAACCGCGCCGGGATGTTCATCTCTTGCCTTTAAGCGAAGCCTTTCTGCTGCCACTGGGGGAAAAACTCTTCATAGGCAGTCTTGCATCACGCCTGGTTGGAAATGAAGCCAACCTCGCTAGAGACAGCTGCCTAAAAGTTGAAGTTGTTTTATTCCCAATAATCTGTTTTCAGTTTCTTCTGCTGCCCTTAAAGCCAAGAACTGAACAAAACAAGAGCTCCAGGAGATCCTATAGAATATTAATTGGGTCATGGCCCTGGATTAGATAAATGAAAGCATCTCCAGATGCTCCAGAACATTCCAGCTCAAAACAGTGAAGTCTGGTTGCTCTTCAAACATATTTTGCTGAAACAGAGGCTGTGACCAGTTGGTCCTGGGGCTTGCAGCAACCTTTGCCATGACAGCAGCCAGGCAGCACCCCAGTATAGCCCAGTAGTACCAGTCCTGCCAGGAGACTGCACTGGGGAGAGATGTGGGAACACCTGGTTATTCCCTTTCTGCCTCTGCTTCTTCTCCCCTTCACCTGCCCTTCTCCAGCTGCAGTAACTCCTGGTGTTGATGTTTCTGCTGGTGCTCAGCAAGCCCTGTTTGAGGAGTGAACAACACATGTGAGTGCTCAGTTTGGGATCCTCAGTTCGGGATCAGCCAGACCCTCACTGGCATTTCAGGATGAGTGATCTGGACATCCTGGGATGGCATCTTCGAGTTGGGATCAGGGAGGAAAATTTAAATTACTGCTCTGCTCTTCAGATCCTAAATCTGGGCACAAAAACTGCTCCTGGACCAAAACCATCCACAGGCAGGGTGGAGCAGTAGCAGGGACAGACCAATGCCAGGACCAAACCCTGCTGTCTGGCGGGTTTAAGGGCTCTACAGGGCCAGGGTGGCAGAAGAGTGGGGACAATCCCCCCAGCTTTGCTTTGCAGGATGTGACCTGCAAGTGTCAGAGCCCTGAGAACACTAATGGGCCTTACAGCCCTGACCAGCCTCACCTGCCCCATGCCCATGGGTCCAAGAGCTGTGTTCAAGCTCAGCCCAGAGCCTCAGAGTCTTCCTGGCTGTGCTGGGGGAATGCTGGGCTCCAGTACAGCCCCAGTGGTGCCTGGCCATGGGTCCTTTTGTCCTGATTTCCACCTGTTTTCCCTGGATGGTGTCATCCCTGCACCATTGCTACGGACCTGCTGGTGCTCCTGGGCCTGATCCTAGCCCTGATGGTCAGACTGACTTTGTGGCTTGGCCTGGGACCTGCCCCATCACTGTGATGTTGCCCCATTATCTGTGCTCTTGGCTGGACCTGGTTGCCACCTCTGGGTCTGTGCTGCTCCCTTTTCTGGCCCAGCATCTGGGTTTGGGCACAGACACAAAGATCTGGCCTGGCCTGGGGTGGAGATGGAGCTATGGGGCAATGATGGACTCTCTAGCCCTGGCCCATGAGTGCTGCTGAGCAGACCAGGGGCCCCCTTCAGCTCTGGCACTGCTGTGTTACAGCCTGAGCAGGATGGCTGGGTCAGAGCCTGTACCAGTGGACTAACCCAGTGTTAAATCCCTGGTGTGCTGGGGGTTTGAGGGGATGAAATGCCCTCCTTTCCCCAGTACTCCACAGAGAGCACCTCTCCACCTGAGAGCCGTGTCTCCCACACCCTGGCAGCAGCTGACCAGCCCTGCTCCCGCCCCTCTTCCCCTAGTCCCACACAAAATGAGTGTGTGATGAAGGGCTGAGAGCTCAGCTAAAAACCCTGAGGAAGCACAAAGCCGATCCTGTGGATCCACAGCAGCCTGGGCTGAGGCTGTGATATTAGAAAGAGTCTGAGGGGGGCAATATTATGCTGATCATTTCTGTTTCCTGCTTCACCTCATCCGAACTATCTCTAAGGAGGTCAGTTTTGGCAAAAGCACTTTCCCTTTCTTTGTCTTTGTGCCATTCCAGTGAGGATGGGATGCATGGTGCTGACCTGTGGCACCACTGTCCTGAGAAACGCTGTCCTCAGCTCCTCTCTGTCCTTTAGTGGCCCGGGTGGCAGTGTCTGGCCGTGTGCTGATAATCTAATTACCTGCTTACCCCGAGGGCTGGAGAACAGCTCAGCCCTCCACAGAGTGACATGTGCTGTTAAACCCTGGGCATGCAGAGTCTCTTCTGGGGCCAGAGAAGCTTGTCCTGCTGGTCACAGCTGCTGGGTGTGCAGACAGCACCCTGGCCAGAGGTTTCCTTTGGGATCCCAGTCACTCTGCTGGGTGGCTCTGCGACTTCCAGAGGCCATGGAACACGGTGTGACATCTGATCTAGCTCCTTCGCTGGCTGTGGCTGTGAGTTGCCTTGAGGATGGAGACCTGCTCCTTGTACAGCTCAGGATAATGGGGGGGAGAGCTGGGGGGGGCATTGTGGGTTTGGGGCTGTGGAGCTTTGCATTCGTGAGAAGCTGCACAAGCCTTGGCTCCCTGGGCCCTGCCTTGCAGAGATAAAAACAGAGGTGTTACCCTGTGTGTCTCTTGGTCCTCATTCAAAAAGTGGACTGGGACAGAGACATGTTAGCTGGCCACAGCTGGGCTTGTGCTCAGCCTGGGAGCTGCATCTGCATTGCCCTGTTCAGTGACCCCTTGCTGGAGCAGGGCATCCTGCTCCCAGTGGAATTCCCTCGGGAGAAGTGCTGCAGGAAGGGGTGTGGGGGAGAATGTGTTCTGGATGGGAAATGTCCTCTGGATGGGGCCTGGAACGCTTACCTCCACCCTCCCCAACAGGTCCCAGAGCAATAGGCTGTGCTGTGGGCTCAGGGTGCTCTGGGCCAGGTCCTGAAGGGCTTTTCCAGCTGTGTGCAAGAGGGCAGGAAGGTCAGAGTGGAGCACTGGGGTCCACTCTGTTGTTCCAGCCACAGCCCGGACACAGCAGTGCTGTTCCCATGGAGGTTTTGATCTACAGGAGAGCTGAACCTTTTGACATGGTGCTAGAAACCCTTAGGAGGAGCTTGTTGTGCCAGACTGGGGTGAATTTGGGTGTAAATCTTGTCTCTGTGTGGTGTTTACAAGGAGGGCAGCAACCTCGGCAAACAGGGTGCAGAGCTCTGCTACACCCAGCTGTGATCAGGGATGTGTTTATTATTTCAAGGAACACAAAAGGGGAATGTGTCCCCACCTCCTGATTGCTGGAAATCAGACTGAGCTGCACTGAGACCTTCCCAGCGTGGTGTGGGAACCCACTGGGATGTGCTGGAACATGCCTGGCTCACGTGTTGCTCTCGTCTCTGGGCTTCTCTTTGTGAAAATTGGGGTCAGGACAGGGAGGGACTGGTGTGTGTGTGCCTGGGCTGGACTCCCCTGATGTGCAGGCACCAGAAGGGTCCCCTGTCCTACATGCAGGGGTCTCTGGGCACTAACCCAGGCAGGAGGGGGAACCTCTTATCGTCCCACCATAAATAAGGTGGTTCCAATCGTGCAAGCAGCAGCAGGTTCAGTAATTCCCTGGCAACAAAGCCCTTCCCCAGCACCCCAGGCAGCATCCATTGTGGTGAAGGTGGCGGGTGCACTTGGCCAGGGAAGCCTTGTACCCACCCACCCCCTCATCTCCTGCTCTCCTCAGGATGATCTTGGCATAAAATGATGTTGGTCAGACCTGGTCAGAGGTCACATCCTGGTGCGGTTTTTGTCTTAGCTGCTGTGGCTGGTTCAGGTTTCTCTCAGCTCCTCTTGACAGCAGTGGCACAAGAGGAACAGGGCCACATCTTTCCATAGGGCGGAGGTGGCTCTTTGTCTTTACCCACAGGGTGGAGGTGGCTTCTTGTCTTTACCCACAAGAGGAATCCAAGGTCAGCCAGAGCCCAAGAGCCCAAGAGGGGCTGAGCTATCTGGAAAGGTGGACACTGCTTCCATTTGTGATGACAATGCCCTTGTTCTTGAACTTGAACAGTGGATTTTAGCAGTGGAGGGCAGGGTGGTGCTCCTGCTGAGGTGAAGCTGCTCTGCTCTGCAGGGACTGTGGGATCCTCTCACCTGGGAGGGTCTGTCTGCACCCTGTAACCCAAACTGCTGTGTGAGAGTGGGGCTGCCTTTATCCTGAGACATCTCACAGCTTCCAGGGTGGGCTTGGAGGCATTTCCAAGTCTGAAACACTGCCAGACTCAGAGCACTGCTCTTTCCCACAGCACTGACTGTGTCTCTGTGCCTTCTCTCTGCTTTATCACTTTCAAAGCTGTGCTATACTTGTCCGGTGGGGTCTGGAGCAGTCCAACTCCCTCCTAGCTCGTTTCAGGCAGCCTTATTGTCCAGGAGATGTTCAGAATAGGTTGAAATACATGGTGCTGGGTGCAAATTGGCCCTCTGTGTTACAGCCCTAATCTGGTTAGGGGATCAGTGCAGCAGGCTTGCAGCAGCCCACGTGGCTCTGCCAGTGGCTGTATCCTGGGCTGTGCCCAAGCTGGGCATGTCATCAGCTGGGTGTGCATTTCTGTGCTGCTCAAAAGTGCCCCAAAATGGGAAAATGCAACCTGTTTACAGGGTAGCCTCATCTGTTCCCTGGGCTGTGTCTCAGGGGGGTTTCTACTGCTGAGGTTCTTTCTGTTTTCAGGTTGTTTTCGTGGTGTGAGGGTTGTGGTTTCCTTCTGAGCAGTGCCAGACAGGAGCCCCCCAGAGGGGTCTGCCCAGTGGTGTCTCTTAAGTGTCATCAGCCCTCTGAGGAGCTGCTTGGTGGCCCTCTCTGCTCTCCCTGATGCTCTTGGCCCTGCAGTTGCATGGATATCCTTAGGAAAAGCCCAGCACCCACTCCCTGCTCATGGAGAGCTGGGAGAAAGTCAGCCAGGGACCAGGGGTTAATGCAGGGTCTGCTTCTGCATTTGGAGGCCAGTGTTGTGTCTGCTTCCAGTTCCTTTGAAAGCAGAGGGGAAATGAAGTCCCTTTGGGGAGCAGGGTGGATCCTCAGCAGGGTGTTTGCCTTTCCCATTGTCCACAGAGTCCCATGATCCCCAGCAGGAGCCAAACGGGACACAGCTGAGTTCCCACCAGTGACTCCAGTGATGGCTCACCCAGGGGCAGAGGTTTTCCCTGCACTGCAGGGAAGCTGCAGAAATTAAATGGGAATTGCTGAGATAGGTTAAGGCTTTGTCTCAAAACAAAAGACTTTGCAGAAGCAATGGATGTTTGGGCTGAGAATGTCTCATCTGGTGAAGTCGACCAACACAGCATTATGACATATTTATACATGACAGTGGCATTTACACCAGTAACATTAATTAATCTAAACAGATTTTCCTCCATTAGCCACTTAGAATGGGCTGTAGTTGGATCCTGGTATCTGGTAAAAAAACCCTAACCAACAAACCAACAAAAAACCCCAAACCAAAATAGAAAAGTGCCTTTTTTAAGATCTAAGCCCAGCATAAACACACTTTTATTATTTTTGGAAAGCTGTTTGCAGGTGTCAGCAACCCTGACACACAGCTGGTATTAACTTCTGGGGGCAAGAGAAAGGGAACAGGTTTAAATATAGCTCCTGGGAAATAAGCATTGGAATAACTTCCAAGATCAGTTTTACCCCTAGTTTGCTGCCTGGAATTTTCCCTAAAACATACAAAAGATAAACAATCAACCTCAGGGACCAGACACACGTGCAGAGGAGCAGTTGCTTTCCTCCAGGATGGCACCAGAGCATCCTTGTCCTTGTCCAGCCAGGGCCCCTCGGGTTCCCCAAGTGGGAACTCACCATTAAAAGACAGATTTGTTCTTCTTGAACCTTCTGACTGCTGTGGTGTTCTCATAGGGAAACACAGATTTAATACCAAGAGCACAGCAACTATTGCAACCACCCGATTAAGCCAGTGGTAAAGATGGATAAAGTGGATCAGGGTCAGGTCAATTAAAATCAGCCCAAGCCGTGTTCCTGAGGCTCTGCAACACACTTGTGTCCAATGAATGCACTATGCTGACACTCCTGCAAAGAGCTGAGTCTGCAGCACACGTGTATCTGCTAAGCAGAACAGACCCATCCAAAACCCCTTACTGCACCATTCCCAGTCGATGGGGCCGGTTCAGCTCCATTTGCCTCTCTCTGACCTCTGCTATCAACTCTCCTCCCAGCAGAAAACTTCCCGCAGGCTATTTTTTTACTTTGTAATTTCCTCTAATCTCAAATAAATGCTCTAATTGACCTCTGTCCTGCCAGTGTACCTGACACCCCGAGCAGGGCTGTGCCCACAAAAGATCATTGGAAAGCACTGTCTAATCACAGGAGGGCCATTTATGTTGCAATTCCTTTGAACCAGAAGTCAGACCTCAAATATGTGATGCTGTGAGTCATTTTCTAGGCAAAATAGATGTTTTTCAGGTGGCTGATAAAAAAAGCCCATGATATGCAGGTGAAATGGTCCATGTGAGCCAGAGCTCACCTTGCCCAGAGGCAGTTTCACACCCAGTGGCTCATTTGTACCCTGGACCATTTTGTTTGTGCCCAGACCATCTAGGCACACCCAGGGAGGGGAGGGTTGTGTTTCCCAAATTCAGCACTTTCAAAGCTTTGGGAGCTTGAAACGATGTCACCTTTTGGTGACCCCAGAAATTACAAATTTTAAAATATATGCTGTTTATTCCTGCTGGTTTTCCCTAAGCCTGGGTAGTGCTGCTCCATCCTTCAGTCTCCTGGAAACCCTGAGTGGTGCTGGCCCTGTACTTGGCAGCTAATGATTACTTTCCCCTGCCAGTCACTATTTTGTAAAGAATATTTTTGCCTGTTAGCTGTGGCTAATGTGCTTTGTCTGTACAGCATGGATGCAGTCAGGGCATCCCTGAAAGGTTGTACTTAATAAAGGAGAACATGTTGATGAACCTTCCACCCCAGCCAAGCCCTGGGCTATTCCCACGAGTTCCACTGCAGTGCACATACCCAAATGACCTTGGGATTTGAGCTGAAAAACTACTGTTTTCTCAATGCCTGCTTGGCTTTGGGGCAAAAATTCCATCACTGCTCTCATGGCAAAGCTGGGGAGGAGTGAGGAGGGAGGCTGATGACATTTCCCTGTGGGGCAGGGAGCATTTAACACGTCCTGCTCTCACTAAGCAGTGCCAGCACCTCCTTGCAGCCCCTGCTCGCTCCCCTGGCTCTTTGTTGTCACCTGGCTGTGACAGCGCAGGGCTGCAGGAGCACCCAGCCTTCCCCATCCCCAAAGCAGAGCTCTGCACAGATAATCCCCTGCTGCCAGCTTCCACAAACAGTGTCCATCTGGAGTAAACACAGCTGGGGAGGGAGCTGAGGAAACTTTATTTTGAGACCATTTGTGGTAGTGTTCAGCCCCGAGCGCCTTCTCTGCTTACGCACCAGAGCAAGCAACAATAGTGTTTTTCATTGATATTATGACTTTTGTCTCCAAGGCTCCCTGCAGATCTGTGGTCTGGGGATGGCCTCACCTGGGCAGGTGAACTCCTGTCATGTACCACTAAACTGTGGTCTTTTGTCTGCAGTGATTTTGGAAATACCACCTGCCTGGCCAGTGCCTTCCAGGAAGCTTGGGTCTCATCTCACCCAGGGCCGTTCCCCGAGGGTCAGTCTAGGGAAGGTTCCATTTGGCAAATTCTCCTTCAGCTAGATGGGGACCCTAGATCTGGAGTGATTGAAACTCTGCTCTCCCCAGCATCAGAGAAGCCATGCTTGACAGAGAAAAGCAGGCAGAACTTCTGTGAAAGTCTCTTTCTGGGGATACTCAAAAACAATCTGGACACAACCCTGTGCAACCTACACTAGGTGAAACTGTATTAGCAGGGGGCCTGGACTACATGATCTCCAGATGTTCCCATTCTGTGATTCTGTGGCTTTCTGCCTCACTGTCTTCAAAGATGTGGGCTGTCATGTGCATCACCCACCGGAGAGGAAAGCAGAAGACAGAGCAGCAGCATAAAACATGGCCAGGTCACTGAAAATAAGAAATGAAAAGCTGAGTGTGACTTTGCAGGAGCTGCAAGTAAGTGTATGGTGGACCAAAAACCATCAGACAAAACAAGTGAGTCAGTGAGCAGAAGGTTTGAGAGCAGGAAAGGTTAAAACAAACACTGTTGAATTGGCTTAAAACTGTGATCAAAGCTGGAGATTGCTTTCCTGTTCTTTAGGCTGAACTATCATTTTTTCCTGTTCTATTTTCTGCCAGTGTTATCGTTGGAGCAGCAGGTCCACCCGGGCCCTCAGCACCTGAAGGAAACACAAATGGGATTGCAGGAAGGGTGGGTTTAGATTAAATTTGAGTGAGAACGGCGAGGGTGGCACAGGTCACCCGGAGCAGCTGTGGCTGCCCCATCCCTGGCAGTGTGCACGGCCGGGGCTTGGAGCGCCCTGCGAGAGCGGCAGGTGCCCCTGCCCGCGGCGGGAGGCAGCGGGAGGGAGGCAGCGAGAGAGGCAGCGAGAGAGGCAGTGAGAGAGAGGCAGCGAGAGAGGCAGTGAGAGGGAGGCAGCGAGAGAGGCAGTGAGAGGGAGGCAGCGAGAGGGAGGCAGCGAGAGGGAGGCAGTGCCGCAACAGCCGCAGCGCTCGCTCGCTCCGAGCCTGCCCCGG
>VZRX01018705.1:187797-237106 GCA_013398075.1 Notiomystis cincta
GGCCGGGGGGCTGAGGGGCCGTGCCGGGGGCTGAAGGGTCCTGCCCGGGGGCTGAGGGGCCGCGCTCCGGCCGTGCCCCGGAGCCGAGCGGCCGCACCTGCTCTCCGCACCCCGCGGCTGCAGCCGTGTGGAGCCGGGGCACGGCCGGGCCGCTCGCTGGGGATGTGCCCTCCGGGACCGCGCTCGGTGGGCGCTGTCAGCCCGCGCTCCCAGCCGGGCGCTGCGCTGCCCTGGCCCGGGGCTCCTCGCAGGCACGGGCAGAGGTTGGCCCGGGTGTCCGCGTCCCGCACATCCCGCAGCGATGCGGGTCCGCTCTGGTCCCAGCGCCCGGCCCGGGACACGGCTCCTCGGATGCACAGGTGGCCTGGCTGGGGAAGGAACAAGTTCTGAAGGGCCCTGCATCCCAAGCACTATCGTAGTCTACTAAAACAAATGTTTTCTCTTGTGTTTGTTATTTTTTGTTGTTTTGTGTGTGCTTTTGGTTGGGCATTTTTGGTAGTTTCGTTGTTGTTTTTTTTTCTCTTACACATTTAGTTCAGTTATTCCTCAGATACCCGTGACACCACCTCGGTGGCTGCTGTCAGAGTGTGCTCCAGTCTTTCCCTCTTTCCATGCCCTGTATACTACATCTCTAGTAGGATCATACGGTAATGTGTTTACTATTCAGACTATAAAATAGTTGAGGAGGAAGAAGATGAAACAGCTGTGGTTAGCAATAGTCCTGTATCTGATGGAAGAACACTGCCTGTGCTGCAGGATGGCTCAGCTCTCAGGCTGTGGTCTGGGTAAGGTGCTGTACAAGGAGCAGGTCTGCCTGGTTGGGCTCTTGTGGGAAAGTAGGAGTCAAGGCAGAGGAGACAAAGTGATGTGAGAGTTGTGGTCCCACTCTGGGAGAATGTGAATAGTGGCAACTGCTTGTGGCTTTTCCAGAGAAGATTGTTTCCAAAAATAAGAAAGGATTGGGGGATTTTACTGCTGTTTGCATCCTCTTCCACTCCCAAACTGTTTATCTCTCAGTTGAGTTTGTACCAGGAAAATCTCACATACTTGGAAAGGGTGGTGTGCACAGGTCTGATTCATTCTTCATTCCATCACTGTGGTTCCCTTTCTAGGAAGTTGATCCACACAATAGCAGGAAAACCTTGATACCAAAATCCAGGGACCATTGGCAGCCGCTAATGGTTAAAACCTTTTTAAGTCCACTTCAGTTTTAGGAGATGCTGGTGCTTCATCAGGTCCACTAAGAAAAAAGGCTGTTGGTTCACCCCTGTGATTTTAAACTTTTGGCTGAGAGAAACAACTTAAGTTCTTCTTTCTGTTGTGCTTCCACTTTTCCAGTGTGTGGGAGACTGGGATACCAAAGAGAAAGACCTAGGAAAAACTGCAGGGTTTGACTGCTAAGATCAGGCTTCTGTTGTCTGGCTGTTGGCAATTATGAGACTGGTTTTCCTGACTCAGGCAGTCCCTTTCAGTCCTGTGAACCTGCTAAGTCAGGCTTGGGGAAAAAAAACGGGCCTGAAGTCAGTTAATGAGCCCTATTCATTCTTCTGGATGCTCTGCCATTGGGAACGATCAGTTTTGTGTTTTCGAGATGTTTCTGGTAAGTGGAGCAGCTTCAGCCCCAGCTGAATGTGGGGCCGGGGCTGCCCCTGCGTTTTTCATGTACTCGCTGACTCCCAGTGACTGCAGTGATGAACAGGGAGCTGCAGGAGGACAACTTTGAACCCTGCTTATCACAGGCCATAAAAGAAGAGAAAACGTTGATGTTCCTTTGACTTCAGCTATCACCCTTTCTGCTCCACAACCAGAGCAGAGACCGTGTCCTTGCTCGCTGCTGGCTCCTCTTGTAGGCCAGCCCCAGCTTGGGGGCTTCAGGACATGTGGCTGTCTTCTCCTGCAGCTCCCATGTGCCTTGAGCTGTGTTGTGGAGGCAGAATGGGAACAGGGTTTCTGGGGTCAGGCCCACCGCCTCCCAGCAGCTGGTGTAGCTGGTTTGCAAAATAATCATCATTCCTGCCAGGCACACAGTGTGTGTCAGCCTCTCAGGGAAAGAGTGGCTGCTCACCCAGCCTGGGTGGAAACAAAGGTGCCTGTGTGGGCTGGACCCAGGGGATTTGGGTGGATGTCCTGCCCCACTCCCTGTGGCACTGCAGACTCTCCCTGCCCAATGTGGGGGCTGTGAGTGCACAATGGTGTGCCAAGGATGATGTTGGATTTGGCTTGTCCACCTCCTGTGCACAGCCTGACCCCTAACTTGGCATGGGGCAGAGCCTGGTGCTGCTGAGGCTGCACTGAGCTCAAGCCATGCCTTACACAGTGGTGCCTTGTGTGCTCAGTTCTTCAATAATTGGGGTACAGAGACACTCTTGGATAACCATCCTGGATCCACTTGTCAGACATGGTGGCAGTAAGAGGTTGGCTTGGTGCTGCACAAAGTGCCAGGCTCTGTTTATTGCTCTGAAGTGGTGCCTCACTCCAGCCAGGTGTGGGGGCCAGGTCTGTGGTGGGTTGGTGGGCACATGGCCCTGCCACCCCGTGGGAACCCACCTGTGATGACACACAGCCACCATCACCTGTTAATGTCACCAGGAGGCTCATGCTGAGGTCAGTGGAGGTTGAGTAGTTGGTGCCAGGAGGGTGGTACTAAAGGCTGCTCAGCACAGAAGCATCCTCCTCTTCCTCAGCCACCAAACCCATGAATCATTGTCCAGATGCCTAGAAAGCACAAATATTCCACTGCAGTGGAGCAGTGTGGGCCTTGTAGTCTCCCATATTTCTCTTTTAAAGGCTCACAGCATGTGACAGATCTATCTCCCAGGTGCATTTGTGGTGTCCTCAGGTTTGAGGACAATACTGTGCCACTTCCACTACACAACCCTCTCGAGCCACTCTCACTTCTTGCATTTGAGATGAATTTAAGATGAGGAACATTCTGTTCCTAACAGCACACTTCCATAAAACCAGTCTTTGGGGAATGTAGTTCATTGTTTTTTTGGAGTAATTTGCCACACTTATGTAATAACTGACAAATTACAGCTGTAACTACCCTGGTTTTTTTACCTAATGAGATTCTATAGAATGAACCTAAATTATCACCTTTTAAGAGGCTGATAAATAATCCTGGGCAAAGTCACTGTTAAGGGTTTTAAAATGATGCAACTTTATCAGCTGCCTGATTATCTATTAACATCTACAAGAAACCTCACAATAAAAGGGGTGGACTGACTTTGGTCATTGTATGTATTCAAAACAAGACCCTAAATACAGAAAATCCTTCAAGTGCCTTAGCTTGAATGGCTCTTTTTGTGCCATCTAATGGGCAAGCGGAGCAGGTAACTGCTCTGCCATGGTCTACTGATCAAACCATAATAGAGAAATTGTGTTGGGTTGGCTGCAGCTGAAAATACTTTGAATGTTTGGTTAACTTTTTCCCCTTAATTTCACTAAATTGAAAATAATCAGACTTGATCTTGGAATGGAACATGATTGTTTGAGTACCTTCATTTTGTGTCTGAATTTATTTTTGAAACTTATTATGTCTCAAAGAAAACATTACAATATTTTCAGAGAAGTCAAGCCAGAGCCCTTAAAACTTCTCCTTTTTAAAAATCTGAACCAACTTGCTGATATCTGCACTAATGAGTCACGTGCCACGGTTGAGCTAAAACTTTTTGTGCATAAAAATGGAAAGCTCTGGGTTTGCTCTGGTGGCCTTGCTGGGGACTATCTGTGCTGAGGACGCACAATTTACAGCCTTTTGGAAGTTCTTTGAACCCATCCCTCTGGCTTTCAACAAGTCAAGAGTGAAACTGAAAGTTTCATTGCATTACACCCATGGCTTTTGATGCACTGCTGGGAGGTTGGTGCAGGTGGACTGAAGAGTTCCTGCACAGAGCTGGTCCTGAGGGTCCTCCCTGTACCTGGGAGAAGAACAAAGCTCCTTCCTCAGGAAAGCCTTGGAGAGCTCTGCTGCTTTCTTGTTCTTCATCAGAACAGGTGGTGCCACATCCAGCTGGGCTGTGAGGAGGGAGGTTGTCAGTCCGGTCTAGTGGGTGGCATCCCTGCCCACGGCAGAGGGGGTTGGAACTAAATGACCTTTAAGTTCATTTCCAACCCAAACTTTTCTGTGATTCTATGGTCAGTGGTCCTGGAATGGTTGAAGGTTCCTGTCCCGTGCAGCCTATGATGCTGTTGAGATCCTTCACCAGGAGCTGAGATCCCGATTTAATATGTGTGCATATGCTTTCCCTACAAATAAATCAGAGGGTTTGGGGTGGGAGACCACATGGAGCTGTGTCCTAAGGATCAGAGAGCTCTGGAAGAAGCACTGGGCTCCTGCATTCACCTAATTTCTGCTGTCCCCTGGAGCCACAGTTCAGAGAAAACTCTTTCATCCTTATCTGGGTACTTTCCTTGGCTTAAGGCAAGGTCGTGTCACCCATTTGTATCTGGAAAAGACTTGTGCTCTGTTTACCCAAAACAAACACGCAGGAAGAGAGCTGAAATGTAATCTGCAGTGAGCAGCCTCCCACGGGCCTGGAAGCCCTCAGGGTTTGCAAGCAAGTGCCTGGGGCAGATGAGCTGCTGGGTTGTGCTTCTCCTGATTGCATCCTTATCTGGAGCCCTGTAGGCACACCTCTCCATCTTTTCTTGACTGTCCTTTGGCCATCTAAATAGCATTGCTGCATTCTGCAGCTGCAGAAAATGATGCTCTGAAGCACTGGTCTTGAGGAAACCCCAAACTTCCTGGGTCAAACAGCATTGCACAAGGATTTCTTAGCAGTTGGTTTTAGTGTCTCCAGACCCAAAAAAAGGCTGGCAGGTGAGAAAGAGCCTGTTGCTGATACTGGAGAGGAACTTTGCTGCTTTACAAGCATATCACCTGCAGAAGTGGCAGGGGGAGGTGACTTACACAGATGAAGGACACCAAGGAATCTGCTTTCTCATTGATGAAAGTGTCATGTTGAGATGTTCTTGCAGAAAACACTTTGTTTGAGGGAGGAGACCTCAATAGGTTCAGGTTGTTTCATTTTCAAATCCGGTGTGAGCAAATTTCAAGCCTGTAACTCCATCAGAAAGTCATAAGGGCTGTTGAATATCTCAAGGAGTAGACCTTGCATGGTTTTGAAATAGGAATTGGAGCTCAAGAGTGGAAAATGTGCCAGGCGTCCACATCTGGCAATGCAGACATGTCTGTAGCCTGTTATTTTATCAGCTGCTTTGCAGGACATTTAGTCCTCATAAGCAGGATTGTGTAACTCGAGGAGGGGGGACAGATCAGGTTTTGCCCTTTTTAAATCTTCCTCTCTGTAGATTCAGATCGTATCTTAAGGGTAGGAGAAGTGGCAGGGCTGTCTTTTTACCCTGCTAACAGTGGTGTCTGTGGGCATATTCATGACCCTGGGCCAGGATTGCCACCAGCAGTTTGATCTGTCCTGAGCCTGCCCACCTGCATTTTGCATCTCAACGGTGGTTCAGTGGCAGCTTCATGGCCATGGAGATGGCCTGAGCCCCAGCACTGTCCCTGCCCCACCTTTTGCAGCAGCAGTGGGCAGTGAAAGCCCTGGTAGTGAGCCAGGTGCCCCTGCCTGCAGGGCAGGTGTGGGGATGGGAGCGAGCTCGTGGGCATCAGTGCACGCCCCAGACATGGGCACTGCCAGCCCTGTGCCAGGGGCTCACATCACCTGCTCTTGGACACTTGCAGGCACCACTTACTCAGTTTCCTCCAGCTCCTCATAGTTACTGTTTGATATATGCCCTGATGCCAGAGGGTTTGTGGGTTTTAATTAGTAACCCTGGGTAGCTTGGTTATCCAGTCCTCTTCTGAATCCTACTCTTTCCCTTGGCACCCTGCAGCTATAATCTGTGCAGGAAAATGTCCACGATGTTATAACTAAAAAGAACCTCTTGTATTAAGTTTCTAATCTACAGTTTCATTTAGAAATATGATAAAATTAAATATGTATTTTGTAGGCTCTTCTGTTACTTAAAAGAAAACAGTTCTGGAAAGATGGATATCTAGCTGAAACATTTTACAGCTAATATTTTCCTTTGCAGTTCGGCTTCCAAATTACATTTGTCATGTTCCTCCAAAAGCCCCAGCTGGCTAATGGAAAAAGTTTGCTTTTGCTTTTCTGGGTCTCTTTCTCCAAAATCCAATGTTTCAGCAGTAATGGGGAAACAAGGCTTCAGAGTGAAAAGACCTGAGTTACTGTCCCATTTTTAATGAGTAAAAATTTAGGTGTTTTATTTTGAAGCCTTGTTAGCTCTATGGGGCAACTTGTTATTACTTTTTACAGCACCTTTGTGCTGTGGGACTGACCCCTTGTGTAGGATTAGAGAGCCTGTAAATCCTGATAATACCAAGTAATTAACAACCCATCAGGAGCTGATTCTTGGAAGTGAAGTCAAAGTTTTTGTGTAATGACTCTTAATTGGTGTTTGGCTGCCTGTGATTTCAAGGAGGAAGCAGGCTGGAAAATGAAGGTGTTTGCTTTTTTCACTCTTCCTGAGCTCTAAATAAGAATAGGGCAGTTCCTGAAAATCACTGGAAACAGAATAAATTTCTAAAGATTCATTAAATGTGTGAGCTGCAGCAGCCATTACAAAGTATTTAGACAATGCTTAGATATTGAAAAATAAACTTTATAATGATCATATTAAGAAAAATGTTTATGTGGCTCCTTGTTGTGACTTCGTCCCCTGTATTGGCTACATTTATACCCGTGTGAGCACCAGTTACTTCTCTCTGAACTATTGTTGCAGCTCTAAGAGTACCTGACTCATTTCTCTTATTGCAGGTAGAGCTTCACGTCCACCTGGATGGAGCCATTAGACCAGAGACCATCTTGTACTATGGCAAGTGAGTTGTGGGGAGAAGGGAGCTCTGGGAGCTGCAGTTCAAAGGCATCATCCCTTCTGCTTCTCCAGATCTGTGACAGAGGAGCTTCTGCAGGCAGCAAACCTGGCTGGTGGTGGTTCTGTCTCTGCCCAGACCTGCCTGCACAGTGTGAGGACACTGAGCACACCCCAAAAGACAGTGAGGCTTCACAGGTAGCAGGAATGGCACTGAGGTGGTCGTGGGTTTGAGAGCTGGGCAAGCTGAGAGGAGCCACCATGAGTAAAGTCCAGAAGATGTCTCATGAAGAGCTGCCTGCCTTTGAAATGTGCTTTGAAGAGAGGTGCTGCATTCTCATTTCTTTTTGCACATTCCTAATCACAAAACCATTGGAGTGACAGCAGACTGTGAGCATTGCCTCAGTGGTGCTGCTGTTCCACAGTTTGGGACAAAAAACCAGCTTGGGTTCCCTTGCCTGCCCTGCTGCCATGTGCATTTGAATCCCAGGCTGTGTGCCTGGTGTTGGCAGTCGAGGAGTCACACTCGTGTGTGGTGACCCAGGGAAGCACTTGGCAGTGACTTAGAGAGAAGTTGTTCCCTTGACAGAGCCCACGTGCATCTTCCTTCAGTTTATATTGTGTGGGAAGCATGGAGTGAATGATTAACCCTGTGCCAGGGCCCAGCTCCACATTTGTAAGCAAAATAAACAAGATTTCTTCCAGCTGTCACTGATACCCTCAGATCAAGAAGGTGGCAAGGGTAAGGATTTCAGGAAGCAGCTGGGTCTCTCTTAGGCACAGCTCTGGTATTTTTGGGGAGGAAATAATTTCTGAGGAGGGTGGGGAGTGGTTCTGTCATCCTGAGAGTCCATCAGATTCCAAGACAGTGCAGTCCTAGGGGGAAATATTCCTTCTGGAGTAGCTTTTCCTGCAGGGCCTGGCCGTACTTTTTACTGTCTAGTCAGAGAAGGGAGGGTGGGCCAGGGCTGTCCATCCCATTTTTTGCTGGATGCTGGCATGGTGGACTGAGTGAGGGTTCCTGCTGGTGGGCTGCAGGGCTGGAATACAGGTCCAAATGAACAGGAGAGTTGATGCTGACTCCCTGGGGCTCTGCCTGCAAACAGAAAATGCCAGTATAGTCCCCTAAGAAGATTGTAGGAGCCCTGAAGCCCAGGAGGCACCGGCTGTCTGGGGATCCTGTGCCAGGATCCTTGCTTAGGGCAGAAACCTTCATTGCCTGAGTGTTTGCTGAGTTCCCTCTTATTTTTAAACGGCCCTGGCATCCCCCTGAGCTGCCAGGCCTCGGGTGGAGCAAGGCTGTGCTATTCATGGGCTCTAAAACTTCCACTCACACACAAAAACAACAATGGGGCAGTGCAGAAGGCCATAGGGGACTGACTGCCTTAATAACCTCACCCTGGGCACAGAAAGCTGCTTGTGGTCTATTTTTAAAGTTAAAGAGCTGGAAATAATTTTGCCAGGTGGTGCCTGACCGTGTACACAGAACCCCAAGCTGCTGGGATGTACAAGCCCCCGTGGGCAGTGCACTGCTGAACTCAGCTGTTTTTAGAAACTTTGTCTCCAATTCTGTGAGGTCTGGGTCAGTCTTTGCATCTGCCCTGCCCAGCCAAAGGGCTCAGAGCCATGACAGACCCCTCATGAGGACTGGGTGTCCCCAGGAGAGGTGCCCTTTCTGTGGTGGGATGGTGGACATGGTGTTGCCTGTGGCTGAAGGGAGCTCTGGGCAGGACACCAAGGTGGCAGTGAGGACAAACATGTTCCCCTGTGGCCACTTTGCTTCAAGAAGAATCCCACCTACAAGGAGGGTTGGATAGGGCAGCAGCAGCTCCAAAAGCCACACTGGCATGATCCACCAGACCTCTTGATCCAGAGGCATGATTCCAGTGTGGCTCATCCCAAAGCATGCCATAGATGCCTGCATGAAGACACTTCTTCAGAAAAAACATGAAAGAGGTCAGGGAAGTGGCTTTGCTGTAGGGAACTTTCCTGGGGCAGGTGGAGGAAGGTGCAGGTCGGTTCCTGGAGCAGAGACTGATGTGTCAGTGCCATGGAAAGGGCAAGGCAGGGAGGAAAACCGATGCCTTGGCAGCGATGAGTGTTCCCTGCTGAGCGCCAGCAACTTAATCTGTGCAGATTGCATGTGAGGGCTGAGCGTGGGGCTGGTTTTCTTCTTGCTGAGTGGGGAAGGAGCAGCATTTACTGAGCCCAGGAGCAGGGTCCTTTGGGCTGTGTCCCTGCATGGCTCATTGGGATGGTTGCTGGCATCACAGCACTAAAGCTGGCTGTGGTGTTCTGTCTCTATTAGCAGAGTTCTTCCATCAATCAGCTGTAATTCATTGTGGCAGGAAAGAGGATTAAAAACAAATGTCTAGTTATTATTCCAAATTTGTGTTGGCTTGTGCAGGGTACCAGAGGGTGGGGGCTGGCCAAGCCTGCCCAGGAAGCTGCAGCACTCCCCCTCAATCCCAGCTGTCGCCACACCAGGAGCACCTTCACCCCTCGGTATTCCAGCTGCTCCTGGGAAGGATGGCCTCTTCCCTCTTGGAGGCATTTATGTGGGCATTGGCATGCCTGTCCCTTTGGTGAGAGCAGTTGTTGCCATTTGTTCCCGTGTGGGAGGTGTTCCTGTCACAGAAGATGCCACCAGGATGCTGGGCTCAGGAACCAGCTCGCTCACAGGAGCTGCTGGCACTGAACCCCTGAGCCATGGCACTGCTGCCTGTGTGATCCCAGGCCTTGGAGCATCTCCTTGATATTTCAATCCTTTGAGCCTGCATAAGTGGAAATTAACTTTTCTAAAGAATTTTGGCAATTCTGCTGCTAGGTCTAGGAGGTGCCAAGAAATAATCCAGAGCCCCTTTAGATGAACTCCTTCTTAAGCTTAAAATGTGCCCTGGCTGTGTTCCTGCCAGGTCAGCCTGGGCTTGTATTTCGGTTTGTTTGTGCTTTGCCTGTGTTTTGGATCTCCTTCCTCCCCACTGAGATTCAGGGCTTCATCCATGAGGAGATTTTGGAAGGACAGCGTGTGCTGTGTCCTTCCTGTGAAGAAACAGTGGTTGATCCAAGCTGCCAGCTTTGGAAGCAATTGGTGTATGAAATGGACTGATTAAAAATGTGATTGATAACCTTCCCTGTCAGTAACACCTGCCTTCATTTCCAGGAAAAGAGGCATCCCTCTACCTGGGAATACTGTTGAGGAGATCATGAAGTATATCAGCTATGACACACCGCTGACACTCCCCCAGTTTTTAGAGAAATTTAATTATTACATGCCTGCCATTGCGTAAGTACTCTGCTTTTTGCTTCTTGTCCCTTAACCCTTAGCAAGATCCCTTGTCTCAGCCTTGGAGGTGCCCTGTGGGCCCTGAGGGTGACAGGTCCCACTGCCATCCCTGCAGGGGTGACCGTGAGGCGGTGAAGAGAATTGCCTACGAGTTTGTGGAGACAAAAGCAAAGGAAGGAATCGCCTACGTGGAGGTCCGGTACAGCCCTCACCTCCTGGCCAACTCTGGTGTGGATCCCATCCCCTGGGGACAAGCTGAGTGAGTGATCCTGCTGTGCTGGGGAGCTGGTGAGTGGCTGGTTGGGCATGGAGAAGTGCCAGTCAGCCACTGTGCATTCAAAGGCAGCTGTAACAAACCTCCTTTCTCCTCCTATGCTTCCACCTCTCTCTCATTTGATAGCATTTTTCATCTTAAATACCTCTGTGTGCTGCAGTGTTTTAATGTCCCTTGCTCTGGGTACCAAGCTCTGCATGTGCAGAGCAGCTGTGCTCAACCTTCTGGCTGCAGCCATTCCCTGTAAGAGGGAAAGAAATGTCCAGATATGGACTGCCTGACCACGAAATGGGAATTTGAGCTGGCAGAGATGGTGGGTGGTGTTGGAGGGGGCTGGTGATCTGATGCCTTCCTTTCATGTCACCCTCTCTGTGATATGGGCCTCTCACTAAATCAGTGCTGGGTTCTGGGGCCCCTCCGAAGTGTGCTGTGATGGGTGCTGAGCCCTGGGTTTGCCCCTGCCTGGCTGCAGAGAGCTGTGTGCCCTAAGGAGATGCTCTGGCAAAGAGAGGTTGGGCACCCAGTTCCCCAAGGCCTTTGTAAATCTTAGTGTCATCTGTGCCTGCTTCAGTACCTGGCCATGGCATGGGTGTAGAAGGTGCTTTTGGGCTCTGGGTGCTCTCTGGGTGCTAAAGGGAGTGGAGCCTGGGGCAGCCTGTCCTCCCATGGGGATGCTGGGCTGGACCCGTGGCTCCTGCCTGCCTCCCTGTAAGTGCCTGGCCTCTTGCTGATGGCTTTTCTTCCCTGCAGGGGAGACCTCACTCCAGATGAAGTGGTTCAGCTCGTAAATCAGGGACTGCAGGATGGAGAAAGGGATTTCCACATCAAAGCCAGGTCTATTCTATGCTGCATGCGCCATATGCCAAGTAATGTATTGCAGCTCCCCTGCTGCTCTGCTCCCCTTCCCTGACGCGTGGCGGGGGGGCGTCCCCTGGGTCTGGGGCCCTGCAGGAGTGTGGGGAGAGCCCCAGTCTGTGGGTCTGAGGCAGGAGCAGGTAGTGCTGAGGGGTTCCAGATTCTTGTCTTGGTGGGCAAAGGTCTGCAGGATGCAAGAGTGGGGGTCTGTGGGTACAACCAGTATCTGAAAGGTCTTGCTAGAGGGACAAAAGGGGCTCTTCTGTCCTCTCCTGTGATCTCTGCTCCCTGCCCAAAGGCCAGAGCTCACCTTGGGCCAGTAAAAGCCATTGGCACAGTGAGCAGTGCATCTGCCATGAGTGACTGGACATCTGAGAGCAACTGGTGAGGGAAAGAGGACCAGGCATGACATCTCACACTTCCCTGCTCATGGTCCTACAGCAGGATGCTCCTTCCTTGGCCTAGGTCACGGGGCAGCCACAGAATCCACTGGCAGCAGCCAGTCTCTGCTGGCTTAAGCTGAAAACACAAGTCAAATATATTTAAGGCACATATATAAAATGCTTTTTATAAAATCAGCAGCTCTGACCAAAAACTTTGTTGCTGTGACCCAGAATAGGAAGAAAACCCAATTTCCAGGATTTCAATGGGCTGCTGAGTTTTGCAAGTGTCTTCCTCTAGGGAAGGATGCAGCCAGAGATAGGCTGTGTGACAGTAGCTGTTTTATGTGAAGATTTTTTTCTGAGTATCTTCATATCTCACACCAGTTTTCTGTAGGCTTAGTAGGGTAGATGGTGGAAACATTTTTCCAAGTGATTATGTGATTAATTTGTGTCTAGAAATGTGAAAAATTATATTCTTGGAAACTGGGAGATGTGAGAGTTTTTTTGGTTTTTTTCCCGGTCTGTACAGTCAACACCAAACAATACTTTGAAGACTTGACCCTTACATTTCTGGTTTCTAGGGAAAATGTTTTTCTTTGTAGAAACTGGAGAGCTATAATGCACAGTCACACTGATCTGCAGTTACAGTCCCTGCCAGTGCACAAGTGGTGAAGGGAGGAGGTTTCAGAAGCATCCAAGGGCATGTGCAGCCTGCATTTCACTGCAGGAGGGATTGTTTGTGCAGCCAGCAGGGGTGGCATTCTCATGCCTGTGTCCCAGGGCACCAGCTGATGCCCAGAGCCAGTGACGTGCTTGGTTAAGAATCTTTAGGAGTACATTCAGGATGTGCTGCACAGTGAGAAGCCACCCTGTAATTAATGAACTGTAGAGAGAAAGGCAGAGATACCAGCCAGAATTAATTCATATTAAACTTGTCAATAAAATAATGACTCTAACCCAGCAAGTTGGAAAATGGTGGGGGAAAAAAAAGATGAAGTTGCACACATCATCCTGGTGTGTTTGTGTGATTTGGGGATTGTCTGTACACAGCAGGTGCCTGTTAATTATTAACACTGCTGTTTATCTCTGTTTCTTGGCTCTTCTGCTAAGGTTAAGTGCTGTGTGAGCTGGTAGGTGCAGTTCCTTTCTCAGAGGTTATCTATCCTGATCAGAGAGAGCTCTGGAGTTGTTGGCCACTTGTTGCTCTCTTTCTCACTGATGGCAAACAGATAAAACTTCAGCTCTTTCCCACCAGGAGTAGAATCCTTGGGAGAGTCAAGGCTGCCTTACAGTGGGGCAGGGATTACTGTAGGACCCCTGAGATCCCTCCCAGCCCCATCTCCTCAATGACACAACACATCCCATGGCACAGTTCTTGCCTTTACCCTCACCTTGCGCAGCCAGGGAAGGGGTGAGAGCTCAGGAGTTGAGGGATTTCTCCAACACAACATATTACCGCCCCAGGACAAGTTCATCTTACCTCGAGCCAACTGCAGCAGTCACCACTGCTTGCAAGTTTTTCAATTAATTTTTTTCTGCTTGAAGAGAGCAGAAAAACATTATGAGAGCAGTTTTATAGCTGGTGAATGCATTTGATTTCCCTTTCATTGACCACAGATCAGTTGACAGCTTTTATTTGCCTGAAGATGACAGAGGTGACAGATCTTTCTAGGAGTTCACTAGCTTTCTTTATTGATCATTAGGTTTTAGCAAAGACTAAAGAAAATAGCTCTAGCCTTCTAGTTACAGGAGCAGGATTTGTTTAGAAAAATGCTGAAGGTGTGACCCTTATGAATGCTCCCTCCTGAATCCTGGTGCTGCCTCTTCCAGGCTGGTCTCCACAGGTGGTGGAGCTCTGCAAGAAGTACCGAAATGACTCTGTGGTGGCTGTAGACCTGGCTGGAGATGAGTCCCTGAAGGTGGAGAATTACTCTGAACATAAGAAGGCTTATGAGGTTTGTGGAATTAAGTTTTTAAAAAGAAATTAAAAGAAAAATATATATTGAGGGGCTGTGTGTGAAGGGATGCTTCTCAAACTGCAAACAGCTGGGACAGCTTAAAAATTCATTGCAGCTATTAAAAACATTCAGTTAAATAGCAAAAGTATTTGTTTATATTTCCTAAATGATTAATGGCAGGCATCATTGCTAAAACATGGCCTTAGAGCTGGGGCTTGGCACATTACCCTGTAGCACTGAGTGTGACAAGAGTGACATGGAGCCCAAATCAACCTCACTGCTGTTGGCTCCTGGGGCTTGGTGAAACCACAGCCAAGGGTGGAAGAGACTGGACTTTCCAGTCTGGCAGAAATCACCCGAGGAGCAGAGGAGAAGCTGTACATTTGCAGGGCTTTAATCTGATCATCTCAAATGCAAGCACTGGAATGGCTTCAGGAGCTGATCCCAGGCTCTCACTAAACCTCAGCGTTTGCAGTGGCTTGGAAGGAAGGGAAAGCCTCACTCCTCTTTGCTGGTGGAAATTTGGGGTTGTTAGTCCCCTCTACCAGTGGGAGAGGAGGTTGTGCACCATCACTGGCAAACAGGGTGGTGGGGCTGAAATTACATGGGGCTTCCTTGGGGTCTTTACCCCATCAGTGGGAGCTGATACAAGGCTGGCCTGCAGTGCTGTGCTGGGTGAACAGGATCATTTTAAACCATAGCACGGGCACAGGGCTTTATTCACTGATGGGAAGGCAGTCTCATCCTGCCCTGGTGGGCCAGCAGTACCCAGGTCCAGCCTTCTCTGACTGCAGGATGCATCTTGTCTCTGTGCCAGGGGCTCACTCAGGCTCTGAGATGCTGAAGCAAACCCCTCTCCCATCTGTATTAAGCAACTGAAAAAACTCCTGAGTGCAAATACCTGAAGGACTGTCTGTGAAGAATGTCTGCTGCAAGATGGGGCTTGCAGCCTGCCTGCTGCTGCCAGCTGGGTGGCCCTTCTCCAGCAGGGCTTCCCTCCAGGCTCCATGGCTTCCCAAAGCACAGGTGGCCTGTGGCCCCCTGGCAAAGGAATTTTCAGGGTGGTCATGGAGCTGCACCCAAATCTGCACTTGCAGGATCCTTAGGGCTGAGCTGCCTCCAGCCCCTTACAGGAGGGAGGTGCTCAGTGTCAGAACATTTCTTCGTCTCTGCCCTGGGGTGCTTCTATACTCCCACGTGGCTGCAGCTGGCCTGAAGTGGAAGTTCCAAAGCATGGAGGTTCCAAAGCTTCTCTTATGCAGAAATGCAAGTGGGTGGAGAAGAGGAGCTTAGAGCTTGCTGCTATCTGGAGAGGAGGCAGCAGTGCACTCACCCTGTATTAAAAGCCCATGAAGAGCCTGGCTGGGCTCCAGTGGAATATAACCAGGATTTTTAAGTATCTCTCTGTGTGACATTACCGAGCTTTTGCAGCCCTTGGAGTGCAAGGCTCGTGATCTGAGGGCTCTTGGCACAGGATCCTTGCTGTGCCCCCAGAGCAGTGCCAGCCCCAGAGCTTGCTGACCTTGCTGCAGGTGATGGGACAGGAACGTGTTCTCCCTTGTTTTGCAGGAGGCTGAGAGGTGTGGGATTCATCGCACAGTCCATGCTGGGGAGGCCGGCCCGGCTGCCATGGTCAAGGAGGTACGAGGAGCTCCTGACTCAGGGCAGAGGGACAGGGCTGTGACCTGCCCTGCACCCAGGACAGAGGCATCCAGGTCCTCCCTATATCCATAGCAAAGTGGACACTGGGACACGGGCACAGATCTGACCTGATGGCTGGAAAAGGACATCCCAAGAGCCAGCTCAGCAGTGCAGGCTGTACCTGCAGTGGGATGGGGGTCTCTGGGCAGGCAGGGGCTGAGCTGTGCTTGGAGATGCTGAAGGGTTTTCCTGTGCTCTCTAGGCAGTTTATGTCCTGAAGGCTGAGCGTGTTGGCCATGGATACCATGTCCTGGAGGACCCTGAGCTCTACAAGGAGCTGCTGAGAATAAAGATGCATTTTGAGGTAAGGACGTGTGGTGGGAGTATGACAGCTAGGTTAGCTGCTTTCTGAGTGGAAAACCAGCCCTCATCTGGGCTGTGCTACAGCCAGGGACATGACCTGACACCCAAGTGCTCACCACAGGTACTGTGATGTTGTGTTGAACCCAGATGCCCAAAGCTCCACAGGAAAAACACTGGGTGCAAACCTGTTTGCTGGTGTGCACAGCAGCTTGTGGGAGGGACATAGCAGAGAGAATGGATCCTTGTGTTGCCAGGGATAAATTCTGGAGGGTTTATTCACTAATTTACATACCTCAAGCCTGAAGACTTGTCCTTCCACAAATCAGGCTGCTGTACCAGAGCAGCCCTGGTTAGAGGGTGGAAATGCCTGAGAGTTAAAGTGCATGTAAGGATTTCTTCTGCTTTTCCCCAGAATGGACATATCAAATTAATAGAAGGAATATGTACTTAATGCAAATGGTGTCACAACTGTGACTGACTGGCCATGGGAAACATCCCACTGGCCCCTGCCACGGGCATGGGCTGTGGGCTCCTTGCATCCATATCCTGGGACATGCACTGGCCCGTTGGAGTAGTGCTGAGGAGCAGCTGTGAACAGGGCTCTAATCTGGTGTTACCAGTGTGCTGAGCTATCTGTGTCCACAGCTGGGGTTCAGATCTGTGTGGCTGATTGTGGGTTTCATGCTTAACTCCCCCAAACAGGTCTGCCCTTGGTCCAGTTACCTCACTGGAGCATGTTCTCCGGACTTCAGCAAACACCCCGTAATACAGTAAGGCTTCTCAATTGTGTGAAATCTCAAATAACCACGATTTGGGTTGATTACAGCTGCTTTATTGCTTTGCAAAGCTAGGGCACATCTAATTAGGTAGGACAGTGTGGCACATCCGTGTCCTTTGGCAGGGGGGAGCCTGGTGCAGCTGGAGGGGTGTGGGGGTCCCCTGGGGAGCTGTTCTGTCCCTCCTGCCCTGCTCTGAGCTATGGGGCACGAGATGCTGCACCCCAGCAGGTCAGTGCAGAACCATGGGGGGTCAAACTGAGCCTTGTGCTGTTCTGCAGCAGTGCCAGCTGCAGGGACAGCCCTGAGGTCTTTGCTTTTGCTGCATTTCACCCTGAGGACTGCCCAGTGTCACACCCAGTGTTTTGCCCACCAGTTCCACCCAATTTCTTACAGATTTAAGAAGGATCGTGCCAACTATTCTCTGAACACGGACGACCCCCTCATCTTTAACTCCACCATTGACAAGGATTATGGCATCGTGAAGGAACACATGGGGTTCACTGAAGAGGAGTTCAAGAGAGTTGTAAGTTGGCCTTTGCTGGGTGCTCTGCTGGTGTCCCAGTGCACCCCAGAACAACCCTGCTGGTTTTTCTTTATAAGGTGAAGAGATTTTAATAGAAACCAGAAAATTCTGCTTTGGCCTTGTAAGCAGGAAAGTAGGACCAGGCTCAAAGTGCATCTCCCAAAAATTCCAGAGTATTTAAAGACCTTTGCTTTGTGCTGATCTTGTTTCTCCTGGGACTGCTGCTAGTGATAGGCCAGAGCAGTTGTCATGAAATAAGGCTGTGGAAATGAATCTGAGAGTGTAAACTTTACACTCCCCTTTACACTCAGCCTGTTGCTGCTCAGAGCCAGGCGCTGGGATGTGCACAACCATGTGTTCATGTCTGATGTGTCTCAATGTCCCTTTGTTCCCCCTCTGCCTCCTCAGAACATCAACGCAGCCCAGTCCAGCTTCCTGCCTGAGAAGGAAAAGCAGGAGCTGCTCAACAGGCTGTACCAAGCCTATGGCATGGTCCCCAACACATCGTGACCCGGCCTGGGGAGCCAGTGTGGAGCAGGGCTCCTCTTCACCAGTGCCTGACTCCCCTCTCTGCCAGTCAGAGCACTGGCAGGAGGTGCCCAGAGTCGGTCTCTACTCCTGGCAGCCCTGTGCTAACCCTTTCAGTGCTCATCAGAATCACACTATCACATACACCTACTTGTACCCCACAAACTCTCTCCTGGGTGGATATCCAGCTTCCTATCCTGCTGTTGTGCAAGCAGACTGAATTTGCCTGCTGGCCTCACTCCCTTCTCCAACTGTTGGTGTTTCTGTACTGCAAGTGCAAACAGAAAACCTCCCTTGCATCTGTTTTTTTTTTTCTTCCCTCTTTCCCTGTTTTACCTGTCCTGTCCCACTGACCTGCCTGGCCCTTGCCTGCAGTGCTGAAATAACCACTTTCAACTCTGGCTGAGGCCTGGGTTAATCTTCACCTTTCCAGGGAAGAGATATGCGGGTGCTGGCAGGGGGCGAGCAGCCCTTTCAGACACAGAGGCTTTATTCTTGTCCCTGTGGGTGGGAGGGTTTGGTCACAGCTGTATTTACCCAGGGTTAGTCTTGTACTAACAAGACTGGAACAAGAACAAGCTGGTGGCCCATGCACTGGTCTGAAGGGCATTTAAAACAAAATACAGTTATTTTGACATCCTTTCTTGGACAAGAACTCTCATGTATCAGGCCTCCCAGTGTCACTGCTGCAGGAGTGCACACCTTGGGCCCAGGCCCCAGCTGTGCTCACAGCTGGCCATGACCAGGCTTGCACACACATAGGAAGTTGGAACTTAATTTTACCGCTTTGGGCCAAAATCTGCCTTCTGTGATTCTTCCCATTTTTCTACTCATCTCGGAGAACTATGAACTGCAGTTTGATCTTCCTCTTACCTTTGTTTAGGGCTTGGAAAAAACATGATTGATTGCCTGGTTTAATAATTCTGCCCTCTTTCCGATTTGACACAATCATTAGGCACTCTTAAGGCTGAATAAGTAAATTAACTTGGACCCAGTGTCACCCATTGACTCAGGTCCCAATCTGATTGCTTCTCTCACTCATTTACGACACTGGCAAGAAGTCAGATCTTCAGTTTGGTGGAGAATTTATACAGAGAAACTCACCAAAAATTCCTTTGTGATTTTGGTGCATTATAGTGTTTTTACTCAATAAGCAGCAGAGCTGTGCAGCCAGAGAACAGACCATCATTTTCTTACCTGAGTGTGTGGTGTGCTTTAGCATCCCAGGGCTCTGCCAAGATGCTTACTCCAAAGATACTGTACCAAAAAGTTGCCTTTGACAAGGGGCCATGGTCACCATTGCCACCCAGACCATGGGCTGGTCCAGTCTCAGCCAGCAGTGATGGTGTGCTGGGAGTATTTCCATTCTTTCTGGGCTTCCAGATTGGTCTTCAGAGTAAAACACTCATCTCTGAAGTATGTGGTGCATATATACACATAGATAGATCAATGGAGATGAGAGAGTGATTTTCTTACTTTTATAAAGCAAAAGATAAAGTATCACTTTTAGGGACATGATTGTGGTAGGAAACAGGCCTTTTTTGGATCATTTTTCTCTAAAAATTGTTTCTGAAGAAGAGTTGCTTGTTTGGATTCTGGACAGTTGATTGTTAATCCTGTTTAATAAAATAACAAATTTATATTAAAAGAGAAATCCTTGTGCCTTTCAGTTCAGGGGTGACTCTCAGGGGCTGTGACCTGTGGGCTAGACCACAGGGGTTGACTGATAGGTGTCAGGGGGGCTTTGGGAGTTTGATTGCTGCCTTCTCCTGTTGCCAGCACTTTGCCAGCCAGAGGGAAGCCTGCTCTCTTGCCAGCCAGCCTCATTGGATTTGTGGCTGCAGGTTGTTCTAGCCTCCCCAGTCCTTTTCCCGTCAGTAATCAAAGGGGTGTGTACCACTGCTGGAGCAGCAGTGCCATCACTGTGCAGTGCTCTCCCCTTTCCAGCTGTGTATCAAAAGTCCCTTTTTTAGCCTGTCTCATGGGCTTTGCACAGCTGGTTGATGCTCAGAGCCAGGAGAGGGGCAGCCTGGGCTGCACTGTCAGCGTGGGCAGGGGAGTGTTTGCACAAAGGTTTTGGGGTCATTTAGTGCTTGGTTAGACTTTGACAGGTCTGGCATGCCCGTGTTCAGCTGAAGTGAAGGGCTGGGAGCATCCCTGTGCTCAGCAGCTTTGCAGATGAGGATGTGGCTGGGTTAGGGCAGTGCCCTTGGTCTTTCAGCACAGGCAGTGGCTGGGCTGGTGTCGCTTGCAGGGGGAACCCGATGCCTCTCGCCTGTGCCCTGAGAGTAGCTGGCCAACAAGTCCCTACTCCTCTGCCTAAATATAATTCTGAAACAGATATTTTCTTACCAGGAAGAGCTAAGATTAGCCCACATTTGACTGTTGGAGGTCTTGTGTGCTCAGTCCTTCCTCACTGCCTTTCAGCTGTGTGTGTGTTTGTGTCAGCATGAGCCAAAATTGCTGCTCTGTGCTAAGGAGAGCTGGAAATGGGGCTTAAAGACACAACTGTGCAGCCAGCCAGGTCCAGGAACTACCTGCTGGTTTGCCCCTGGGCACGGGAAGTGGGAGCAGGCTCTTGGCTGCTGTCTGGGCATGGCTCTGCACTGGCACCCAGCCACTCCAAGAGCTCCTTGCCAAAGCAGCAGCCATGGCCACTGCCTGGCTGCCAAATCCTCATTTCCTGTGGGGGCTGGAGCTCTGGACACCTCTGTGCTTGCCCTATGGCTATCACTTCTCACAGACAATTCTTCTTCTGTCTGGTAGCCACTTCTCTGCTGATTTACGGCCTTGTTTTCACTGATAAATCTCAAACTTGTAACATTCAGTTCTTCCCTAGGTTGTCAGGGTGATGCTTGCCCTTTTGTCACCAGTGGAGAGTTTCCCAGGTCAGCTGTGCCCTGTCCCTGTGCTGGTTGTCAGTCCCAGTCAGGCTGCTCCACTGGGATCAGTGAAACACCAGCAATGTTCCTGTAGTTCTGTGCTGCAGAAGGAAAACCCCTCTTCCCACTGGCACCAGTTCTGCTGGTGCCTGGGCAGTCAACCTGGGAAAGTGGAGGCAGACTTTTGTAATCTCTGCCCAACTACATCTGCCTCCATCTGGCTGCTGCAAACCCATGAGGTTTCTCAGCTCCCTGCCCCCCTATGAAACCAACCCACAGCTAAAGGCAAAACAAAGGAAGAAGAAACAGCCAGGCAGAAAAAAAACACCTTCAGTACTTGAAGGTTCTGTCATTTATTCCAACAGCTTATGTAGTTTTATCAAACCATCTTTAACACAAAACATGTCTCCTTAAAGAGAGAAGGGTGTGAGATCCTACCAGAGATCATCTCAGCTAACAGCTTGCAAAGTTAAGCCTGAATGTCAACAGTCAAACCAGCAAAATGTTTCTCCTCTCCCCTTAACAACATCCTGAAGTGTTAAAACCCGACGAAAAAGATGCCTGTGGCTGGTGCTGCTGGGTCTCCAGGTGGGGCTCATCCCCACAGAGCTGTGCTTTGGTCCTTTCCTGATGCTAAGCAGCAGCAGCAGCAGCACAGGTGAGTGGTGTTGACGTGAGGGGAGCAGGACAGGTCGGTGCTGTTCCCACTGCCCACCCTGACGAGGGGCCACGTGGACAATCCAGAGGCCAAGTCTAAGATGCAGATGAGGGTGAGGCTTAGAAAAACCAATAACCTAAATTTCTAATCTAAGGAAACAGAATAAATAATAGTCTAAATCTGCAAAGGAGAAAGGTACCTTGGACAGGAAAATCTGGTGTGTCTATTATTACTGAAACTGTTTTTCCCCTAAGAGAAAATCGCAGCTAAGGCATCTCGAGAATGGCTCATATCACTACAACCACGGCAGTGTTGCTCTAAACAACACTTAGGGATGGGGGCAGAAGTCTTTTGGAGGTGCCAGTCCTTGCAAGTGTCTTGTGTCTCTCTACACAAGCACGGTTCCAGCAGAGGCATCTGACAGACAACTTGCTGTTCCGGGTTGGCTTTTGTCCACAGATTCAGCAAATGCTTGTTGAATGTTCACAGCAAGGCCCTCCTCCTGCCCATCCCACCCCCTCTCTGCTCTCATGGGGAGGGGCTGCTTTCTTGCCCCTTTGGTCTTGCTCCAGGGTCGTTGTCAGAAGAACTGGCATCTCTTTGGCTTTCTGCAGAAGGGAGGAGTGGGGAGAAAGCACAGTTACACCCTGCTGAGGACACAAGCCATCAGTAATTGCTGTAGCTGATTTCACCCAGGAAGATCAAAGACTTTCACCTGAAGATCTATTGCTCCCCTCCTGTGACCACATCCTTGGTCCCATCACTGGGAGTGTTCAAGACCAGGCTGGATTGGACTGGGAGGTCTAGTGGAAGGGTGTTCCTGCCCATGGCAGATGGTCTTTAAGCTCCTTTCCAAACCAAACCACCAAACCATTTTCTATGATTTTATGATTAAGAGTGTTAGGTTCTCCCTTCACATTCCTGGAGTACAAACACTTCTCATCTGGCAGTGCTGGGAGGGAGCCTCAGGGCAGGGATGTGCTGTCATCACCCAGCTTTCAAGTGCTCCTCCAGAACTGTCTGCCTGACAGCCTGGCAGCTACCTGAGCTGCTCCCTGGTGGAACAGCTCCAATTTGTGCTTACTATGGATGGTGGATGGACACATGCTGGTATGGCCATGCTGAAAGAAGTACAGTTGGGGTAATGTATTTTATTTTTATAGTTACAGGTTGTAAGCTAGAGGATTAAGACAGCAAGGGGGAAAACTGAGTTTCCCTTCTGCAATGATAGTCTGTGTTGTGTTGCTTATTAGTGAAATGAGAGTGGCAGGTGTGGACAGAGGATTTGAGCTCCTCACAGCCAGCTGTCCAGCAGATACTGAGCAGGGTGGTACTGCTGCCACATTTGGGCTGAAGGGGAGGATTTGGAGATGGCTGCTGGTGTAAAAGTTATTTCTGTAGTTATTTGAAATACTGCAGAACTATTCAAAGGTTGATTTTTTTACAACCAACCAAAAATGAAAAAGCAAACCCCAGCCAATACATGATTTTTATAAAGCCTAAGGCATACCTGATGTGTAACTTGCTCTGGGAAGGGTCTTGGTCAGTGCATGCCTGTGCAAAGTGAGCAAAGGGCCTGGGCTGGAGCGTGCAGTGCTCCTGTGCCAAGAACCAGGGATGTGGATCAGGATTCTGCTCTCTGCAAGCACCCCTCGATCTGGAGAGTCTCCCCCAGCTGAGCATCCCTGAGCACGAAGGCACTGCCTGCAGCAGCGAGGACTGGGACGCTCCTCCTGAGATCAGTGCGATTCTCCTGGAGGCAGCACTGCCCGTTTGTGCTGCCATTTCGTGCTGCCCTGCAGGAGCTGCTGGGCTCAGTGGTGTGTGTGGGTGGCAGCTCACCTGCTCCTTCAACAGCGAGGTCCCCCATGTCCTCGGTCAGCTTGCGCATGCTGATGGTGGTTGCCTCCCGCTGGATGTCATGGACAGCGTTCCTCCGGCCAGCCCGGTCGCAGGAAATGAAGTCGGTGTAGGTGCTGGACTCTACCTCCATTGCATCTCTATTCACTTGCAAAATGCTGCAGGGAAAACACAGCTGTGAGCCCCAGGATGCTGGGCTGCCTCCAGGCTAGGTTACTCTGTGGGGTAACATTACAGCTGTAACTCTGCTCCAGTTCCTCTGGCAGCAGCTACTGGAATGTCAGATACCACCTCCCTCACGTGGGGCAATGTGTGGGGAGACCCACCGTGCTGGGTGACCCACTCTGAGGGCAGGTAGGCTGGAAGGATCCATCCCAGATGCCTGACTTTTCTGCCTTCCCATTGCAAACAAAAGCAGACACGGCATTCGTCCCTTCTCTAAGTTTCCAGCCTTCTCCTTTAGGCTCACAAGGTCGCCTGCAGCAGCTCTTCCCCACAGAAAAAGCATTGCAGAGGAAGCCCTGCTTCCTCCTCAAAACGCTTTGAACACAGGCCAAATGTGGCTCTCTGCTTGGGGGATGGGGTGGTGATCCAACCTGAATTTGTAATGGGAATTGATGGAAAACCATCGGAAAGTGAGGGGAGCAGGGAGTATTTTATAGGTACGGGCTTGGAGCACTACTGGCCTCCGCTGGTTGTTGGATGTCACTGAAGAAGAGCTGGGCTGGACTGCTGGGAGATAAACACTTTACCCTGTGAAAACCGGCCCTTCTGTGAGACATTTGGATCCCTTCACTCCAGACTTGTGCCAGTGCCAAGTGCACAAAGAAAGGCCCTGAGTGGCCACTTGTCACAGAGCTCTGCTGTGAGCCAGCTCTGAGTTCAGCTGATGAATCCTTAAGTTGCTGGGTTTTCATTTTTGGCTGCTGGTTCCCCTTGCTAGGGTTTGCAGAGCACATGGAGTGCAGGGACCTGGGGACAGTGTGGTGGCATCCTGGGCACAGAGCTGGCAGGCACACACTGCCTCTGCACGGGAAACCTGGAGCTCTCAGCTCCTGCTCCCGTGTACTCTGTTTGGCTCTTAGTTTGTTTTTCTGTGTGGAATCAAGAGATTAATTGCTGTCTTATCTGTGCTTGTGATCGCTGTAAAATGTGCCTCTAGCCCTGCTGGTTGCTGTCAGGGCTTGGAGCAGGCCTCGATTAGAAACGCTCGTGTGCAGTGAAAACAAATTCATGCACATTTAATGCACATTTAATGCACATTCACTCGCTTTTGTGCCTTGAAGTTAATGACCCACAGAGGAGTTTGCTCAGCTTCCTTTACAAATCCTGCTTGATATTGATTTCCCTGCCAGGGAAATCTGTTGGCACACCACCAGCCTGAACAGGAATCTCACTCCTCACTCCAATCCCCAACATTATGGCAGCAGAAAGGAGATGCAGGTGAAAATACACTGGGACAAAAGAGGTTAAATTCTCTCTGTTCCTGAGCTGAGTAGGGTGCAGCAACCACAAACCCACAGAAAGCCAGTACGTTTTGGTAGCCCCAGGGACTCCTCTCCTAGTGCTGGTGCCAGCTCAGGGAGTGCTCACTGGTGGGATGTGGGGCTTGGCCCACCCAGGAGATCCTGTTTCCTAACAGCAAACAATTCTTGAGAACACCTGCCCCCACTACAGACTTGGCATCCACCTAGCTCCTGTTAAACAAGCCCTGGGAAAAGCTGCATCCTTTGCCCCAGGACAAGATGCCCCAAACGTTTTTCCTCATCCTCCCTCCTTCCATTCCTGGCGTGCCCTTGCTGGGATAAGGCACCTACCCTGGATGAGCTCAGCGAGCAAAGTGCCTTTTCCCCAGGACAGGACAAGCATCCATCATTCCCAGACAAGTTCTCACAGGTCACTGAAGCCCGGACACTGCTGACCTTCTGCAGCTGCCAGAGATGTCATATGGACTCGGGAGGCTTCCCGAGGAGCAATCCAGACAAGCCCGGGGCCATCTCTGGCAGTGAGGCCGTTCCAGAGCTGAGATGCTCCAGTTCTGCTGCCCTTGTAGCAGGGGCAGGACCACCTGGTTTCTAGGATGGACTCCCCAGCCTGGGGAGCAGGATCAGCCCGTGGGATGTGGCATTTTCCCTGAGGCCCCGATGTAGCTGCCAGTGGTGGTGGCAGTGCTGTGCCGAGTAATTAAGCTCCCCCTACACGGGAAAAGGATGGGATCCTGATTAAAAACGAAGGCACCAAGTGTGCAGGTCTGGGTCGGTGGCCGGGAGATGGCGCATCTGATTTATTTATTTCCGTGGCTGGGAGGGTTCCTGCCTTCGGCTCTCCACGCAAAGAGCTGGAGACAGGCAGATTTAACAGCGAAGCTTTCTTATTTGAGCAATTCCTCCGGGATTTTCAAGGTGGGTGGCTCTCAAAAACCTTGCAGGCAGATCCCTCCCTGCTGGCAGAGAGATTCCAGCCTCTGCCTCTGGGAAGCTGTTGGGCTGAGGGGTGATGGGAGCAGTTGCCTTGATCTTGATAGGAAAATCTAATTTTCCAAACAGCATTTCCACACCTCCAGGCACAGAATCCACAGTTCTGCGGGTTTTTACTCAATAACTGCTTTTAACATCTTTCAGGGACTGCAAAGGAATCATTTCCCTCTTGCCCACATAGCTCAGTGGAACCTGAAACTGTGTCACTGTGCACAGTCACTCAGGGGTGGCAGGGGTGCAAAGGGAGGTGCATCAACTGCTGGCTCCCCACCTTTGGTTTTTCATTCTCCCATGGACTGACAGGGTGATGGGGCTGCTCTTGCCAGGCACTGCAGGAATGATCCCACGGCACACACATACAAAGGTTTCCAGGGCAGCTCAAAGAGGTGATTCAGCTCGTCCCCAGAGGATCCTTTCCTGCCCTCCCTTTCCTGCCTGCTGCTGATGGTAACAGGAGCAGTCCCTGTGCCCTCAGCACAGCCTGCCAGCCCGCAGGGATGGGGCAGGGAAGCTGGGATCTGCTGCCTGTTGCACATTGCTCAGAAGTTTGCTGCTTGGAGGGAGGCTGTGTCCCCTGTGCCACGGGGATGTGGTGCTGCCTGGCCCGGGGCAGCTGGCCACAAGTGAAGAAGCCCCTCACAAGCTGCCACTGACACCAGGTATGTGCCCAGAGCTGCCTCTGCTCCTGTCCCTGCACCTGCCAAGCCTGCTGTTTGGTTTGGACTTATTTTTCTGGAGTGTCTTGTGAGTACTAAAAAATCTGAGCTGTAATAGTCTTGGCTGTGCTGGTGGGGACTTGGCTTCCAGAGCGATTTTGCTGTTGGATTGCAACCAGGCTCGCCGGCATTTTCCAGGGAAATCACCCAGCAGCTGACAGAGCAGCTGGCTCCACTCTGGGGGCTGCAGCTCGACCAGCCCTCCTCATTCTGGGGCTGAGTTTTGCCCATTTAGAAGGTGCTAAGAAATTAAAGTGTTAAATGTTTCCTCTGCCTTTTGGCAGAATAAACTGAGGCATTTCCTCTGGGTCAGCTCCGTGTCCCATTTAATTCCCGTGTCCCCCCTGCCTGCTGCTCAGCAGGACCCCAGGGCCTGCAGCAGACAGGTACTGCAAACAATGCAGGAGGGGCAGAGAAGGGCCTGGGCACCCCTGCAGGTCACCCTCAGCACAGGGCTCTGCCCAAGCTCTGCCATCCCAGCTCTGCCATCCCAGGCCAGGGCTGCTCCCTGGGGTCGGGTGGATGCTACAGTCACACCCAGCCCTGACTCCAGTTTCAAGGAAACCCTTCACATGATACTGCATCTGTCCCTTGTCTAGGTTAAACTTTTTATGGCTAGGAAGGGCTATTTTTGGGTGCTGGTGCTGGCTATCAGCAGGCTGGGCTGGACTCAGCCATCTCCCCCCTTGCCTGCTTTGTGCCTCCTGCTCTGCCCCTTAACCTCTCACCTGTCTCAGTGCTCTCCTCCCCACCTAAGGCCCCGTTCTCTGCACAGATCCATGAGGCATGAGGCAGCTTAGGCCCCTGCTTGGACATCCTTGTCCCTTCAGGCAGCCAGCACAGCCCTGCCTGTCCCTGGGGCAGCCGAGGCAGGGAGCCCTGTAGCTCAGCCTTCCCTGTGCCAGCTTCAGGAGCCTTGGCACAGCTGCTCTGAGGTGCTGCAGCCCAGCTTTGGCTCATGCTGTCCATGGCCAGTGCAGTTGGGACCAACAGCTGCAGGTTTTGGCTGGAGACAGCTCCCTCATCCCACAGCCCAGCCCAGGGCACGCTTGGTGTCCTGCTTGGTGGGTTTAACCAGTGGATTTAACACTCTCCAAACTTCAGGAGTTGTAAAGCCCCGAAGCTGAAAAAAACCTCACCATATTTCTGGGGTGAAATTCCAAAGTTCTGCTTGGGAACAGGGATCTGACCCCCTTTTTTCTGCTCAAGCATCCCATTCCACCACCAAGGCATGAAGTGGTGCAGTCGCCTTGGAGCTCTCCACATTGTGCAGTGCCCTTTGCCCTTTCATTCCAGGGTACAGGCACTATTATTAGACCTCTCCTGCTGGGGCTGGATCCATAACAACAGCAAAACATACTCAGCAGCCCTGCTGGGCTTTTAAAATATTTACAGTGTAGGATGGTTTACTGAAGAGGGGGGCCTGGTAGAGCACAAAGACGGAAGCACCGGGATTTCTGTGCTCCCTGTGGGTTTGCTCTGAGGTTTCCTGCTGGGAGAGTCACATCCAATAGGGCTGAAGCCAGCACTTGAGGTCAGGGGGTTTCCACCAACTGTCTGACAACGTCCAGCTGGAATTTCAGCAAATTTTCCACTGGGTCTTGTCTGGGAATATGTGTGAGGGGCTGTACATCAAAGAAGAAGGGCTCTGTAATGGTGCTCTTGGGGTATTTTTAGACTTGTGATTGTGCTGTAAAGGCCTCATTATGTCTCATGACCCCCATGCACTAGAGCTCAGATCCATGGCCAGAAACTGAGCTGAAGATGCAGCTGAGGATGAAGATGCTCCTGTTGGGAGCCCAGCCTGGCTGCAATCAGCTGTGTAAGGCTGGTGACAGGGCCTGCACCAGACAGAGCTCCCCTGCTTCCCTGTTGGCTCTGTGTTCTCCACAGTGTGCTGGTGGTGGGTCTTACTGGCCACAAGTGGAGTGCTCCAAGCTGCTGAGCTCTCCTTTTCCTGGCCTGATGAGAAAACAGGCAGGAGCAGGGCAGCAGCCTGACCTCCTCCCAGAGCATGTGTGTCCATCTCATGTGCTGAGCAGCTTCTTTCCAGGTGAGAACAGCACAGAAAAGCCTCACCAGACTTCAGTGAGGAAGAGGGACCAAGCAGGGTACGACAAGTTGGTATTTATGCAAGGTTTTTGCTGTGGGATTCCTTGTAACAACTCTGCACCCTCTGGCTCTTCCACTAAATATGATCAGTTCAGCAGGGACAGACACCACAGCTGCTCCAGCCACTGCAGTGCTTTTGCAGGAACACAACTTCCAGCATTCTCTAGGACTTGCTGGAAAATTTTCATTCTTTTAGGAGGAGAGCAGATACAGCTGAGGTTCAGTGTCCACAAATAGATCCCTTCTTTTCATTTGGCCTGGTTTTACAGTATAAAGATCATTTAGTGCCTGTAGAACTGATAACCAATTGCTTAGCCCCATGTTTAAGATCAGGCTTAGACTGACTCCTCTATGACTTCACAAACTTTGCATTTAGCTCTGCCAAGCTCCCCAAACTCCTTCACCTCCCTCCTGGCCTTAGCACATCCCCACTCCCCCACTACAGAGCTCTCAGTGTCCCAAGGCACCTCCTGCTGTCCCACATCCTCACAGCCACTGCCTGGCTTCCCACTGATGTAAGAAACGGTCAGGCTGGATTTCAAAATCACAGCCAGCCCTGGCATCGGGGTAGGGCGAGTCCTGGTGTGCTCTGCTGTGATCCCAGGGGAGAGGGGGAGCTGCAGGGGGGCAGGAGGGCATTGCTCAGCCCCAGTGGAATCCTGTTAGCATCAGGTGGGAGGAAGCTGTCCGTCCATCCATCCATCCATCCATCCATCCATCCATCCATCCATCCATCCATCCATCCATCCATCCATCCATCCATCCATCCATCCATCCATCCATCCTCAACAGCAGCCCAGTGCTCAGCTCTGGCCACTGCCAGCCTGCACCCCATGCCTGGAGCAGGCAGCACCCTCTGTCAGTCCCCACAAGGCACAGGTGCTGAGACTGCTGCAAAAATCCTCCACCCCAGGAAGAATCAGAGATTGATGGAGCCCCTCTGCTCCTCCCTCCCCTCGCTATCGAGCCTTGATGCAGCTTAAGCCTCTTCTGCAGCTTCTCACTAAGTTGATTAATGGAAATAATTGGTCTCTTTGTGCATCTGGAGACAGTTGCCGTGACAGCAGTTGTATTTTTGTTTTGTTCCCAGGCTGAGCTTGTTTTTCACATCTCCCAGCTCAAGGTGCTAATGAACCAGGGCACTCTGGTTTCCCCCACCTCCAAAAGACACATGTCCCTCTGAGGGATGGGTGAGAGTGGGGATAAGACACACTCAGCCCCAGAAGGCCTTTAGAATATGGCAGGCTGGCACCTTGCTCCCTGCCCGTTTTCCACCCCCTCAAGCCAGGCTCACACTGGATGGACACAGCACTGTGGCTTTTGCATGGCAGGGAGCAGAGAGCCAAATCCCTCGTGCTCACCAGAGCAGCCAGGAGCACCCACAGGACCCTGTGTCCCCTTTCAAAGCTGTCAGGAGTCTGTGGCTCTGAGTCCCTTCTCTACCACTTTTATTTTCTCACAACTTCTCACTTAGTTGCCTTTATATGTCAACATATTTTTACATGAACAACTGTGTGGAAGATCTGCTAATGCCTGAACTTGCAAAGCAGACAAACCACAGACCAGTGACCATTCATCTTCAGAAGTCCCCAGCTGCTGTGGCAGACATGTCCCAGGTATTCTCCCCACTTGTGATATTCAGTCACCCTGTCACACCAGGGCCATAGGGTGAATTCCTGTGCATGGGGATCCCCTTGAGGCTTGGGTTCCCTGCCTTCCTCCAGATTGTTCATGAAGAAAAGTCCCAATGGATCCTTCTCAAAGGCTGGAAACTCCCCAGCAGCCCCACAGCTCTTCTGATCTCACTGAGGCACCGACCTCCACGTCAACATCACCTTCTAAACCCCCCTGAACTCCTGGCCCAGGGATGCTCGACCCCAGCACCAGCTCCCCAACACCTTGCAGGCTTCCCTGGGTAAGGGGGAGTCAAACAAGTGCTGAGGAGAAGCAGCTGGGGCTGTTTTCTAGCACAGCTGCCCTTGTCACTTGTAAGAGGAAGGCAAAGCCACAGGAGCCTTTGATGGTGTAGCTGTCTCTGGGATGAGGGAGCCCTCCCTACAAGGACACAGGTGAGCAAATATGAGTCCTCATTCTATGCCTAGGAGGGAACAGCTACTCAGTCCAGCTCTTCTTTGTCATGTGAGGCCCTGAGCTCTGCTGCTGTGGGAGGGGAGCTGAGCTTGGAAGAGGAGTTGTGAGGGCTGTAAGTGGGCACATGTGGCTGCTGCTGCTTGAGGAGGCTTTGCTTGGGGCAGCTCAGCTCAGCACAGGGTGCAGGAAGATGAGAGCCACCTGCCTTGGCTCTGCCTCACTGAGGCTTGCACAATCCCACAGGAATTTGCATCCAGCATCCAAAGAGTCCTCCTGACTCAGAGCAGTGTCAGGGACTGAGCTAAAGCCTGTGAAGCCTCCTGGGGTGCAAGAGCCCTGGCAGCTCCCAGTGCTGCCTAAAAATAACCAGGGCACCTCTTAAAGAGTGTCAGAACAGAATGAAGCTGATTAGCAAAACCAGGCTTAGCTGTGCTCCCTGGAGCTGTCTGCCCTGTCTGTCTGCTCCACTGCAAAGAGAGCCACCACTGGGACCCCCACCCTGGGACAGGGACAGTCCTTGCTGGGAAAGAGGGGAGGGGGAGATCTCTTTGGTGCCTGGGATGGTGCCATTGGTGTTTACCATGCAACAGAAAAGGAAGGTTTTTACTCAATAAAAGTAAAGTTGGGGTTCAGAACAGGCTGGAGTGAGGGGTAGCTGAGGCTCCAGGTGGCTCCATGGCTTCTGTTACCCAGTGGAATCAGGAGCCCCTTTGGCTGTGCTGCCCTGCTGGGATCCCTGTCTGGGCAGGGAAAGCTCTGCACAATTCCCTTGCTGAAGATTTCTGTGACAGATGCAACATTTCCTTATAGCTGAGTGAGGTGACAGCAGCTCCTGATCCTGCCTGCAGGCAGGGTAATTCTCTCTGCCCAAGTCCCCAGGGATGTGACATCCAAACCTGAGCTGAAGTGGTGCTCCAGACGTGCCTGTAACAGTAGCCTGGGGATGCTCAGTGATCATTGCCAGCTGTAGTCTCAGGAAAGGGAAGGCTCCTAATAAAATCAACTGCCAAGTGTTTCATGGTCTGCTGAAGTGCAGCCTGGGCACAGAAGGACACAAGGTGTCTTCCAGCAGGGAAGATGCTGGATATAAGAGATGAACTGCGCTGAGAGACCTGCAAGAGGAGGGGTCTGTGTGCTCCAGAGAGTCCTGAGATCTGTACTGCACATCTCCCACAGAGCAACCCTGGCAGCTCTGCAAGGGACAGCTCAGTGCAGAACAAGGGAAAGCAGTGCCATGATCTGAGGACACAGGAGATGCTCTGAGTGCAGGAGCCACACGAGTGACACCACAGAGAGGACCTGAATTTATGCAGGAGCCAGGAAAGGTAAAGCTCTGGGGGTTCCCTGGATCTTGCTGGGCTGACTTTACACATGAACAGAACTCACTGACATTGTTATGGACAGGCAAACAACGTTCCTGTGCAAAGCACGAGGGCAGCCTCCAGCAGGATTTGCACAGCACATCCCCACCACTGGCAGGGAGAGGCCATGGAGCACCACTGGCACTGGGGGTGCCTTGGAGTCAGAGTTTCAACACGGCCTGGTGCAAGGACACGGCTCTGAGGTGTGGATAATACAGCAGGAAAGCCATTATGGCTCAATTGCTGGTATTTTTTTCCTCTTAGCAGCTTTGTAGCATCTAGTAATTCAGAATACAGAGAGAGGTCAAGTGACTCAATGCTACAGGAAGGAAAAAACCTATTTCTGCTTGTACTATTTCCCTGTGAATAAAAGCTTTATCAGCCATAGTGTGAGTCCCTACCTGATTTAGAGGACTTTCCTTCTGGACATGACTTCAAACACTCTTCATGCACAGCAGGACAACAGCTTCTGGGAAAGAATAATAATAATAAAAAAAAAAGTAAGAAAACATTATCTGTGCTTGTTTTGGGAAGCATAGAACTCAGCTGCTCTTCCCACTGTCTATGCCCAGGATATCAGAGGGCTGGCAGGGCTCTGCCCAGCAGACTCAGATGGAGCCTGGCGTGGTGGAGGCACTGCCCAGGGCTGTGGGATGGGGTGTTCCTATGGCACCTCCTCAGCAGGGCTTGTGCTAATAGACTTGGACTGTTGTGTTAGAGCACACAGAAAGTCCAGCTGGGCTGCACAGAGAAATCCTCTTTGGTTTTGCTTCTTTCTTTGCCCCCCCCACAGGTGCTGGGAGTACTGAGGCAACTCATGCCCTGACCTACACTGCAGGGACCAGCAGCTGCCTCCAGAGTATAAATGAATATTGGTTTGCAGCTCTGCTGCCCTTTAAAGAAGTGAAACTCCCATATCAGCTTCTCTGAGGTGAAAGGGGAAGTTTAATCCAGTTCTGGTTGCTTTGCTGGGTCTGTGTCCAGCTCCTTGGGTCTCTGCTGTTTGTGCACAGCTGAGCCTCCTCCCGCTGTCCCCAAGCCCTGCTCAAAGACATTCCCTCTGTGGCCTCAACATCTGTGGGTGCTTTGCAATCCCCTGACCTGCAGAGCCCAGCCAACAGGACACTTGCTTATTTTAGCAGCTGTTTCAGCTTTCTGACTATTTTGGAACATCATGGACTGTGTTTTTCCCTTTGTCCCAGGGACAAATGCTAGCAGAACAGAAATCAAGAGATGAGCCACTTAACCATATAAGCAGTAGCTCATCCAGCAATTCATCTGTCTGGTCCATCTGGGCTGAGCAGCACTGTGACTGGAACTATTTCCCATCATT
Organism: Notiomystis cincta; assembly: GCA_013398075.1. Lineage (NCBI taxonomy): Eukaryota > Metazoa > Chordata > Aves > Passeriformes > Notiomystidae > Notiomystis > Notiomystis cincta. The sequence goes on from VZRX01018705.1 coordinate 220,733, forward strand.
TTCCAAACTGGGACAGATCTACAGCCTTTCTCTTTATTTTTTTGACCCACTTTCAAAACTTTGTAGTTGGAGCTGACTACTTGCTGGCTCTGGCCCTGCTTCAAGGACAGGGCACTTGCTGCTTTTATGTGTCAGTTTGCCCATCTGTTAAATGGAGCTATTAATACTCCCTCCCCCTGTTAGATGCTTCAAATATTTTAAAGCACTTTCAGCTCTGCAGATGACAGGCTTGCAGAAGTGGAAAATGCTAATTATGATCATGACAGGAGCTAAACAAAGACGCAGGGATTTAACAATAAACTTTTGTTAGTCTTAACCCCATTTATAGCAAAGTGCTTACTGGAAACACTGGACCGGAAAAGAAACTGTATTCCCACAACTCTGGGAATATGCATTGCCCTTTTTGGGCACCAAGCAGGCAAACAAAAGCAGGAAGGAAGAAACACAGCTTTGGAAATCCACAAGTCTTTATTTTCCTCCTTTGCCTTCCTGCCCTGGCTTGTGTGTTTCACTGCCCAAACAGTTAAACCTCCAGCACTTCAGCAGCGTTGCAAAATATCTCAAAACACGTGGGCCTCTGCCAAGAGAGGCTTAAAGTAAACTGGAGCAATGATGCTCTGAAGTAGAAGTTATCACTGAGCAGCCCTGTTAGTGATGGGACATGATGGGAAACCCCCATTTTCTCTCTCAAAAAAGGAGCTGATTTTGGAGACAAAAGCCTCTTTAGCAGCTGTTATTGGCTTCCCAAGCCTGCTGGCCTGGCCCTGGCTAGAAGTTTCTCCCCACAGCCCTTGCCTGGGCATCTGGAATCTGCAGATTTGAAGCTGACCCTCCTTTGTGGCTCCATCCACAAAGGCTCATCCTCTTCTGGCTCACCTGGTCCTGCTGTTCCCAGGGTGATGGGCACAGCTCCAGAGGCCCCTCAGCACAAAGGCCAGGCTGTTTGGAACTTTACTGGTGGCACAAGGATTGGTCCACCTAAGGTTGGGCTACAGTGACTTGCTAAAGAACACTTTGTTTTGTTATCTAGTCCTGTAACACATCAAGGTACCATGGATTATTAGGGGACCCTAGTGGAAAAGTTATTGGCTAGATAAACATCCATACCCCACCAGGAATGAATTACAAGGGCATAGCACAGAACTATAGAATCATTATAGAATCATTTAGATGGAAAACATCTTTAAGGTCATCAAGTCCACCACGAAGCTGCATCCCCAAGTGCCACATCCACACATCTTTTTAGTATCTCCAGGGATAGTGACTCCATTACTTCGCTGGGCAGCCTCTCAGTGTTTGACAACTCTTTTGGTGAAGAAATTTTTCCTAATATTCAACCTAAACCTTCCCTGGTGCAACCCAAGTCCATTTTCTCTTGTCCTATCCAATGTGCACGATTGCACATGTCTGAGGTTCAGATTCCCTCCAGGGTAATCAGCTGTTACCCAAAAGGAAACAACCTTAGAGCTCTCAGCATTGCTTCAAAATGAAGGTGTGCTCCAAAAAAACACACCCCAGAATGTTTTTTTGGCAGATTTCAAGACTATTCTACACAACAGCTGTTCTGGTGCTGCTTTGATCCAGAGAGGAAATCCTTCCTGGTTTCAAGCGAGGTGATGGCAGCAGAGAGAAGGCTGTTCTCGTGTCTCCTGGCTGCTGGGTAAACAACAGGCTGCATGCATGGCTGGCAGGGCAGCAGCCCTGTCCTCCCAGAGCAGCCAGACTGCCTCGCTCAGTGCCCTGTCTCCAGCAGCAGCTGGCACCCCCGGCTTCAGAGGTACAAGAAAACCTCTAATTGTAGTGGAATGCCTTTCATAAGTCACTAATCACTCTGAACCAGGAGGTGTTACAACCCTTACAATGCAATATCCTCTTAATCATACTCAGGGTTGTTTTGTAACCAAGATAACTACCTGATATCCATTAAAATACCTCCAGAGCTCACTGTTCCCCGGTATCTCGTGGCAATGAGCACCACAGATTAATTACACTCGAGGAAACAGTAACTCCAGTAAAGTTGGTGACGCTCTGGTGGGGATGTGTTTGGCTTATTACATCACTGCAAATATCAACAGAAATGGCATTTCGGCGCCCGACAGGGAGTTCCCCAGGCAGTGTGACCAGCAATGTGCCTGCATGGAGGAGCTGTGCCAAAACCACCTGGCCTCTCGGGGCCCCCCTGGCAAGGGAAGTGCTGGGGAACCCGCTGTGGAAACCAGGACTGGGTGGTGTAAAGCACATACTCCCTTAGGCTCGAAGGGAGTGAGAGTTTTGCAGCGGGGCCCGGGCAGTTCATAGTCCAGCTGCTGCCCTTCCTGCCTGAGCTGCAGGTGCCAGCCCACACCTGGGGTGACCTCAGCCTCTCTAACTGCCACCCTGAGGAGCCTGCACAGAGCCCACGGGACACCTGAACCTTCCCTTCTCCCTGGCTGGTGCTGGCAAGCCTGGGGAGCAGCTTCCCTTATGACCTGTCTTTTTCTAGCCAAAAGACAGCTAGAAGCAGTGGGCTTTTTTCCCCTCTCGTCCCCTCTAAAATGGGTGCTGTGATGGAAAATTTATTTTCTGGATCAGTCCATATAAACAGCTCTGGTGACACAAAAGAAAACCCTAAGGGTGTGGAGAAACAACTGGGATGTGAAAAGAGGAGAGATCTGAACAGGGTGACACAGGCAAACAAAAAGCCATGTTGGAGCTTCTGCTGTTTCTTATGGATTTGTAGATTCATCCCCTATTCTGCCACAGACCTGTGTGAGCCCAGGGAAATCATCTGCTTTTGTGTGATGTAAAATAGGAATAATGCTGGTGCTTGGGTGCCCAGACAGGCTGGAGGCATTAATGCACAGCAGTGTGCTGCAGGAACTGGCTCTGAAATGTGGCAGATCAGGAAATGTTAGCAGCTTGGAAAACGTCTTCCATAGTTATTTGGGGTGGCAAGGTTGTGTGCCTGTGGGTATTCCTCTGTGTGGGATCAAAAGTACACTGATTTTTCTTTAGATTGAGGGGAAAAAGCAGAACTCCCCATGCTGGCTCACCATGTGCCTGTACACCCCTCAGGATCAGCCACTGGGTACAGAAGTGCCAGGTGCTGGAAACTGTACAGCTGTGAACATTGCTGGGGTTCATCTCTGTAGTTAATGGTCTCCAGGTGTCCGAGGCATCTGGGTCTACACTCAGTAGAAAGTGTCCCCCAAAACGATGGCATGGGGTGCTCTCATCTCCCCTCCAGGTGGAACTGTGTCTGAAGGACTCCCTGCCCTGCTCTGTGCCCGAGGTGTATTAAGCTCTATTGCTACATCCATGTGTATAAATGGCCATTTAACCTACACCTGCACTATAAACGAATACAGCCCCTGAGAATCTCTTCGTGGACCCTTCTTTCCTAAACACCATCCCTCACAAGAGCTAAAAGGTGACAGTTTCTCAGCTGGGTGGCCACACATCAGCACGGTGGCTCTGTCCAGCCCAGAGCCCCTGAAGCCAAGCGCTGCCCCACAGGAACCAAGCCAGGCCGGCCGAGCAGACAGCCCAGAGCTGTCACCACTCGAGAGAGTGTCACCACGGGAGAGTCTGGGCCACCCGGGGCAGCCGTACCCACTCCACGTCCCCTCACCCTCGCTCTGCAGCAGCATCCCCGTGCAGCCGCCTCGTGCTCACTGACCCCAGCTGCTCCTCCGCCCTCCTCCCAGCCTGAGGCACCAGCACAGCCACCCAGGGCATCGCCTCTGGCTTCACAGCCACGCTCGGCTCTCCATCTGCAGAGCCAGTTACCCCTTCCCGGCAAAGGGAAATTCCCCAAACACGCCTTTGGGGCCGAGGCATTACATGCATGTGGAAGCTCCCCACCACGGCTCGCTACCAGCTGCTTCAGGGAATCCAGAGAGAGGAAAAGACACACAGCTTCGAGGTGGAGGAATCTGCAAAGCCTCCTGAGAATACCACCGCACAGCAGTTCTTTTTTTATCCCAAGTCTCTGCCTTTTCAAACATTTGCTTGGAAAGCCGGATGCCAGGCAAGTCTCCGAGGCTGCTTGTGCTGCCGCGCTCGGAAAGCGCTGCTCGTGCCCGCAGCTCCGAGGGCAGTCGCGGGCAGCCCGAGGGCTCGGGCATCCCCAGGGATGGATTCCCAGCACGGCCCCGCACCGCCGGCTGCGAGTCCCGCTGCCGGGCGAGCACAGAGCAACCCCCGTGCTGTAAGGGATTCCCNGGGCATCCCCAGGGATGGATTCCCAGCACGGCCCCGCACCGCCGGCTGCGAGTCCCGCTGCCGGGCGAGCACAGAGCAACCCCCGTGCTGTAAGGGATTCCCTCCGGCGAATCGCTCGGAACAAACGGACACATGTTGGAAATGAGGCCAGAACTCCCCACGGGGGTCACCGATCCGCGGTCCTCGGTGATTTCTCTCCTCTGAGTCCGCTCTCCCTGCTACCCCTTGGCGGTGAGTGCTGAACCGCGTTATTTCCCGAGCGAAACAGCAGCCACCTCCCTGCCATCAGCCCGCCAGCGGCTCCTCTCTCCCAACAGCACAAAACCCGGGATGCAGCTCTGCTTTTTTAGCCCACGGTCTGCCCGCAGCAAAGCCCTCGCTGTTGGCGGCCGGCTGGGTAAAAGTTGGCCGTGTCTCCGAACAAACCCGCGCCTCGTGGCGCGGCCGTGGGCAGGAGCAGAGCAGAGACAAGGCAGGTGTCCTTGTCACCTTGTCACCTTGTCACCCCCCGCCGCAGCCCCTCGGCCCCAGGGCAGCGAGCACAACCCCACTTACAGCGCCGGCCGCCGCCGCTCCTCGGCTCCCAGGTGCCGCCGCCCGGGGAGGAACCGGGCTGGATTTTACACCGTCCTGTTGTCCCTGCCCGCCGTGGCGAGCAGCCAAGCCGGCCGGCAGACTCGCAGCCACTTTCAGACTTGCAGTTTCCTCCTACTGGGAGCTGCTAAATGAAGTTGCACTTGTGGGGCCAAGGGGCGTGTTCTCCTCCCCTCGAGTCAGTCCCTGCCTGCTGTAATCCAATGCTCTGCCCGATGATGTCAAGCAACTCCCGCTCGGCTCCTACCTTACAGTCGGCGGGAGGGATCCGTTTCCTTTTCACAGCGATCTTTGTTTAGCTTCGGCTTGTAACCCCATCCCCCGGCAGCTGCGTGTGCCCGAGCATCCTCCCGTCGCTGTCAGCGCTGGGGTTTTGCTGCCGGGCGCTCCCTCCTGCCTGCTGCTCCCCCAGGTTTCTCCGGCACGTTCTCGCATGCACGTCCCACCTGCATCCCACCCTTCATCCTCTCCACCAGGGCCTGGCCAAAGACACCGTCACACCCCGTGCAGCCTGAACTGTCCTAGCGGGCGTAGCACTGTGGAAGTGCCTCCCAGGAAGAACGCAGCTTTGTGTGTTTTGGAGCTTCTTGTTCCACTGCCTCCCGTGGAGTGAAACCCGGGAGTATTTCAGCTCATCTGCCCCTGTGTGCCGGCTCTGTCTGGGGGTGCAGTGCAGAGCTAGCTGGTGACAGCAGCTGGATTTAAGGGGGAAGGTGCTAAAGCAGCACCCCATTTAAAACACATGCCTTTGTAGCCACCCTGCTGTGTGCAGCACACCCGGGGAGCTCTCTGTGAGCTCGAGGTCACTACAGAAGAAGAGAGAATTTTGGATGTTCTTGGTACCACATGGTACCACACGGACTGAGGAATGTCCCTCTGGCTGGCATCACCTCCTGATGTCCCATCAGCCTGGCAGACCCCACTTGCAGGTGGCTAAAGCAAACAATCAAGGTGTTTGCAGTCTCCTCTGGGCCCGAGCTGCTGCCTGGCCCCACCAGTGTGGAGGGCAGGAGTGTGACTGTACCTATCCCACACAGGGCTGTGGGTAGTGCTGCCTGCTCCTGCCCCAGCGCTGACTGGAACAGGGCTCCTTAGCGGTGATTGCTGTGCTGACAGAGTGAAAGATTTGCTCCATCCCTGCTGTAAGAACCCTCAGGTCCTCACAGCTCAGCTGAGAAGCACAAAGGGTGTTTTGCCAAGGAATGGATCCAGTCCCCACTCGAGGTAGGCGAGTTTTTGTTGCAGGTTGCTTGCAAAGTGAGTGGTGTGAGCCAGGAGCACTTTCCCAATGCACTTGCCTCGCTGAGCACCAGACAGGCACAGAAGCTGTGTCTCCACATTCCTGCAGCTCTCCCATGGGATGGGACCCAGAGCCACTCAGTGCCAGGTGAAGGGCACCAGCCTCTCCTCCCACCCCAGCACCGCCCTGCACACTTGGACCTTTTCCACCTCCAACCAGAATCTGTGTGTGCCCAAAACCGTGATGGTTGCTGTGAAAGATACCCACAGGATCACAGGAAGAGATAAAAACACCAACAACAGCAGCAAGCAGCACAGGAAACACCCTGATGACAATACTGAGGCACAGATGAAGGGGAGTGGACCTCAATAGAGCAAAACATACCCATGCTCAGTGCATCCCTAAACTGACCTCGTGCAGCCTCATGATTCAATTCAGTTTTAGTTCAAAAGCAGCCCCAGGAAGCCCATTTGATTTCCTGAGATGCTTTACCTGGCAGAACTCATCTCTCTCCAGCCGTTTTGAGTCACACATTGCTGCTGCTCACCCAAAAGTAGCAGTAGGGGATTCACCACAATGCCCTGCCTGTCTTCATGAGATGCCAGGGAGGGAGGAGGGCTCTGCCATGTCGAGGGACAGCACAGCCTCAGGAGACTGCTGTGCTGGTCTGGCCAAGGCTGCAGTTTTCCCTTTACTCCAGCTGACATTTGAAAAGGATCCAGAAGGTCCCAGCTTCACTCTAACACTTGGACTGCAGGGTTTGGAAGCCAAGTCTGGTAAGGAAGCAATTGCTGCACCAGTTACCCAGGCGTTCCCTTGGCAGCCTGTGGCCAGAACCACTGCAAACAGCCAACAAAGAACAATGGCAACAGCCAAGTGCTTTGGAAAGCCAGGAGCTCAGAATGTGTACTTCTAAAATAAGACATGTCTTGTCTTGCTCAAAGCTTCCAATCCTATGTGTGGTCCTGGAAACAAGGCCCCCAGAGCATCCACCACAAACTCCGTCCTTTTCTCCACACACTTGTGTGTCCTTACAGTGACTTTTTCATCTAACACCATCCCCTACAGGGACCAGTCAAACACTTTCCATCAGAACTCTTTTTAAGGAAAAAAATGCAGTTTAAGTTTTTCTACAGACTGTATATTTTTCTTCACAAGCAGGAGAAGGGGTTGGGCAATCCCAAGATGCCAAAAAGTTTGCTTGAAATCTTAATGTATTAAGATAAAAAAGGCATGGCTTTCAATGTATTCAGTCCTCCTGTTCTTCAGCAAAAGGTGACATTTTACAGCAATACACCCTAACTCCTAGCTGATGGTCATGCTCACCATCTCTTGCCCTGTTGCTTTGCCCACCATAAGACATTCAGCCAGAGGTGATGGGCAGAGGTTAGAGCTGCCTGGTGTGGCTCGCCCTGTGTGACAGATGGTGTCACAGCCTTGAGCTGACTGACTCAGCTGCAGCCACAATCAGCCCTTGGTGGCTCCTGCTTTACTCACACGTTTGTCTTTGGTGAGGTTGTTGCTGCCTGTTGGATCCATCTGCCTCACACTGTGCTGTCCTGCCTAGTCCAGGATCGATGGTGATGCCATTACCACTGTGGACAACTGGAGGTTTGGCTCTGCTGCCTCTGACCTTGCAGTTGGTTTGCAGTGAACTGTGAATTTTTTAGTTTTGTGCCACAGAGTGGGATGCAGAGAGCAATGCCCCAGGGAAGGGATGGCCCTGTGATGGCTGGGAGCCCATGCTGTGAGTGCCTCCTTCGCTGCTCTGGCACCACATGGGATGGGAGAGCAGGCTCGAGGAAGAGAAAGAAGCTGCCCTGCAGGTTGGCTGTCAACCTTTAGGTGGAGGAGGGACAAAACCAACGCAATCTTAGAGGGCAAATGTCAAAATGAGGTGAGAGTGTCCCTAAGGGTGCTAATGCAAAGCAGCCTGGCCCCGGAGCAGCACCGCCGTGCTGGGCTGCACGGCAGGGAAAGCCACCAGCACAAAGGACCCTCGGGAAGCTCTGGAGCCCAAGGAGACAAAGCTGCCACTTCAGAAGGATCTGACCTGCCTCTGACCCCAATGTTTTTGCAGCCTGAGCCTCGCTTCCCCGAGAAGCCCGTGCTGCCGGGGCTGGAGAGCGCCGCTGATGTGGCACGCAGCCTCCTCACGTAGGAGCAGCTTCCCACTGCATTTCCCAGGCACCGAGGTCTCCCTGTCACTTGATGTCATCGAGATTGCAAGGAAATGTGGAATGGCACAAGATACGCATGGAAAAAATGTGACAACCTGGGTTTTTTTCCCAGACTTCCTCCCATAAAATGAGCACTTTAAATAAACTATTTTTGATCCAAAAAACCCCACAGAACATATTTCAATGATGTGCTGGGCTCCCCAAGGCAAGAGTGGATGTCTTAAGCCATCAAATAACAGCTTCACTCTGAGATTCATGAGAAGAGAAACCAAGAAGTAAAAGCAGCTTTAGTGACAAGCCACTCTTTCTGCTGTCAAGGGAGGGACAGTTTGCTGTTGATAGGGAAGAGAGAGTGGGTGTTGGGATGTCTGAGTGAATTACCCGGTGTTCAGACCCATTTTGTTTGTATAGAAGTTGCTCATCCAGAAAGGTTCAACAAGTGAAACACAGAAAAGCTTGTAATGAGGCTGAACTCATTAGTGACCCCCCTCCAGGATCACCTCTATTAACGGGCAGGGTTGAGGAGCTGAGCGGGGCTGTGGGGAGCCCCTCTGGGCACTGGGACCGTGGGGACACCGTTGTGGCTGCTGGCACGGTGGCTCTGTGCAGGGCTGGCATTCCAGCAGGGCAGAGCACACTCAAAAAACTGTTTACTTTGAGCTGAAGCTATTTTTAGCTGCACTAATCCGTGCAGAGATGATAAAGCTTTTCATTGCGAAGTGAGTGGCTGTGCTTCGCTTCTGGGCAATTTCACTCCACGAGCTCATCCCTTCCCCCTTCCCAGCCACTTCTTTCCACTGACCTTATCCCCTCTGCCTCAGTGCCAAACACCTCCAAAAGGTCTGTCCCAGCTACATAGGTGGGAGTGTCAGCACAAATTTTTTTTTTTTTTTCATTTTTCCCTAGGGAATGTACTCAGTTTAGGAAATAAATTAATTTTGTGCTTAATAGTCCCCAAAGCCTAGTTCCAAGGCTTTGCTGAAAGCCCAACATAGACATGCACCCTCTCATCTTTCATTTCTGCAAAATCCCTTCTGTCCAAAGGCTCTTGCAAAAGAAGTCACTTGACAGCAAAGGAAAGAAGTCACTTGACAATTACCTCTTTGCAGCTGCAACAAATACAAGCAGATCTCATGGCAAGCCAGAGTCCCCAGGCAGTGCCTGCCCCCGAGGGGTCCCAGAGCCCCTTCCAAAGTCCCTCACACACTCTCTGTAGGAAGCACTTTACCTGCTGCTGAGAGGAGCAAGCGCGGCAGCCGCTTCACGGCACAAAGGCTACAAAACACCCATAAATCCTGCTTGGTCAGGGATTTGTTTGTCTAAAGGACTCCAGAAGCTTCTCCAGTGTAAACCCATAAAGGTCACACATCCAGCACATGCTTCATCAGAAAATCATCCCTTGTGGTGAAAGCTTTCTTGTCTGGGACACAGCGTGAATAACGTCTCTGTCGGCTCAGAGTGTGTTCAGAGGGGGGGGGAACACGGAGGTATTAATTAAATATGTTCATTCTGCTTGCTAGGAAGGGTCAGGTTCACAGAAAAAGCTAAAAATGATTGTCAGGATGAGAAGGTGCAGCAGGAGAGGTATTGCTTAAGCTGACTGTGACTGCTGCTGGCAGGGAAGCAGGAGATGTCCTGAGGTCCACAAACAGGTACTTCTTCCCTTTGTCCCTCTGATTCTGCCAGAGAGTGTAGCTGGAAGAAATCAAGGAGCAGGCTGGGTTGGCAGCTGTGCTTCTCACTTTTGAAGAGCAAAGGGGTTTGCTGATAAATGAGAAGCAAATAGTCATCTCTGACAGTGTTTAATATGTGCCAGAGCCACCCAGCCAACAGCTGATTGTTCACCGGTGGTTGGCAACCTGACAAGGATTCCTGTTGCCCATGTGCAGCAGACAAGTAAATATTTTGATTCTAACTTGTTCTCTCTGCTAAATGGGCTTTTATATGACTTTATTCCATGAAGTCTGAAAAGAGGACTCCTGGTCTGGAATGGTGAGGGCTCAAACTCGTGTTATTAATCCTCTGTGGGAGTCAAAGGACTGCAGTCTTCAGGCTTCACTGTATACCCTCATGCTCTACCTATGGTTGGGAAAAAATTAAGCCTCCTGTTATATTTCCTTGCTTTCCATGTTGGTTGATTAAGGAAGTTCATGTAACCAGATGCCTTCTTGTGCAGCAACTGACCACTGCAACAGCCAGGATGAGCCCAGCAAAGCTGCTCCTGTGTCCTGTGCTCTCCCATGCCCTTAGACATGGTGCCATTTATCTATTCTAGCTCTTCCCGAGGCCACAGACACTGAGGTCAGGGAGGTGCAGCATCACTGTGACTGTCTGAGAGCAGCAGGAGTTCAGGGTGCTCCATGGGAAGAGCTCTGTGTTCTGGTCAGAGAACAAAATATTCTGTTTGTGCCAACAGTGTACATGAAATAAAAACAGGGTTTGCTTGGTGACCTGGGAGCATTTCCCTCAGGCCCTGCACACAGCCCTATGTCCTGGCAGTGTGCCCTGGGCTTCAGCTATGCAGTGGGCACAGGAAGGTGTAAGGTGTGGTGACAGGGCTGCCCTGCATATGGGGAAGGCCAGAGAAGGGCTCTGCCCCCCAGGGTGGCCACAGTGGCTGAGAGAGCCCTGTTCTTCCTGACCAGCTGTGGGCAGTGAGTGCTGGCTCCTGGGAGGAATGCAGGATGCTGAGGGCCATGGGATTTGCCAGGAGGCAGAGCCATCAGTTCTCAGTGGGTTACACCAGTGTCCTGATCTGAGATCCCTGCTCTTCCCTACTGAAGCAGGAGATCCTCAGGCATAGAACCAGCCTCAGAAATCTTATTCCTTTAAATAGCCAAGGCAGACAAAGTTTAAAAAGTCCTTGTACTGTCATCTCCTTTTGGCAGGCGCCTGGTGGAAGGACAGGAGGCTAAATGACCACTACAGAGACAGATTCTCACCCAGCCCAGAACATTCACCTTTTCTGCTCTGTTACTGGCAGCTTCTCCATGGCCATCACAGATGGATGGCCCGATGCTCTCGTGGTCTGTGCCAGCAGACAGAACCTTCCTCACCTAATCAGGGCCAATCTCACCCCCTGCTGCTTTGAGAAGTATTTCATGTACTGCTCTTTATGTCATGACTATTCCCTTATGATTATTCCAGGATTTCCAGTTTTCAAAGGGTTCTTCTTACTCCCTTAGTTCACTATATTTATTTCAGATTCTTACTGTCTCCCAAAGTTAGGCTGGGTTTTCTTGGACAGGTGTAAATGTTTCACTTTTATGCAGGATTATGGCTTTTTGGAGACAGAGTTAAATGTTTTCATACAGACCCCTGTTGCCACTCACTTTTGTGGATTAAATAATTTCTTTTTATAGCATCTCTTGAGCAATTGTTTTCAGCTTTGTAAAACTTGGCTTGCTAAAGTATCAAGGGTCTTTACTGAGATTATCCATTGCAAGAATTATCTAGCCTTTAAACAGACATCAGCTTTCTTCAGCTATATGTTAAAACCTTACAGTCCTGAGTTAGATGTCTCACAGGAAGGTCTTGCACAAGACCCTTTTAATAAAAGCCACCATCCAGGCTGTCTTGGCCAGAAACTTTCAGTCATATTTGATCTGAAAGTCTGTGTTTAGGGCTGGTTCCTGCCCTCTGAGTCAGAAGTGAATGCCAGGAACCACCCAAGGTACCCTTTGCCCAAATTGCCGTGGCGCCCGACGGCTCCTCGTGGCACACGCTGGTGGTGGCAGCGATGTGACCTGCCAGGTATGCAGCAAGCCACCAGTGTGACACTTGTGCTGTTATTTCTGGATGGACAGACACGTTCCTCTGTTTGAGCCTGCTTTGATGTGCTGCCCATCCTGCACAGGCGTGTTCCAGGGAGCAACCTCCACAGCACACTGGGCACCTGGACATGTCCCACACTGGGCACTTGGACGTGTCCCACACTGGGCACCTGGACATGTCCCACACTGGGCACTTGGACATGTCCCACACTGGGCACCTGGACATGTCCCACACTGGGCACTTGGACATGTCTTACACTGGGCACTTAGACATGTCCCAAATGGGCACCTGGACATGTCCCATGCCAGGACCTGGATGTGTCCCACACTGGGCACCTGGATGTGTCCCACACTGGGCATCTGGACATGTCCCACACTGGGCACTTGGACATGTCTCACACTGGGCACCTGGACATGTCCCAGATGGGCACCTGGACATGTCCCACAGTGGGCACCTGGATGTGTCCCACACTGGGCACCTGGACATGTCCCAGATGGGCACCTGGGCATGTCCCATGATGAGCACCTGGATGTGTCCCACACTGGGGGCTTGGACATGTCCCAGATGGGCACCTGGATGTGTCCCATGCCAGGACCTGGACATGTCCCAGATGGGCACCTGGACGTGTCCCATGCCAGGACCTGGACGTGTCCCACGCCGGCCGCAGGTCCCAGGGACTGAGCTGCTGCTGAAGGGGACGTGGTACAAAGAGGCATTTGCGGTGCAGAATTGCTACACAAAAGGGCCCCAGCTCTCCATCTCTATGGCAACCAGCAGGAGATCCTGCAGGTCAGACAAGAGGTGTGTGCTCCACTGCAGCACTACCCGCTATCCTGCAGGAACAAGGGCTCAAACTGACCCACCAGGAGGGAAAATCCACTTTATTGTGGCTAAGAGGCCCTTTTAGTTATTATTTATCCAAGTCTCCAGGCACTGTAATTTATCATTAATAATATAATTAAATCTCAGCTGTCTTCAAGGATGAGTTGAACAAGGATGTAGCTGCTGGGCATTTGGAAACATTCTTTTATGCCTCTTCATTGCAGGGGAAGTTCATCCCCATCTCTCCAAGAGCTCCACCAAACACACCACTTCTGTCCTGAAGACAAAAAGTCACCAGATTTTCAGTATCTAAACCAATTTGGGAAGTAAGTCTGCTAGATGTTGTGTTAGTGGTTAACAAGAAATTGTATGAAACTGAGAACTAGAATTAATAGAATAGCAGACTTGCTTTTCCCATCTTTATTTGCACAAGAGAAAAAAACCCAGACACTTGAATCTACTGCTTTATTAGATAAAATTAAGATGCAAAATTAGAGAAATCTGATAGATTTGATACTGAAATGCTGGATGTTGGAGGGAGAAGTGTGTGATCTCATGTGCAAAATAATTACTATTTTAGAGCAAACCACTACATGATAGGGTTTTTTACCCCAAGAAAAAATATGGAGGGGTTTGTGTGCTCTGAATTTCATCCCAATTTGCTGCATGCTGACTTCCTCGTGTAAACAGGTCATTTTTGGCAAGGTTTGTGGAATATTTACCACTATTTGTTCCATGATACTTCAAACTGGGACACCACCACAGTCCAAACAAGTGAGCTGTGCCTGCTGGCTATGGATCCAGCCCAGCCAGAGCCAGGAGCTGGCACTGTCAGTGATGGTATCCAAACAAGCCACATTTGGGAAGCAGTTAGGAGTCATCTTTAATCATTCAGCACTTTCAGTTGGGTTCGTTTAGTTCCAGGCTGGGTAATTACAGCCTCATTATTTTTCTCTTTACAATGAAGACAAGCCTGCAAGCCAGGCAGAATAATTTCTTCTGCTGCTGTTGCCAAGATATGATAGCACATCTACGCCATAAGGAATTTGTCATGGTATCAGTTTTATTAATGGTAAATAATGACTCTTCAGTTAAGCAACATCTTCAATCAGCTGGTGCCTAACCATAAAACACTAAATAAAATTTCAACCCCTACAGACAGGTAATTGAGTCGAGATTCCCACTCCCCAGCATGTTCCTTGCTGACCGACATGTGTCAGGTTTTCCACGTTATTTTTTTTCACTGAAATTAATACCCTGCTACAATCAGACTTTAATTTTAAAGCCACAAAAGCTCATCTAAAAATAAGACATCAAAGTTCCCGTGACAGTAAGTAGAGGCCAGGACTAAGGGAAGGGTGGTAGATCAGGTATCAGAGAATAGTTCATCCTGTCTGTCCAGCTTCAGTGGCTGGAGGGAGAGGCCTTGCAGGGACTATTTCTCAGCCCAGAACCCACTGTTAGTGTGGCATACACTGAAATACTCAGGGGCATTGCTTCAATGGATCTTGCATCAAATTGTTTGAAGACTGTACTGATGCAAAATACATGTTTGGAAAAAACAGCTTTGAAAAGAAAATATCCACAAGGACTGTATTTTGGGCCTGTCCAGGCATGGGGTTCTGCACAAGCCCCCAAAAAACAAGGTAGGAAATACAGTTACACCAGCACACCTTTTAATTAAAAGTTTTGAGTTGTCCTGTAGAGTCTGAAGAAACTTCTGCTGTTATCTCAGAAAGCCAACAAATTCAGAGCTGAGCTATTATTTGTCAGAGGGGGAAATGACTCTGTGTGTGCCACTGAGACACCTGTGCACGTCACGCTGAGCACACTGACCTGCTTTTGTTTCCTATGGGCACGCTCTGCTTTGCAGGAACACCACACACTCAGCCTGCATTTGCACCTCAAGTGCCTCCTGCAGCAGGAAGCTGGCTGTAAGATCCCCTGATAAACCAGCCCTCAGCCCTGAGCTCTCCCCCCTCCTTCCCTTCCAGGATTCAGACTGTGGCTGTTTCTGCCCCCAGTGCACGTGGATGCTGCGAATGCTGAGCCTGCCCAGCTCTTGCCCTGCGCTGCCTTCTGCAAACTGCTGGATTTATTCCCTCTTGGGCAACAACCCTATCAAACCCAGAGATGTGACTAGCATGGTGTTGTATTATTAGACTTCCCCAGGGCACTTCTTCTTCTAAATCATCTAGGATGGGAAAAACAGTTAGATAAAGAAGAATGTCATGACTCATTCCTCAATGCCACAGAGGTTCAGAACAACCAGAAAAGAGTTAACAGCACAGCCACCCCCCAGTAGTATTTCAGAGTTTCTAAAAACAGAGTTCCTTTCTGAGCTGGATGCCCATTTTTGTTATCTTAAAAGTATTTCTGGAACTCTTGGCCAACTTTAAACAAACAAACAGGGAGAAATATTTGTGAAGATAACACGGCTGAGAGTGTTCGGTTACTGAGTCTTTCTAAGTTGGAGGTTTTAGTTTTTAGACTATTTCTTTAAAGCTTGTGAATAGAAGAAAAAAAATTGCTCTGGAGATGTTAAATCACAAAACCATCCCAACTATGGCTTTGGAATAACAATCATTCAACTTAGCAAATATCAAACGTGGGAAGGGACTTATCTGACGCATCTATATGATCATGTGAACTCTTTTCTCAAGGAGAAACAGTCTCTGCTGGAGACACAAGAGGAAGGAACTGTTTTGCCTTCTTTAAAAAAATACAACAACATAAGCAACTGTAACATGCTCAAAGCTTCCTGGCACAAATGCAAAAATGCAACATCTGAAATGTCAGCTGGTACGCTGGGAGGATTTACATGATTTAAAAGATTTATGAGAAAGAACTATTTCACTGGCTTCAGAGCATCTTGGAAAGCAGCAGTGGGGGGGACAATGGAAATGAAGGGGGGAAAAATCTCCAGCTAAAAGAAATTATCATGGCCAGTATGATTCTGTATTGCTCTTTTTAGTGCAAGAAAAAAAATGGGTCAGGCACTCATTGGATTTTAAGCTGCATTTAAAGATGAATGAACAGAGTCTGCCATGACTCTGAGATATGCTCATTTTCCCACCTTACATATTGACTCACACAGTCCTGTGGCTCACCTAAAGCCACACAACTCATCACTGCTCAAGGCAGGATTAAGTCAAGAAATTCCTGACTTTTCCTCCCACTGTTGTTTCCCTGGAAGCTGTCCTGCTGCAGCCACTGCTGATACACAAAGGCTGGCCAGCTGGATTTCAGTGCAGGCTCTCAGGGGAGAGATGGGGTCACAGACACTGGGGAAATAAATCCTGCCTTAATAAAAAGATAATATATCAAGCAAGGAAAAGGCATGAAACCATTTGAAACTATAAACTCTGCAACATTTATAAATGTGCTTTAGCAATGCTCAAGTGGAAGACTGGCTTGCTTTGTGGCTACCCATTCTTGAAGTGGCTCCTTAAAAGCAAGGTCCTCACTGCCCTGCACAGCCTGAGGTGCTCCAGCACCAAGTGTGAGCCCAGCTCAGCTCTGCCAGGGGAGCTGGGTTGGTGCTGGATGGGATGGGATGGG
>VZRX01018706.1:0-18862 GCA_013398075.1 Notiomystis cincta
GGGATGGAGATCCCCTCTGGAATGCTGGCTGCACCTGCCACGCTCAGCAGCAGAACACTCTGCCCACAACCCCACGGAGCTGTTCACCCTGAGAGCAGAAAGGACTGTCCCTGCTCTTGAAGGAGCATGGTTAGACAGGTCCAATTTCATTCTTGGGTGGCAGTTCCCAGGGCAGTGCTGGAATGCTGAGATGGCCCAGCCATGGAGTCTGAATGGAGCCCACCAGGAGTGGGGTGTGGAGCAAGGCCAGGCAAGGGGGATGGCCCAGCAGCAGACACTGGCTCCAGCATGGAGTATAACAAAGTCATCAGTTCTGTGTTTAAGCCCCTGAAGACGTGATTCTGACAACAGCACAAATAAATTGGGTGTCTGATACACAAACACTCCTGAAAATTTTATATTTACATGGCAACCAGCTTATTATATTTACATGAACATCTGCTGCAGGTTCACTAAAATCTTTAAAACAGATGGACATGAAGAAAGAGCTGGTAATTAACAAAGCTATATGTTGATTAAATCAGCATGTGGTTAATTTTAATGATTACTGATCTTTATTGGGGTCCATCAGACTTCTCGAAATCAAGCCCACTTTAGCTGATGGGGCTTTAGCTGCAGGGCTGCTCCTCGTGTGCTGCAGCGCCACGGCCGCACCGATGGCTCTGACACTGCTCCCCTCTCAGGGGCAGGGCCTGACCCTGCTTCCAGCAAAGCTAGCTGGAGCAAGTAATCCTCAGTTCATAGCCAGGGGGGCTGCTGCATCCTTTGAGGCTTGGACATAAAACTTCACAGGATTCATTCCTTTCCAAGCAGAGCCCCCTCTCAGAACCACGGCTCAAGCTCCATTGAGACACTTTGGCAATGAGGAGCCAAGCAGCCACTCCAGCGGGATGCTCCAGCTCCCAGATGGCTCTCAGCATACTCAGAATGTACATTTATCACAGCTTCAAGCTTTAGGTCTCTCATATCCTTGTCCACTCAGCTGAAGAGCGCTCTGCTGCCTGTTCCTTGAACAGGCCACTGCTGCCCGTCCCGTCCCCAGGCGGACCCTCGGAGCCTGGCAAGCACCAGGCACACGAGCGGGGCACCAGCAGCCTCCTCATCTGCCACGTCTGTCACCTCATTAAAAAACTCAATCTCATGTACTCGTCCTATTCTCCATCCTGCAAGTTGATTGACACTAATTAGAATGCATTCTAATTAATTATTCGTTAATCAAGTCTCATATGGGCTCTCCTGTTGTTGTGCCCAGGATCAGGGATGTGCTCCCCACGCTGGACGTGCCCACCTGGAGCTGATCACTCCTCCAACACAAACCCCCTTCTTGCCCCTCCTGCCCACCCAGGCCCTGGTACCCCAACCCTGCTCTGGCAGGATGCAGATGCAGCCTCCACCAGCACTTTCCTACTATTTTCTGGCCAGTGAGGAGAAAACAAGATGTTAGTTTTAGAAGAATTTTGAATCTGTGTGATTCAAAACTAGAATCACGAGTCACAGAACATCCTGAGCTGGAAGGGTCCCATGGGGATCATCGAGCTCAACCCTCATTTGACTGCTAAACTACTCACTGAAGTACAGATAAAGGTACCAGTGTAGGTTCATGGCACCCAGGAAAAAAGTGGCCACAGATTAATGGTCCAAAGCAAAGCACTGCCCAGTTATTTGATCCATCACTTGTAAACTGTGGTAACCAAACCAGCTGGCATTGGTCCCAGCTGCATTTGGAGGAGGGGAGGGCAGGACTGTCTGGGTGGACCATGTCCGAGATAAAAGTGGTGGCTCAGCTACTCTGAGTTACCATTATTGTAAAAATAAAGGAATTAGTGAGCACAAGAAACATCATTTCTAGTGACGTTCAGAAAAAATTTAATTTAACAGGGAACCTGGACCAGGAGTTGCAATCCAACCCCCCTCCTGAGGTACCTGACTGGGATTTCAAATGAGCAAGCTGCCAGAAGGGACAGCCAGCATCCGACTGTTGATTTATATCTCAGCAATTATAATTTTTCTATGGAAAACAAACCAAAGTCCCACACAGTTGGGGTCTTCTCTAAGGCAGCAATCTACTTTACCCCAGTGCATTTGCCAGTAGGTCTGTGCCTCAAATCACACTCACAGGACACCACACAAGCACAAGCTTCTTTTAATAACTGGAGGAAGAATGTTGAGCAGTTGTATAAGCATTTTAGGATAAAGCATAGAAGAAAATTCTCTTGAGGCAGTTTCTGCCACGCAGTGTCTCAGGTGGTGCTGTGGGGCCTGATGTGCATCCCAGAGAGCAGATGTAGGATAAAACAGGCCCAGCCTTGGGACAAAATGGTTTTAAATCATGCAGACTGAGTCTCTGCTTTGCAACGAGGCCTAAACCAAATGGGAGGGAATTTGTGACTGGCGCTTTTGTCCCCAGCACAAAGAACCGCCCCATAACCAGAGCAAGGGGAAGCAAAGCCACAGGTGTGCAGGTACAGCACAGCATTTCACACAGCCCCAGGGCAGATCAGCCCCGGGGCAGATCTCCATGGCAGCCTGAGGAGCACCAGGTCTCACACTGGGGGCTGCTGTGCTCAGGGGAAAATCACCATCAACAGGGCCAGGAAAATCATCAACTCAGAGGCCAAGGGCTCCACCTCAGACTCCATGAGGGATGGGGCCAGGCCCTTGGTCCAGGAGTTGAAGGGACAAACAGGACCAGGGTGATGCAGCCAAGAGGAAGAACAAGTGGAGTAACCCAAACAAATCAATGTTTGTATTGTAGGTACTTTGAGGTTTGATAGACCTGGAACAGAACACCTGAAACAGATTCGTGGGTCTAGCCTGGGGTTACACTTTTTACTCTAAACCAACTCACCAAACTATGCAAATTGCTGAGTCTGTATCATCAAAACCTCCTGCAAATACCAGGCCCAGGGATCCAGATGCTTCAGCACATCCATGGAAAGCAGGAGCATCACAGCAGCTCCCTCCTCGCTGGTGATGAGACATCACTGACAGAATGTCACTGCTGGTGTAACCAGGGAAGGGCTGAAATCATGGGACTGCCATTGCTGGCAGCAGTCCTGGACTGATCCAGACACCTACTGAATTAAAGAGCATTATCCTTTCTGCAAGCATTTCAAAATAACTCTTAATACTTCAAAACAAGCCTTTCACTGCACTCCACCACTGCCTTTCACTGCAGCAGCGCCCAGTGATTCTGTGTGTGAAGTTTGCTCCTGCAAAAATCTGTGGGGACACAACAGGATTTCACAGAATATTAAATCCTATAGTTTTATCAAAGAGGAAACACACAAAACCAGCCTAATCTCTTAGCAAGTAGACAAGTCTGATTAAAAGAAAAAGGACTTGAAAAAAACCTCTAAAATGCTAAACTGAGCCATCACAGATAAGAAATTCTGCCATATGCTGCCACATCACTTTGCTGGCATTCAGCAGTCACAGGGATCAGCAAAACATTGTCAGGAATTATTCAGTTAGCAGGGTGATACTGCAGAGATTAGATTAATTAAACCAGTAAATCCTGTGCACGGATCAAAAGCATCCAAGGCAGAGCAGGAAAGGGAGTGGGAGCCAGGAAGTTCTTCCGGGAACATTTGCAAAGGTCCCAGCAGCCCAGCAAGGCTGGCAGGGCTCAAAGGCTGAAACAAGGAAATAAACAGAGAGGAGAGGCAAAGTCCCAGGTAACTCCAGCCTCGGGGTCTGACTCAGGCACCAACACACGAACAGTTTTTCCTATGGATAAAGGTCTCCATGATGACCTATTTCTGTGTATTCCTCTGTCTTCTGAAGCATCTGAGCCTGGCAAATGATAGAAGAAAGAATAACAAAAGGGATGGATTGTCAGTCTGATCTCCTGCATCACTCCCTAAACTTCTGAGTAATGAGATGAGACTTAATGGGGGGAAATGAAACCTATTAAGCAAGGGGGGAAAGCACATATTGGACAGGAAATAGAAACCTAGAAAAGCAGTAAAGCTGGAGACCTTGGGGCTGGGTTGGACAGTAAATTAGACATGAAAATGCAATAGAATTTGGCAGCCCAAAAGGTCAATGCAATTTGGAACTGTATGTGCCAAGACTCCCGTCACCGAGCAGGGGATAGAGCCTATTACCCAGCTTTAGATTTAAGCAGCTTGAATAAGTTTCAAATAAATATCCAAACATTTGGATGCCTAACCAAATCAAGCCTCAAAATCCTTTTGGATTTTCACTTTGATTTCTAACATCTTTATGTTTGGCCTCTTTTCTGAGAATTCAATCTGTTGTTAAAGCGAATCTTTCAAGATAAGCATCTGCAGTTGCCAAGAGACTGTTGTGTTAAGCCCGAGGATGATTTAGCATCTCACAAACTGGGATTTTGGAATTAGAAAAAATTGCTTTGCTCTTAGCAGCAGATACATTGTAATACCTAAGAAACAGCCCTGACTTCCCAGAACTTTTGATTCAGTTATTCCCCCACAAACCACTGCCAGTTTCCTTAACAATTTTTTCTGAGGCCCATTACCAGGCTGCTGGGAAACCCACACCAGTAAATAGAGAAAAGTCTCTAAACAGACACAAAATAGTCCTTTCCTTTTCAAACACCCTGCAGCAACCTCCCCATGACAGGAGCTCCATTTACTGCCACTTACAGCTCCAGAACAGGGTGACAGCTCTGCCAGAGAATGCAGTTTCCCACACAGTTCCTCCTGGGAAACTCAAGGATCTGACAGGCTGAGTGGGGACTAAGTTTCAGAGCCATCAGCTGACTCCAGAAATAAGTCTTACTGTATAAATATCATAAGTATTTAAATATTGTGGTGCAGTGAATAGTAAGAATTATTTTGTCTTTGAACATGTACTTGCTGTAGTCCTTTTATGACCAAAATTGCATCTTTCAACTGCTCATTGTTGCTTGATGTGACTAAAGCTTCCCTGTCAAGGAAGTTAAAATCACTTCAGCCTCAACATTCACTCACAATTTCCTTTGAAGAAGGTGGAAGTTTATTCAGTTTGACCTTATGATTGAACAGAGCAGGTTTATCCAAGCCACCTGCCAAACTCAACATGTTTACTTTGGGCGCTCTAAAGTTGCATTAGAAATATTTATTCTACCTACAAAAAGCTTGGGAAGCTTTGGAATGACTGTTGTTGAGATAAATCCAGGGCTAAAACCCGGGCATCTTTCTGAGAGTGGCCTCAGTCCAGGAGGAAGGGACTTCCCACCATTTCCCTGGAAGGCTGCAGGACCACATTTTTCTAGGCACTTCCCTTCTCAGCTAAGCAGCTGACACAGTCATTCAGAAGACGTGATCATCCCTAAAAAGTGTATTTTCTAACACAGGGGGGAAACATTAGAAGTGAAATGTATTGAAGACATCGTTCAGAAACCCGAGTCAGAGGGGGACAGTAACTGGAAGGTGCCCTTGCAAACAGAGGCTGAGCAGGCCTGGCAGGGCTCTGCCCTGCAGCTCCCCCTCCCCACGGGGGCACTGGGGGCTGGCAGCACTCCCTGCCAGCAGGACCACGTCTCTCCTGGCATTTTCCAGAGGCAAGGGCTCTCCCAGAGCTTCCCAGTGGCGGGTTTTCTCCTGGCACTTCCCAGTGGCAGGAACGGTGTGGGGTTCCCCCGTGACCCAGGTCTGAGCATGTGAGGATCAGTTTCCAAAGTACGTTAGAGTCTCCTCTCTGATGCCACAGCTGTGGTGCTTGCTTCCTTTCATCTGTGTTGCAAGAAACTCACAATTATTTCTCACTGGTAAAACTCTTTTAATTTTCTTGTTTTTCCTTTTGACCTAAACTGCAGGTTAACTGAGACCCAAGGTGGATACAGCAAAGCATACACCAAGTAATCTTAAAACTGGAGGATTTTTTCATCAAAAAGGCTCAATGTTGCCAGTCATTCTCAGTCTTTAATTCTTGGTCATTACACCAGTAAATTATAGGTTCAGGTAAATACACTCTTCTCCAGGTTTTTGGAAGAGAGAAACAAAAAACTGAGAAATAGATTATTCTGCTCAGCACAATAAATGGAAAATTGCATTTGGCATCAAACTCCCGGAAAAGAAAATTATGCTGAAGGGATTCTTGCTCAGAGTTGCCCCAAAGTGTTCACCTTCTCTCCACACCAGCTGTGCACTGGCTGGTGCTGGCACTAGAAGGCTTTACTGACTACAGGACACTCTGAGGCACCTTAAGTTGTCCAAATGGAAACAGTCATACTACAGTCAGGGCAGAAAGGTCAGGAATAATGGAATTTCCCATTAAGGCATTGGCAATAACACAGAGCAAATGAGCAGCCCCCCTCTGCTCCACTCCTCTGATGATGGCAGAGGCTCTGGCTCCCTGTGCCCCACACAGGTGACTCCAATTGCTGGTGCTGCAAAACTCATCTGAGAGGTCTCCCATTAAAAATTCCCCCTAAGGCACAGTATTGAGAATGTAGTGGAAATCAGAATGGAGATGTTTTCCAATGAGGATGAAAACCTAAAACCCAAAGGCTGAATTTCATAAAAGCACTGTTGTTCTGGCAGAAGGGTTGACTAAAGCGTGTTACCAGTTAATGTTTAAAACAACTGCAGAGAAACAATGCTGACTGCTCCATGGCTCAGAGCAAGCCAGGCAGGAAATGAAAAGCTGGGGCTGGGACTGAACTCATGTGACCCAAATGAAACATCATTGAGTCACACCTGTGGGCCTGCAGGTGATGGCAATCAAGGCCTAACGTCACCAGGCCTTCAGGTGATTACAATTAAGGACTCTTCTATTTGTTTCAGGGTAATGATACCTGTTGACACCAAAAGAGAACAGGTGGCTGGAAATCCTTCTCCTTGTATTTAATATTTTGACCTTAGCTAAGCCACCAAAAGATGCTTTTCCACAAAAATTTGTTCCTGCTAATTTGATGGGGCTGCCTCCAGAGACTTGAGCACAAAGCCTGGTCTCTACCTTGGCTAAGGTGGTGCAAACTCAGGGACACCCACAGCTCTGGTGCTGATCCCCTAAGTGTCTGCAGATCTGCAGGGACAATTCCCTCCAGGGCTGCTTTCCCAGGCAAGAGCCCCCATGCATCACTGAGGAAGGGCAAGCACTGCAGGCCTTCTTCATGAGGAAAACCCACCCAGCTCTACTGGATCCACCCCCACTCGTTATTCCGGGGCCCCATAACGAGAGGTTTTCCTGCTTTCCCCTGGCTCTGGCAGCCAGCTGAGCTTTGAGCTGGGAATGTGTTTCTGGAGCAGCCCCACAGAATTTACTCCTGCAACAGTCCTGGGGGGCTCCATCCACACCCCCCACGCAGGGCAGGGTCAGCTGGCTCAGAGGGGACACTGCACCCTGCATCACCCCCAGCACCCACTCTGCAGCAAGGGGTGAGCCAGGGACCCCCGAGGGGGCTGCAAGCTGCTGACACTGATCAGAAGCAAAAGCATCTGGGGAAAACCATTTCAGAGACATTCACCCTCTGTACGTGGATACACTCTAGCCTGGCATACACTGCTCTCTGCCTCTGTTAAACCTCAGCGGATCATAGAATTAGAGACTCATAGACTGGTTTGAGTAGGAAGAGACCTTAAAGTTCATCCCATTCCACCCCTGCCATGGGCAGGGACACTTTTCACTATCCCAGGCCACTCCAGCCCCAATGTCCAGCCTGGCACTGGACACTGCCAGGGCCACAGGGGCAGCCACAGCTGCTCTGGGCACCCTGTGCCAGGGCCTGCCCACCTCCCAGGGAACAATTCCTTCCCAGTACCCCATCCAGCCCTGCCCTCTGGCAATGGGAAGCTGTTGCCCATTGTCCTGTCACTCCAAGCCCTTGTCCCAAGTCCCTTGCCAGTTCTCTTGGAGCCCCTTTAGGTACTGGAAAAGGCTCTCAGGTCTCCCCAGAGCCTTCTCTTCTCCAGGCTGGACAACCCCAGTTCTCCCAGCCTGGGTCCAGAGGGGCTGCTGGAGCACAAAGGGGTTTTAAGGTACCAATTTTTTCTCAGTTGCTTTCCATGCCAGAGTTCCTTTGCTAAATATCAGCTCTGCTTTGTGACAGCAGCGCCTGTTCTTGACTTCTATTCCCCAGCACTTCATGCTCCAACCATGCCAATCACATCCTCCTGATCACATTCAAGAGATTCCTGAGATACACGCACATATCATTTTCTCTCCAAGAGTTCTGATGGCTTTGCCAGTTAATTAAAATAGAACTTCAAAGGTTTTTTTGTAATAGATTATAATATCTTTGGTTTCATGACATCTGTTAAAATTTACAACCAAGGATGTCATTTTTGGTGAAAAACATGTTCTTTTTCACCCAGCCCATTTATTTGTGTATTTATTTAGTGACAGAGCATCTCATTTATAAGAAACATGCAAAAGCAATCATTAATCATACTTTTGTCACAAAGCGGCTTCCCCAGCAGTTCACTGAAAACCCACAGACAAGCTGCTCGGGTGTGGGTGTTGGAGGAGAGGCCAGGAGCCTCGCCAGGAGAGCGGATGGAGGCACCTCTCCGCTTCAGCGTCTAGCAGGGAGGAAACAAAGAGGAAAACAACCGGCAGATCAGACACTGGAGCTAGCTGGGGAGGATGCAGCACCATGGATGGGAAAGAAAAGTAAATCAGAGGCAGCCAGTGATCCTCAGTGTATCAGAACCATTCAGGATAAATTCACCAGTGTTTTTCTGTCACTACACAGCTCACAGGCTGCATTACAGCAGCACCTCGATGCATTCCTCTTCAAGAGTGAAACAAGTGTCCAGCCACAGCCAGCCTTGCCCGACAGCGACCCTGTGCTGAGGCCATGCTGATTTTAGTATGCAGGTATTTCCCATCCCTTCCTGCCCCCCAGTGCCCCTGCCTGGAGCCCTGTGTGCGCCCAGGGTGCAGCTGTGCCCTCTGTGGGTCACCAGGACACGCTGTGGCCCTGCCATTTGGCCATGGTGGCAGGTCAGCATCCTGTGAGGTTTCCCTCGTCTCCCCCTGCGGTGCCTGGCTCACCTTGGGACCTGCCCCGACAACATCAGCCCTTGACACAGCTGATCCTGCCTTGACCTGGGGATGTGCAGCGGTGACACACCTCACAGCACAGCACTGCCACAGCACCACAGCAGGGGAAAAGAAGGAGGAAACTCACAGGAAAAAAAAAAAGGAGAGAAGGCAGAAGCTTGTGTTGAACATCAAGGTTTGGTCTCATTGTTAGAGACAAAGACCATCAGGTGATCAAATTGCTGTTTAGCATCAAGTCCTGACTTCTCAGGTCACACAGACGCTGTTTTCAGCAGCTGTGATGGGCCATAGTCTCTTCACAAGTCTCCACAGTGTTGGAAGCCACACAGACAAGAGCAGTGGAGGATGAGGGCAGCACAAAGTTCTCTCAGGCAGAATGTCATCTTAGGGCTGTTTGTCCCATTTTCATTTTCTTTGCACTCAGTTGTTGGAATAGCTGCAGAAAAGGCTTCATGCTTTGCACATAATTCATTTCAAAGCAGTGTGTTCTACCTTGTTCTATGGTGTAAGCACAGCTTTAAAATGCTGGCATAATCACTGAAACACAACATGCCTGCTCATTTGATTTCCAATTTTTCTTACTGGCCATTCCAGTACTGGAAAGGACTCTGGACACTGAACAGCCTGTGCAGATCTGTTCTGAGCAATCTGTACAAGATTAATTTCAGTACATCAAAATGCCAGACCCCTCTCTGTGTGTACCAGTGCCTTAAAAACAATGTCACCTTCTCCAGTTGGTGCAGAGCTCTCAGTGCTGTTTTACCCCACGGCCCTCTGGCCCCTGCAGGGAGGGCAGGGCCACACCAGGTACAGATGGACACACATGGCACTGGGGGTCCCTCTCCCAGCACCAACCTGCTGGGCACTGCTGGGACCAACCCCACTTCCACAGCAATTTACTTCTGATCCAGTCTGGGGGTGTTCTCTGCACACCTGCCCCATTCTCCGTGGGTGCTGCTCCTCCAGAGAGGACGTGTCTGCTCCTCACCTGGGCTGGGGACAAACACACCCTGGGCCACCGTGCAGGCGGCCATGGCCAGGCCCTGCAAGAGACAGGCACGAAGGTCATTTTACATCTGAGTGATTAACAAATAATGTCTTCCCTGAGCATTCCTCTACGTTTTACAGAATGTACTCAGTGTTCAGCATGAACCAGAGGGTTTGCAGCTCAGCTGATGAAACTCATCTTCAAAAATCAATGAAAGATGAAAAGCCAGTGTCCATTACCAGAAGGCTGAGATGCAGCAAGTCATCTTCACAGGAGTATGAGTCCATAATGTACCATCCTGTATCTGCAGGCTGCTGTGTATGAAATGCTAACAAACAGCTTTATGTCTGCACTGTGCTGCAAACTAGAAATTGTCCCCAGTCATTGATTTAAAGATAAAAGAGCACAACTATACCCAAACCCTGCATTATTGTGATTTTTTTCTTAAACACTGCCTCTGCATTTTAGAGACTAAAGACTCCAAAACATAAAACCTGCCTGCATTACAGGGCCGTGCAGAGGACTGGGTGTCCAAGCAGCAGAACACAGCCTGGGTGGCAGCTTCACCAGATCCTGCTTCTAAAACATGTGGCCAACAGCAGCAACTGCTTCCAGCACCCTTGGGACTGTGAGCAAACACGGCAGAGTGGCAAGGAGCAAACCGAACCTTAGCAGTGGGTGGCTATCTCAGGTGACAGCCTTTTTCTCTAGGCTGGGACTTCTTGGTCAGTGCAGGGGAACAGTCCAGAGCAGGCTGAAAAAAAAATGTTACTCCTGGTGGGTTTTGTGGCAAAAACTGCAGCAGGATTACCAAAGGAGCCGGAGCCAAAGGACAGCAGCAAAGTCACCTGTGAGAGCCAGGGGCTGCAGTGACTCCTCAGTGGGGCACGTCAGACCTTGACCAAGCTGCCTGAGGCTGGGTGGAAGAAGAGGAGCTCCAACCATCCCCCTGCCCTGGCTCAGCTCTGCTTTCAGCCACAGAACAGAGGTCACACCACACAGAGCAGCAATTGTCACTGTTTCCCACGAAAAGCTAAAAGCATCAGCTGTGTTACACAAGTGAACCTCCACAAGGCAGCGAAGATTCACTCTAGCGCTGTAAATATGTTCCAAACCTCCCATTTAAATGAGCTGCTTTCAACCTCTCATACTTCGGCTTCTGAACTTTCCTGCTTTTTAATTATGTATCCATGAGAAAACAGCAAAGGCCATCCTAAAAAAAAAGTTTAAAACTGAAAATCGGTTGGATCTCTGCTATTCTGAAGAACAAATATAGACAGTGCCAGATTGCCTCGGCTACCTACACCACCTCCATGCATCACAAAGCTCAGATGGCCTCAAACTAGCCAGATCTAGTTGAAAAACGTTACAGAAGCTTAGTTCTACTTTAGCTATTTTTCACTAAAGTGGCAGGGATATTCACAGCCTCAAACCCTTTGAGCTAATTGTAGATAAGGGACTTTGTGCATGAGGACATGGAATGATTTGATCAGGAGCTTCCCTTGACTCTCTCTCCATGCTCCTCCACACAGTGCTGCAGATGCCAGATATGCCCAGGAGCAGAGAGCTGTAGCAGTGCTCTGGAATCTCTCTGGCACATTCCTGTGAAGTGAATTGCAACAGCTTTTGAAGTGAAGCCCTCTTGCAGGAATAAAGCAAGCTCCTAAAGAAGCACAGTCCAGTGGGGCGTACATTCACCTGACATCAGCACGGTGCAAGGTCAGCTCCTGACCTCTGCAAGCAGCTGGGAGCAAACGCTGCTGAGTGTGGCAGAGGAGCCGTGTCACTGCAGCATTCACACACTCGTGAGTCACAGTCACCTCAGAGGTGCCACTACTGTCACGAGGGGGCCTGGGCATCCCAGCTCTCCACTCTCCATCAACCAGCAGGGCAGGATGAGCAACCAGCACATCCTCTCTGCAATTCTGTTCTCTGAACTCGCTCTTGTTCCACCTGCCAAGTGGCACTTGGGGTGTGGTTTAGGGGGTGATGATGGCCCTGGGGGGTTAACAGTTGGATTAGATGACCTTGAAGGTCTTTTCCAACACTGAGGATTCCGTGATTTCACATGACCCACCATGGAAAAGGCCAGAGAAACAGCCATGGTCATTACCAATGACCACCACCAGTGGCCTGCTTCAGTCTAATGTACATTTTATTCTTCATACAATACATAACTTCAACAATGTGACCTTCACTTGTTATCAGAGTAAGGATTTAAGTGGTGCTACAACTTTTGAGAAGGAATTTGTTACTCCCTCCCTCATCTGTACTGCCCAGAGCCAGAGCCCTTCCCCACAGGACCTGCTTAGAGCTTTCCCAAAGCACCTCTGCAGCAACTGAACCAACTCCTGAAATAATGAGAATCCCCTGGATGGGACAAAGACCTTTTTTAGGCAGTGCTGAAATCACAACAGCCTCTGTGCTCACCCAATTGTAGGCTACTTTATTTTACAATTTGCCCCTAAACGTCCAACCTGAAGAAAAATTGCTGCAAATTAAGGGCTTTCATTCAGTCATCTTGTAGAATTTGCTTTTATCACACCTACCAGGGCGGCTCACGTGTCCATAAATGCCGAAATGGGTCGTTGAGGTGAGATGCCTCGGGGCGAGTTCAGTCATTAAACGCAGGCAGCAGATGCAGTGACCCCCAAATGCCGCAGCTCGAGGTTTGGGGGACAGTCCCACCTCCCCCTGCCTCAGCAGGGTGGCTCTGCAGGCTGGGAGCCACTCGTGCCACGATGTTCTGCAGGATCACAGCAGCGCTTCGGCTGCGAGGGCAAAATATATCCAAAGCAACAATGTCAAATGTGACAAGGCAGGCAGGAGCCAGCGCTAACAGCTGAGGACTTCCTGACTTTTTAAGCTGTTCAATTGAACATTTAAAAGGTTTCGTCTCCTCTCAGGTCTCGAAAGCACCCCGGGGCAGGCTTAAGTAACTGCGCCATTAGGCATCGAGCTGCAAATTGCCTATTAAGTCTGACTGAAACTGTAAAATTGCTTTTCACAATGCAAATTAATGTAAATAAGAACAATTGGTTACACATATCACAGACTATCAGATTGACGACAGATGATGCATACTGGTTTTCCCCCCAGAATTAGCATTGCTTTAAAGTTAAATTTAGTTCATGTTTAAGAGGTCTGGATGTTCCTGTGACAAATTCCACCAGTGCATTACAAATGCTCATCGGGATGTATAGCCTCCATTACATGAAATACAAACCCCCTCTTAGGCCAGGCAGTGATACTTGCTTTCAATAGAAACACCACCAAGCAAAGCCATTTGCTCAGCAGCACAGTCAGTCACATCTTAACCTCACTCTGAAGAGTGAGACCATGAATTTGTTATGAAGCCTTTAGGATGGAGGGAGCAAATCTGTGCATTTCAGAAGCATCCATAGATGATCAAAGCTCCATCTGGAGCCCTTGGGCCCCAGTCAGTCACTGGTGGGAACAGCTGTGTGCCACAGCTCACCCTCATCATGGGAAGCACTGCGTCTTCAGATTTATTTCCCAAAGATGCAACAGAATGTAAATCAGAAAGGTAAATCAGAATGTAAGTCAGAAAGCCCCTTTCTCTGCCTCATTCCAGGCTAAACAGAGGCACCACACACAGGCACCACCAACTTAACTGCTTGGGAAGAACAAGGGCTCTGTCAAGACAGACACTTTCAGTCTCAGTGGCCACTTCTATACCAAAAACTCATCCTCCAGAGAAGCTCCTGAGAGCAAGGGGCAGCAGCACTGCAGCAGGCAGAGCAGAGTTGAGTTTTCCTCTCTGCTGGGGGGTGGTCTTATCTTAAGTTTTGCTTATCATTACTAACATGTGTTATCTGAAAATTTACATTCCCATTAGCTACAGAAATAACTGTTGCCAGTTTATTACAGATTCTTGCATAAATCAGATATCCTGATAGCTCCCTGAGGATTGCAGCTCACCTTGGGGAGGGATGGAGAGCAGCGAATGAGACAATCACAGCACTTGGTACCAGCCACGTGTCCTGTGGCCGTGCCTGGCTGCCCTGGAAAACGGGACACAGGAACCTCGTGGTGGAATGATGAGTCTCCTTTAGCTGCACACTGGCAGGCTTGGGTTCTCAGGGTGGAAACAGCAGCTGTCACGAGCCCAGGAGGAAAACCAGAAGGCTGAAAGCTCAGCACACACCCGATGCAGCCAGCTGTGACTTCGGGCCATGTTCATCTCCCTCCCGCCTCGCTGTGCTGCCAGCAGCGTTTTCTTCCCTGCTTCTAACACTTCAATTGCTGTTTTAAAGAACAGTATTTGGGCAGAGAGTCTGGTACAAGGTGCACAGGTCAAATAAACTCCATGTTTGCTTATCTTCCAGAGGAAAAAAAATAATTAGCCACAAGCTGGAGGTGTTTTCTTTCAGCCTCAGGGACCTTTCAGCGGCAGTCAGCTTTCTGCATCTTCCTCTCATTAACGTATAGGAAGATACAGATTAATTAGGCAAAAAGAACTCTCACCAAATTTGAAAACATTGACCTATATTTTAGGTTTGGTGTCCTCAGGGGTTTGTTCAGGTCTTGCTGTGTTTGGCTGTGCTGAATGCATTAGAATCTTTCTGTATCACACTGCTCACTGTCTGGGACAAAACATTCAGAGATCTTAATCCCTGGGTCACTCAACCTACTCCTCACACAGTCACCCTGTTCTTCCCCATGGAAAATCAATAGCCCAGAAAATAGCAAATGCCTGAATCTGTAGGATTTCTGAGCCCCAGGTCTCACCTATGATCTTCCTCTGTCAGGCAATAATTCCATGGAAGCTGTTGCTGTGCTCTGTACCTGAATACATTTCTTTGATAACAGCACTCAGCACATGCACCTGCACTGAAAACCTGTATTACTCAACAACAAGGTATAAAATGAACCCTGAAAGCCACCAAATTTGAATGTTAAAAGGCTGTTCCCCAGGCATCACAGCACTCCTGTAAATCACTAGTGCAGGTCTTTACAACACTGTTCCTACAGACACCAGTATTTATTGGGGTTTGAGATGCTGGAAGCAGGATCCCTGTGCACATAAAATCCCAGTGATTTATTTTAATGCATTTTGTAAGTAAATTCTTGACAGATGGATGAAGCACCAGAAGGGTGACACAAGGGAGTCAGCAGGTGGACAGAGAAGCCAAGAACGGACTGGCACTGATCAGATTATCCCCTGCAAGTACCTTGAGACAAGCACAATCTGCCCACACAACAGACTGGTGCTGGCCAGAAAAGCAGCAAAACCAGCGTGCAGTTGCAGCCCCCCAGCTGCTCCCCACGCCAGCCCTGGCTCCTTCCCGGGGCGAGGCCCGTCACAGCCATCCCCAGGTGCCCAGGGATGCATGGTGGGACACGAGGGCTGTGACCCCCAGGGCTGGCACAGGCGCCCTGTCCTGCCAGTGGCACGGCCCCCCGGCTCTCTGGCCCCCTCTAAACACACCCCCCTGGCTGGAGGGCTCCCCATCACTAATGTGTCCTCGTGAAGGCCCTGCCAGAGCAAATCCAAACAAAATAATCCGGCTGCCACTCAGTCATTGCAAATAATCCTTGTCATTTTGCTCCAATGGAAAAATGGAGGGTTTAGAACCATTATAAAGCTAATGACCAGCTATGCCTGTGTCTCTTCCTGCTGTCTGATGTTACCTGTCCTGTTCAGCCGTGTGCTGACTCCTCCAACCAGCCATGCCAACAGGCAGCTCTTACCCAGGTCCAGGTGCCACTCCAGAGGCAGGGCGTCCTGTCAGTCCATGCAGCAGGTGAAGGTGCCCTCCCTCGGGTCTGAAGAGCTGGCCAGGACTCAGGTCTGCACCCCTGGGGAGCTGAATGGTTTCTAGCATGTTTCTGACCTCCAGCCTCCCCTTAGAACCACTCACTGTGGCATGCTTAGGTCAGGTTATTCCAAGTACACGGCACACCATGATTACTGTCAGGGCTTGTTCACCACTTTTACTGCCTTAGCATCCCATTGCCCTACTGAAAAAATAACTTTCACCTTCCCTGTAACACTGTCTTTCAAAACAGAGGGAACCTGTGGCTCCAGACAAGCAGAGCTCTTGCCCACACCCTTGATGCACGACCGTTGTCATGAATGCTGGACTTAGGGAGGGATTCAACATGCAGAAGGCAGAGCAATGGCCTGACTGAGAGACAGAGAGAAAAAAACCTCACAGTGTTAGCTGCTCAAAATAAAGAGACTCAAAACCTGCAGAAGAAATCAATCCTTCAGGGTCTCTCTTCCGCTGTAACCATCGTAGGTGTTGATGTAACAATTACAAATAGAAATCCATTAAAAACCTGTACCAAGTACGTCAGTGGTGCCTCTTAACGAGCTCAGCCTGAGGGACAGCCTGTGTGTGCTGTTCCACTCGTTACCTCTCATCTCCACAGATGTCTCCTGACAGGCCCTTCTACAGTTGAACAGATTGTTTATGATGTTCTGGAAGAAAAAGAGCTTCGACTGGTGAAACCAAAATCCTAACCAGAACTGAAGGTTTGTTTTCTTCTTTTATCCTTGAAAATAATCATTTGCACAAAACACATTTCCAGAGATTATTATATCCACATTGCACATCTGCAAAAACTCAAGGAGTTTTGCTCACCAACAGAGGGGTAAGAGCTTCACATATTAAAATGCAACTGAAACAAGATTTGGCTATAAACATTTCCTGGATTAAATGTTGCCTGCTCCCATGCTGTTCTGAAGGCAGTGGCACAGTTTAATAGCACCTGGGAAGGATCACTGTCTTTCCCTGTTTGCATTGCTGCTGCAGAGGCTGCTCCTGGTGCTGGACACCCCAGCTGGGACCACCCAGAGCCTCTGCCAAAGACCCTCCCCTCACCACAGCACAGCTTTCCTCCCACCCTTCCCAGGCAGAAAGAAGCTTGAGAACAGATCACCAAACTGAATTTCTAACTGCACACTAAGATCACTAGGGCCTCGCCTCACAGCCCAGTGAGAGCCATCAAACACCAGTGAAATCAGCTGCAGTCCGAGCACTGCACCTCATCGGGGCTAAACTACCACTCACCATCAATCTTCAGCAAGGGGATTGGGACAGTGCACTCTACCCTTCTGTTTGCAGATTTACTGCTTCCCTCCGGCTCCTTCTCCCAGACCTTCTTTCCTCTGTTTGCTTTATTCTTCTCTTTTTAGCAGAAAAACTGTCCTCAGCTGCCTAAAATGCAATTTTTAGCCACAAATTGTTTGTTACTTTCAATGTGATTGTGGCAACATTTTCTGAGTGACAACAGAAATAAATAAATAACACCTTTTCACAGTGCTTTAAAGACTGATTTTTGCCCTTGGCTGAGCCCTCCACATTCATTTGTTGACTTAATTCTCAGCCTCTCACAGGTGATGGAGTGGCCGCTGTGGGTCTGCAGATGCTCCCAACGCTCCTGTCCCAGGGACTGAGCCATCAGGGGGTTCCCAAACCCACACGGGAGGAGCAGGGAAGATCTCTGCCCAAGGATTTCAGGCAGGAGCAAGGACAGTGCCAGCTCTTGCATCTGATTAAATCAATCTCCCTCCTCGTCAGCTGGTGCCTGGGTGAAAGGCAGCACCAACCCAACATCCGACCTCACTGATTCTTGAACAGCACAGCACTTACAGTAAGTGTGCAGCAAATGTTTGGCTGGAACAGCCCCTTCCAGACAAATTTCTCTGTGGCTCCAAGCCCATGGCCAGTAGCACACAGGTAAACCAGTCCCCTCAGCCTGGTGTCAGGAACAGCAGCAGAGGACAGCCCTCAGCTGGTGTGTGCTGTGCAGGAGCGAGACGGCACCACGGGAAAACTCCAGCAGCTGTGCAAGATAAGCTGCCAGGAGAGAAGTTCATCCTGGCACCTGCACACACAGGAAAGAGGAGAATGCTTGTGGGAGGCTGGAGCATGCCCCTTTGAGGTGACAAGCCTGTCACCCCTTCCAGCCTTGGGGATGTGTCTGCAAAGATCAGGCAACTTCCCAGAAAGCCAAGAGGGAGACGGACAAGGAGCAAATGCCCTGTACACATAAAACTGCAATGTGTTTTTGCTTTTACCCAGTAACTAAACCCCAGCTCCCAGGATTCAGGATTCAGGATTCTGTATCAGCAATAATGACTAAAACTATTGAAAGTCATTAAAGAACTTGCTAATCAGTCTCTTAATTGAGGCTATCTGTTTTGCTTTACACAGAGACAAATTAAGCAGGTTAAAGCAGCTCCCAGCAAACATCTGTTGAAGCAATTCAAAATTAATGACAAATAAAACTGAGTTCCCTTTGTGGCTGATTTTTCTCCCAACTGTACCCATAAAGATGCTATCATGACTTGTAAATTCAAAACAACTTTGCAGCACATTCCCATCCCCTCACAACATCTGGGAATCACAAAATCATTTAGGTGGGAAAAGCCCAAGTCCAACCATTCCCCAGCAGTGCCAAGGCCACCACTAGCCCACATCCCCAAGTGCCACATCCACACAGCCTTGAAATCCCTCCAGGGATGCAGACTCCAGCCCTGCCCTGGGCAGCTGTGCCAGGGCTTACCAACACTTTCCACGAAGAAATTTTCCCTGTATCAAACCTGAATGTCCCTGACACAGCTTGAAGCCATTTCCCCTCATCCAGTTCCTGCTCCCTGGGAGCAGAGCCCGACCCTCCCCCGGTCCCAGCCTCCTGTCAGGGAGTGGTGGAGAGAGAGGAGGTCAGGGCCGGAGAGAGACCTCAGCGTGCGGAGCCTTCAACCACAGCAGGTGGGGAGCTGTGCCCCAGTGCCAGCAGTGCCGCGCTCCTCTGCTCCGGAGGCTCCTTCGCCCTCCCCGCAGTGCTGCAGCCCCGGGCCGCGCTGCAGTCCCGGGCCGCGCTGCAGTCCCGGGCCGCGCTGCAGTCCCGGGCCGTGCTGCAGGCAGC
>VZRX01018706.1:19365-35202 GCA_013398075.1 Notiomystis cincta
CTGCAGCCCCGAGCCGTACTGCAGGCAGCTCGGCAGCCCCGGCTGCTCCCTGCGGGGCTGCAGCGCTCCGGCCGGTGCTGCGCTTGGCACTTGCCGGCGGCAGAGCAGTAGCCAGAGATTTTTTTGAAGGAAAGCAGTAAAATCCCAGTACTAGATCCAGTAAGAAAGCGCAAGGAGCCGTGGGCACTGCTCAAACACTAATTGGGACCTGGGAGAGCTGGCTGCAGCACGCCATCTGGGCACACCTCAGAGGTGTTTCCAGCGAGGCACGTTCAGCACTGCCGGTCGCAGCCAAGGCTCTTGCCCGGCCCCAGCGCTCCCTCTGCACCACACAACTCGCTCTGTGTGCTGGCTGCTGCTCTGCAGATCTCCACTGGCCTCCCTCCCCTGGAGGCAGCTGTCTCCAGACACCAGTAGGTTAGAGAGTCTCCTTGACAGCGACAGACAAGTTGTCACAGGTCTGTTTTTCTCTGTGAGGGAGCTGCAGAGAGCTCTGCCCATGGAACTGGCTCGTGACAAATGGCCTGGGGTGTTCATTTGCTTGCTCGCTGATTACTTTGCCCGTTAACACCTTTGCTCCCTGTACCGGCACTGCTCTGGCTGCACAGCACGAGTCCCACACACCCCAGGGCAGCAGCTCTTCTGACAGGGATAAACTCAAGTGGCACCAACATCAGAGACCTCCTGCAACAGCTTCTCTGTCCAGCAGACAGCAACATGAGCAACGTTTCCCAGCCCAGGAGGATCTTCTGCAGCCCCCCCAAACCCTGGACTCCTGGCAGCTCTCCTTCCCCACCTGGCAGCACCCCCTTTGTCCCAGCTCCAAACAGAGTGCAGAGTCAGCTTGGGCTTGGGGGTCATGGCTGAGCCTCCAGCCAGGGATGAATGATTCACCTGGGAACTCACTCCTGTTGTCCATCATGGCTGTGTTTAAAAGCCTGGCTTTTGAGGGTGTTTGGGTAAAACCCTTGCCCTAACTCCTCAGATGGATTTTCAGACTAGATAGGTGCCCAGCTTGAACAGAGGTTGATGAAAACACTTATATTAGTAAGAATTAAACATATTTCCAGAGAAATAAGGCTTGGGAAAATCCCGGTGAGCACCTGGCCACACCTTTAGCAGCCCATCACCGTTTACATCATGTCTGTCAGTGACAACAGTCTGCCTTTTCTTATCACACTGGTACAAAAACCCAGATAAAACTCCACAGAAGATGGTGAGGGAAGAGATGCATTCAAAGCTGACTGGTTTTAGTGAGCACCAGCCAATGGGCCTGGAAGGCTGCTGAGACCACCTGGCTGCCAGCCCACAGTCCCCCTGGAGCAGCAGGGTGTGAGCAGCCCAGGCACTGAGCATGGGGTGACCCACAGGCGCAGCCAGAGCTCCCCTCTGCCAAATGAGGTGGCCATACCATACACAGGCTGGTAAATTGGGACTCTTATGCTTAATTATTGCCAAAATGAGGTCATTCAAATCTCCTGAATTCGAATTATAGAATTCTGGCATTTACATTTTAACAACAGTTTTCCCCTCCCTTTCATGTTTTACATATGCAGATGGTTCTGACACATGCTACCAAATGCTTTTTTGTGGATGTAGGGGTTTGGGGTTGTTTTTTTTTTTCTTTGTAAACCAGAAAGCTGCTCTAGGAAACCTAATGCATGCATTGTCTGTTCTCCAACTTAACTTGGCACCAACTGGGTGCCAAGTTCCCAAGCAAGAGCCATCAGGAAGGTTTCACCCATACAAGCTCAAGACAGAGCTTTTACATACGAAGTGAAACAGAAATCTTGGTGCTGTCCCAGTCCAGCAGGGAGAGGGGAGGCTGTGGCACAGCTGGAACAGTGGCACAGCATCACCTCACTGCCTCGTGGGGCTGTGGGCAAGGAGCCCAAAGGCTGAGCTGCAGCTGTGCAGCAGAACGGCAGCAAGGTGAGGAGAGCTGCCCTGGGAGCACACTCAGAGCTCCCCCGAATTGCACAGCCTTGAGTGAACCAGCAGCAGAGACACGGGGCACACCAGCTGGCACAGCCCCATCCCAGGAGTGCTTCTCAGCCTGGGCATTTCTCTCAGAGACCTCCCAACAGAAGGAACAGCTGCCAGCACCTTCAGACCAGAAAGTACTGCCTTCAGTTATGGTCTTACCTCAACAAACAGAGCAGTTCAGAAGAGGAGGGTTCCCCAACCCAGCCTCAGCTCTGACCAACCACACCAGGAAAGTCCCCAGCAGACTCCCCAGGCACGCCCTGGTGCTCAAACCGTGAGCTGAGCTCAGCCAGCCTGTTCCCAGAGAAAAGAGGGTAGGTGCTGGGAAACAGGGGTTTGTGGCAGTTCTGTCACTGCCCTGGGGGGTGGCTCAGAATCCATCACTGATATCTGGGCATGGCAGTGGCCAAGGCTGTGGGTGATTCAGGTGTGGCTTCCTGCAGAGACAGGCACAGCAAACCATGGAGTTCAGCTGAAAATTGCTCTGAGCACCCAAACCTCGGGCTGAAAATAGGCCAGGAAGGGTCTTCTGGAGGCACCACTCACAGACAGGAGTTGGGCAAGAAAGAGGGAAACACCTTGTCTTTTCTTTTGTTCTACCACCAGCAGAGTGCCAGACTGAATTCATGCTGTGGTTGTGTCACCTCCTCCTCCCAGGTGAGAGCAGGTGATTCACTCCCCTCAAACACATCTCAGCCACATCCCAGCTTGAGTGCACAGCTGAGACACACCATTTCCTACAGCAGGAAGCTGCTTGGGCACATCAAATGGAACTAAATAAGAAGACAAAACCACTTAGATGGTAGAAATTCCCCAGCTGGACTCTCTGCTGGGTTTTATTACAGCCTCCATGTCTGAAGAGTTTTGTATTATCATATTTTATAGAATATTGGATAAAGATGATAACAGGAGAAACAGTGGGGAAAATGAGAATAACCTCAGGAAAAAAAAAAAAACCAACATATTATCTATCATAAAACTGAGACAGTTACAGATTTAAAATAAAAGTTTGGTTTCATTTCTTATGTTCTCCAGACTCAGAGGTCCCAAATAGAGTCTCTGTTTGATTATTTGAAATATCTGATTGCTAGGTTTTCCAGAAAAAGATGAAAAGTCTTAGCTCCAAGTTTATCCAAGACATATTCTTTCACCTTCACAATGAAAGTGCACAAGATGGAAACAGCCTGGTTGAGCAGGTCCCAGCACAACACCGCAGTCATCCTGCCTCCCACAGAATGGGAAGGGGGCTTTTGCTCCTTGAGCCATCCCATTGAAAGGATGGGGAAGACATGATGTAACCACGACTTTTGATGCCTAAACAAAGTTAATTAGAACTTCTGAGACAACGAGACATCCAATTTTTCAAATATGATTCATCTTGTGTCTGCACAAGTCTCCTGAGGGCCATTTTCAGAGTAAATTAATCTCTGTAATATCAGACTGGAGTTATCAGCAGTGACACCATGGCCACAGTGGTGGCAGCAGCAGTGGCCATGCTGCAGAGGCACGGGGGTGATGCTGATGGTATCGAGTCTGACAGCACAAAAAATTAGCTTAAAATTAAAATAGCTCAAATGGCACCAGACGCAGCAGAGACTCTTTCAGCCCCTGGCCATGTCTCTGGCCACAAGCTCTGCTCCTTCATCCTTCCTCTGGAACGGATGGGGGTGACACCACTGGACTGTCCTACAGCACTCCAGATGTGCTGCTGGAAAGTGCTGGAGACCAGGACAGAATCCCCAGTTCCTGCTGCTCCCAGCTGTGGAGACAGGAGCTGCACTGCTCCTGGGGCCTGGGGAGAGAGGGGGTGAGGGGCTACCTGCCCAGGACACGTCCCCCCGGGCACACAGCGACCGCCCTGCCCTGCCCTGCCCTGCCCTGCCCTGGCTCAGCCACGGAGCAGACAGGCCCTGACGCTGCTGAATTGAGCAGCATTTTCTTTAGCTTGCCTTCAAGCACCAAGTGCTGCAGCTGGAGGTCCTGAGCTGTGTTCAAAAGGGACATTTCAGCAGTCACAGCATGCACTGGGAGCTGGGTAAATAAAATACAGCAAGTAGCTGTTCTAATTCCTCAACAGCCTTTGTCTTGGAGATCACCATTCTCTTTTATGGAGCTCTAAGCCATTCCCTGAATACATCCTGGAAGTAAATTTGTCTGCTGCCTACTTGCAAGCAAGTCAGATAATAGTTCGTATTTTTCTTGGCAAGATGAACTTCATAACTGCGGTCTAGCAAATATACTCTGGGATTTATATCCTCATTTCATATGCCATCAAAATTCTACAATATTTGACCAAATTTTTCTTTTTTTGGCAAGCACTCTTGCCAGGAAGTTCATTAGCCAAGATCTGCAAAACTGGAGGGAAAAAATCAATATTAGCACAGGCAGAGCAAATTAATTTGCTGATTAATGCAGGGATTGGTGGTATTTTCTTTAGCCCCAATTGTCACTGGCAATACACAGGATGTGGCAACTGTTGAATCTCAAAGCCTTTAGTGTCACTCACAAAACCAGGCAGAAACCGGGGCCAGGCTGGAATTTCATTAAGCACAGGGAGGCATTTTGCTGGAAAATCCAATATTAACTTCATTATAAAATGTAACAATTACAAACAAGACGAGTACCCCTTTTCCTCCTGCAGTCCCAGTTTGGCTGCCAGCCTGGGCCCCTCCTTCCCAGTGCCCTCTGCTCCCCCCGGCTGCGGCACAGGCTCCCCCCAGCGCACTCAGGGTCCCTCGGGGCTGCTCAGGTGGGGCCTCCCCGGGCAGCTCCGCTCGCCCCGAGCGCCTCCTGCCCTGCTCGGCCCCCTGTCCCCCCAGGCAGAGCCTGCAGCCCCGGCCCAGCGCCGTGTCCTGGGGCAAGGCGGGGGCAGGCGAGGACTGGGGGTCCCACCCAGCAAGGCAGGAGGCAGGTGAGGGACTGGGGGTCCCACCCAGCAAGGCAGGAGGCAGGTGAGGGACTGGGGGTCCCACCCAGCAAGGCGGGAGGCAGGTGAGGGACTGGGGGTCCCACCCAGCAAGGCGGGAGGCAGGTGAGGGACTGGGGGTCCCACCCAGCAAGGCGGGAGGCAGGTGAGGGACTGGGGGTCCCACCCAGCAAGGCGGGAGGCAGGTGAGGGACTGGGGGTCCCACCCAGCAAGGCGGGAGGCAGGTGAGGGACTGGGGGTCCCACCCAGCAAGGCGGGAGGCAGGTGAGGGACTGGGGGTCCCACCCAGCAAGGCGGGAGGCAGGTGAGGGACTGGGGGTCCCACCCAGCAAGGCGGGAGGCAGGTGAGGGACTGGGGGTCCCACCCAGCAAGGCGGGAGGCAGGTGAGGGACTGGGGGTCCCACCCAGCAAGGCGGGAGGCAGGTGAGGGACTGGGGGTCCCACCCAGCAAGGCGGGAGGCAGGTGAGGGACTGGGGGTCCCACCCAGCAAGGCGGGAGGCAGGTGAGGGACTGGGGGTCCCACCCAGCAAGGCGGGAGGCAGGTGAGGGACTGGGGGTCCCACCCAGCAAGGCGGGAGGCAGGTGAGGGACTGGGGGTCCCACCCAGCAAGGCGGGAGGCAGGTGAGGGACTGGGGGTCACACCCAGCAAGGCGGGGGGCAGGTGAGGGACTGGGGGTCACACCCAGCAAGGCGGGAGGCAGGTGAGGGAGTGGGGGTCACACCCAGCAAGGCAGGAGGCAGGTGAGGGACTGGGGGTCNCACCAGGGGAGTGCCAGCACGTCCAGTCCCTCAGATGAGAAGTGGATACACCAGGGGAGTGCCAGCACGTCCAGTCCCTCAGATGAGAAGTGGATACACCAGGGGAGTGCCAGCACGTCCAGTCCCTCAGATGAGAAGTGGATACACCAGGGGAGTGCCAGCACGTCCAGTCCCTCAGATGAGAAGTGGATACACCAGGGGAGTGCCAGCACGTCCAGTCCCTCAGATGAGAAGTGGATACACCAGGGGAGTGCCAGCACGCCACCTCACGCTGTCTTGGCAGACCCGGGCGCCCTGGTGGCAGGAGGAAAATCCTGCCCCATCCATGCTGCTGCAGTGGTCCCAGCTGCTTAAAAACCAGTCTAAATCCTTGAGGCTGAGTTGTGCACTTGCTGTGCAGGGGTCCCAGGGGAAGTAGCACAGAGAGAAGCAGAATGACCAGTGTCCAAGGCCAGACTGGACAGGGCTTAGAGCAACTCAGTCTAATGGAAGGCGTCCCTGCCCATGGTAGGGGGGTGGGAGATTTAATGTCCCTTCCAATCCAAACCAGTCTGTGATTCTATCACTCTATGAACCAGAGACATCCAAGCAGTTGTGCCAAGAGTCCCCCAAGGGTGACCAAGCACTCAGTGCCATGTCAGAAGGATTCACCATTCCTGAGACAGACACACATCCACCAGAGCCCAAGAGCAGCCCCACCAACCACCACCGTCCTCCTGTAATTACCGAACAAACTATGCAACAAAATAAACGAGGTTGGTAATTTGTTATTGTTCTGCTGCTCTAGCAGCATGCTGAGGGTTGTAAATTAGGTGCTGTATTAAAAATGACAGAATCACTGTGAGTTCTGCACAGAGAGGGGGATTTCACTGAGGTGTTTGTGCATCTCAGCATTTGCACACAGCAACAGCAGAGAGGGAAACAGCAACACAGAAACACTGAGAGGCCACAATGCTGCTTAATAATGCACAGGAGCAGAAATCAGGGAGGGAATTACTACGTGGGAGCAGGGTCCTGACAGCAGCAGCAAGGCAGGAAGATGGGATGAGGTGGCAACAGGTCCCCTGGCAGTGGGCAGCAGGCAGTGGGCATCCTGAGAAAGCCACATCCCTGCAGGGGCCCATCCTGAGCTCCACTGCTACTCCTGGAGGAGCAATTTTGAGCCATCCTCAAACAGGTGCATCACCTCTCTGAATGCACTGCATCACCCTGGACCGAGGGGCACGAGGAGCCCATAAACAGACAGAGGCATCAGAGCCATCACCCTGGGGAGCAGAGCAGAGCAGAGCAGAGCACCCAGTGCATGCCAAGGGCAGCAGAAGCACAGCAAAAGGCAACACAGGGACTAAATCCTGCCAGGTCAGGATGATGCTGGGACTGCAGAGCAATGCAGCCAGAACAACCCAACGAGCGTGTGAAGCAATAACTGAGTGCTGTCTGTCTGAAACACACCGAGCAGCAGCTCAGACACTGCTTGTTTATGTAGCTTTGCACCTTCCAAAGGGCTTTACTGGGGGTGATCCCCCACTGGAAGGCAGAATTACCT
Source organism: Notiomystis cincta (assembly GCA_013398075.1). Taxonomy (NCBI): domain Eukaryota; kingdom Metazoa; phylum Chordata; class Aves; order Passeriformes; family Notiomystidae; genus Notiomystis; species Notiomystis cincta. Next base: position 26,587 of record VZRX01018706.1, read on the forward strand.
CCCTCCCCCGCTCTGTTCAGCCCTGCATGTGTCACTGAACTCGTTTGCCACGCACTCTGGGCTCTGGCAGTCTGTGTGCTGAGGGGACAACCTGCCGAGTGCTCCCTTTCCAGGGGCGTCATTAACGTGGCACATGGAGTACACACACCCCAAGAGCCCAGGAAACCCTGGATGCTTTGGACTCATGCATTATGCAAAGCAAAGAAATTATTACAAAGAGGGCTTCCCCCCATTTGTTAGCAGGTTCAATTACTGGGCCACTTAACCTGTTTTAATGTTCATCTCCTTCTTGCTCCACATGAAAGCTTTAATGCCAGCACTACAATCACATAAATATAAGCTAAAGCCTGAGACTACTAAAGAGTTTTGGTTTCAGAGCTGAAGTAGAGGAGCACAGCAAGAGTTACTGAATGGGAAGGAAGCTGCCATGCACCGTGCTGTGGGTGGATACAGCTCCGATGCCACTGCAGGGATCAAATTAACTCCTGGGTTTAATTAAAGGTAAAAATTTTGGTTTAGCTCTTCTGATGCCAGCATGACCCAGTGAGGCTTAGCGTGGCCCCTGTCCCTAGCACTGTGCAGACAGCCTGGTAAAAGCCTCTCTTTGTTTGTATTTGCTTCTATCAGTCACGCATATCCAAACAGTTGGTAGGAAATACGGCCACATTTCCTTTCCAGGAATCAATCAGAAGCTTTCAGGCACTCTGTGCTGTTTCCTCAGCAAGAAGCAAGGCTGCACTGAAGGCACCCACTGGCACAGTGCTGCAGCCACAGTCCATGGCCTGCAACAGGGTACCAGGCTCAGCAGGCANAGGCAGGTGAGGGAGTGGGGGTCACACCCAGCAAGGCAGGAGGCAGGTGAGGGACTGGGGGTCACACCCAGCAAGGCAGGAGGCAGGTGAGGGACTGGGGGTCCGACCATTTCCCCTTGCAGGTGTTTGTTCAACTGGCACCTGCTGGCCAGGTTGACAGTACCATTGGAGGCTCCCTCCTCCATCCCACCTGATTTGAAAGAATGGTGCCAGCAAGGCAGCAGCACCATGATGAAACCTGCAGAGATATTTCTGACAGCCACATTCACTGCTGGGAACTTCATGGCAGCAAACACCTTGTGGACAAAACATGAGCAAACCAACCCCTCCCAGAACTAACGTGCTCAGCCTCACTGTGATGCTCAGCAAAAGCTGCTCTAAATAAACAAGAGTGAATTCTCCTCCTGTGAATCTACAGGAGATTTCTGAGACTTCACTGTGTCTGTGTGGGACACTTATTCAAAAGTAAAATTGCCATTTGGTTTAAACTTAACTCTCTTAAAAATGTATTATAGTAAAGGGGTATCTTTCAGCCTTCTTAGGATTTAGGGGTGCTCAGAGCTATCAGGGTGATGGAGTTGGGTGCTGCAGAGGTGCACACCACTGTGGGCAACCAACTTCTCTCAGCTTCACTTTCAGAGCAAACCCTAGGCCTCTTGAAACAGTCTTAAGAAGGGCTGGCTGAGGCAGAGAAAACCCACGTTAGTGCTGCCTAGGAAAGCTTTTGTGTGAATAAATCTGTGTTAACTGCTAATTTGGACATTTTCCCCCAGTGTCCCACCCAGATGGGGGATGAATACCCCAAGGTTGGTTGGCTTTTAGTAGGAAACAAATAGATCAGTATTTTGCAAACTTCAGAGAAGTCCAGCAATTCACATTTTACTATTTTAAAACCGCTCCCAGCCAAGCACTTTCCCACTCTATAGGCAGAACTTGCACACGATGAAGAGGCACATTCCAATCCCTCAGATGAGAAGTGGATACACCAGGGGAGTGCCAGCACGTCCAGTCCCTCAGATGAGAAGTGGATACACCAGGGGAGTGCCAGCACGTCCAGTCCCTCAGATGAGAAGTGGATACACCAGGGGAGTGCCAGCACGTCCAGTCCCTCAGATGAGAAGTGGATACACCAGGGGAGTGCCAGCACGTCCAGTCCCTCAGATGAGAAGTGGATACACCAGGGGAGTGCCAGCACGTCCAGTCCCTCAGATGAGAAGTGGATACACCAGGGGAGTGCCAGCACGTCCAGTCCCTCAGATGAGAAGTGGATACACCAGGGGAGTGCCAGCACGTCCAGTCCCTCAGATGAGAAGTGGATACACCAGGGGAGTGCCAGCACGTCCAGTCCCTCAGATGAGAAGTGGATACACCAGGGGAGTGCCAGCACGTCCAGTCCCTCAGATGAGAAGTGGATACACCAGGGGAGTGCCAGCACGTCCAGTCCCTCAGATGAGAAGTGGATACACCAGGGGAGTGCCAGCACGTCCAGTCCCTCAGATGAGAAGTGGATACACCAGGGGAGTGCCAGCACGTCCAGTCCCTCAGATGAGAAGTGGATACACCAGGGGAGTGCCAGCACGTCCAGTCCCTCAGATGAGAAGTGGATACACCAGGGGAGTGCCAGCACGTCCAGTCCCTCAGATGAGAAGTGGATACACCAGGGGAGTGCCAGCACGCCACCTCACGCTGTCTTGGCAGACCCGGGCGCCCTGGTGGCAGGAGGAAAATCCTGCCCCATCCATGCTGCTGCAGTGGTCCCAGCTGCTTAAAAACCAGTCTAAATCCTTGAGGCTGAGTTGTGCACTTGCTGTGCAGGGGTCCCAGGGGAAGTAGCACAGAGAGAAGCAGAATGACCAGTGTCCAAGGCCAGACTGGACAGGGCTTAGAGCAACTCAGTCTAATGGAAGGCGTCCCTGCCCATGGTAGGGGGGTGGGAGATTTAATGTCCCTTCCAATCCAAACCAGTCTGTGATTCTATCACTCTATGAACCAGAGACATCCAAGCAGTTGTGCCAAGAGTCCCCCAAGGGTGACCAAGCACTCAGTGCCATGTCAGAAGGATTCACCATTCCTGAGACAGACACACATCCACCAGAGCCCAAGAGCAGCCCCACCAACCACCACCGTCCTCCTGTAATTACCGAACAAACTATGCAACAAAATAAACGAGGTTGGTAATTTGTTATTGTTCTGCTGCTCTAGCAGCATGCTGAGGGTTGTAAATTAGGTGCTGTATTAAAAATGACAGAATCACTGTGAGTTCTGCACAGAGAGGGGGATTTCACTGAGGTGTTTGTGCATCTCAGCATTTGCACACAGCAACAGCAGAGAGGGAAACAGCAACACAGAAACACTGAGAGGCCACAATGCTGCTTAATAATGCACAGGAGCAGAAATCAGGGAGGGAATTACTACGTGGGAGCAGGGTCCTGACAGCAGCAGCAAGGCAGGAAGATGGGATGAGGTGGCAACAGGTCCCCTGGCAGTGGGCAGCAGGCAGTGGGCATCCTGAGAAAGCCACATCCCTGCAGGGGCCCATCCTGAGCTCCACTGCTACTCCTGGAGGAGCAATTTTGAGCCATCCTCAAACAGGTGCATCACCTCTCTGAATGCACTGCATCACCCTGGACCGAGGGGCACGAGGAGCCCATAAACAGACAGAGGCATCAGAGCCATCACCCTGGGGAGCAGAGCAGAGCAGAGCAGAGCACCCAGTGCATGCCAAGGGCAGCAGAAGCACAGCAAAAGGCAACACAGGGACTAAATCCTGCCAGGTCAGGATGATGCTGGGACTGCAGAGCAATGCAGCCAGAACAACCCAACGAGCGTGTGAAGCAATAACTGAGTGCTGTCTGTCTGAAACACACCGAGCAGCAGCTCAGACACTGCTTGTTTATGTAGCTTTGCACCTTCCAAAGGGCTTTACTGGGGGTGATCCCCCACTGGAAGGCAGAATTACCTCCCTCCCCCGCTCTGTTCAGCCCTGCATGTGTCACTGAACTCGTTTGCCACGCACTCTGGGCTCTGGCAGTCTGTGTGCTGAGGGGACAACCTGCCGAGTGCTCCCTTTCCAGGGGCGTCATTAACGTGGCACATGGAGTACACACACCCCAAGAGCCCAGGAAACCCTGGATGCTTTGGACTCATGCATTATGCAAAGCAAAGAAATTATTACAAAGAGGGCTTCCCCCCATTTGTTAGCAGGTTCAATTACTGGGCCACTTAACCTGTTTTAATGTTCATCTCCTTCTTGCTCCACATGAAAGCTTTAATGCCAGCACTACAATCACATAAATATAAGCTAAAGCCTGAGACTACTAAAGAGTTTTGGTTTCAGAGCTGAAGTAGAGGAGCACAGCAAGAGTTACTGAATGGGAAGGAAGCTGCCATGCACCGTGCTGTGGGTGGATACAGCTCCGATGCCACTGCAGGGATCAAATTAACTCCTGGGTTTAATTAAAGGTAAAAATTTTGGTTTAGCTCTTCTGATGCCAGCATGACCCAGTGAGGCTTAGCGTGGCCCCTGTCCCTAGCACTGTGCAGACAGCCTGGTAAAAGCCTCTCTTTGTTTGTATTTGCTTCTATCAGTCACGCATATCCAAACAGTTGGTAGGAAATACGGCCACATTTCCTTTCCAGGAATCAATCAGAAGCTTTCAGGCACTCTGTGCTGTTTCCTCAGCAAGAAGCAAGGCTGCACTGAAGGCACCCACTGGCACAGTGCTGCAGCCACAGTCCATGGCCTGCAACAGGGTACCAGGCTCAGCAGGCACCGCCCCACCGCTGCTGGGGGCCCACGTGGACAGCTCAGCCCCAGGCTGGATTCATTGCCAGGTGTAGGTTAGAAATGAAACACATCAGACTTCAGCAGCTCTTTGACCACACTCTTTGGGAATGGCCACTACAGCCTGGTCATGCATAAAACAGATGTATGTGAAAACTTTAGGAAACTCATCAAAGTAGTAGCAGAATTTCAGTCTGACTCTGTGACTTTCATGCTGTTCCTTGATTCTCTTTTAGACTTCATTCTTCCAAAGGTGTAAACAAGTGTTTAATAAAATGCACTCAAGGGAAGCAGTCAGGAGGGAACTGAGAGGTACAAGTAGTTTTGGAGGTGAGCCACAGCTGACCCAGCCAGGATTGCTCAGGTGTGTCACATCCATCACGGGTGCAGGAGTCCTGCCAGCTCACAGCAACACCCCAGTCCCAGCTGTGTGGGTCAGGCCTGCTCCTCAGGGTGCTCCAAACAGGAGCTGCCTCAGCCCAACGAGGTACCATGGGCTCAGCTGAAACACAGCCCTGACAAAATACATGAAAACTTCCTCCTAAATTTGAAAGGGACATACATTTAATGAGACACAGAGATGCCATCATGATTTAGTAGAACAATTCATATAAAATCAAAATTTTCAGTAGGCTTACTCAATCACACTCTGTCTTTACATGTGTAGAAGAGAAAGAGCTACTTATTTGTTCCACACTTCACCTTTCAAAGAGTAACACAATAAGTGAATTGATAAGTAGTGAATGCATTAACTGTCATACAAAGATTACGACTCTGGTGTGTGGTCATACAATTAAATTTAATGTTTGTTTCTCTGTCTCTGTGCAAAATGATAAGATTTCCCTTGTGAATATCTAAGCATTGATTGATAACATGAGGACAACTGCTCTGGATGGCCAATGCAACTCATTACTAGCCATGCATGTCATTAAAACTAAATTTTGCAATTACCATAAGTGACCTCGAATGCTAAGTAGGAAGGTAATATTTAGGTGTGATTGCAATAAACATGCACAAAACTATCCCCAAACCAGGTCACCTAGAAAAGAAAAAAAAAAAAAAAAAAAAAAAAAAAAAACTGAATAATACTGAGATGTAAAGCTGCATTTGTTTTTTGTTGTGTGTTCTGTGATGGACTGTAATAAAGGTGCGATTACATCCAGAGACATGAATTTATAGTTCTCATTTCTGGATAATACAGCCAGGAGGACATTAATAGGAACTGAGGATCAATCAAAACCAGAAATGCTTTCTGAAAAAGGGGTAATTGAGAAACAGAAAACTCGACACCTACAACAAATGGTTCTTGAAAGAGAGACATTATTTCCGAAATATGTTGACTGTTATCTAATTAAATAGAGGAAAACATCCCGGTGGCTGGACTCCCAACCCGGCCTCCGTGGCTGCTGAGGAGTGCTCATTAGCCGGAGGAGCGTGTGGAGTGGAGCAGCTCAGTGACTCAGCAGCACTCGCCCCCTGGGAGACAACGAGCGCCTCTCAGAGCAGCAGAATTCGGACACGGCAGGGCTGCAAACCCCTCTTAGCACAGGTCCTTTCTCTCCGTGGAGTGGCTGTGGATACATCGCTCGCTGCTTGCCTGACGAGCCTCAGCGATGTCTCAGCTGTCTGGATGAACCATCGGTCTGCAGCGATGACAGCGCTGACCCCCTGCTGCACCAGGCTGTGTTTCACCAGCTCACACAAACACCCCGAGATTGCCCTGACTGCGGCTGGGGCGAATGAGGAGTCAGGGAGGCCCTGAGAGACGGAAGAAGCTGATGCAGTTTGAGCCGGTCGGCTGTAACTGCGCTGTGCCAAGGACCGGGCTCGGCCTCCCTGAGGCCGGGCTCTGTCGCGCTCCGTGTGCCCGGTTCTCAGGGCTGCTGCCACATCCCGCAGGCACCAGGCCCTGGTGTAACACTGCTCCTGCGTGCTTTTCCAGCCCGAGCCCTTAGTCTTCATTCCCATTCGTTTTCACCACTGCATCCGTGCATATCCGGGCGTCGCAGCAGCAAAGCACCATTGCAGAGACAGCTCAGCACTGCCCTGCCTATCGAATCCATCAGTGCTTCCTTGATCACCTCAATTGTTGGTGATCCAAACTTATTCAACATCCCCAGGAGATCCAGTCAATTAAGGTGGTACAATGTGTGATCTACAGGATGTGACTGGTGCTGTTAAATTGACTACAAGATAATTAGATGCTAATGTCACCGTTGTGTCAGGATGACAAGAATGTCACCCTCTACCACATCCGTGTGATTTCTGAGTGACTGCAGTGTCACCCTGGGGGCTGTGTAAGGCACCCTGATGACATGATTGCAAGGCTGCCCCGTGCAGGGTGGGCTCTTTGGGTGTGAGCTGGCACCACGATCCCTGCAAGGCTGGAACAGTCTCGCCACATCACAACGCCTGCAGCCAAGGGTGAGGACATAAATTCTGGCCCCAAGCATGTTAATTCATGTCCCTCTGAAGAATGAGGATAAACCTGGGATATTTTTCTACACTGCTTATTTAAACACCAAACATGTGTGATTCTGTAATCACAGACTGATTTGGGTTGAGAGGGGCCATAAAGTTCATCCAGTTTCACCTCCTGCCAGGGGCAGGGACACCTTCCACTATCCCAGTGTGCTCCAAGCCCCCTCCAACCTGACCTTGGACACTGCCAGGGATCCAGGGGCAGCCACAGCTTCTCTTGGCAACTTCTGCTGGTGCCTCACCAGATATTTCTTTCCTAATATCTAATCCACACCTGCTTGCTATCAGTGTGAAGCCATTCCCCCTTGTCCTGTCAATCCAGGCCCTTGTCAATAGCCTCTCTCCATCTTTCTTGTCAACTCCCTTCAGGTACTGGAAGGCCACAATTAGGTCACCCTGAAGATTCTCTTCTCCAGGCTGAACAATCCCAATTCTCTCAGCCTTTCACAAGACAGCATATCACACCCATGAGAAAAAACTACCATGCCTTATGTTGAAATATTAAGGAAGAAATAGGAAACTGCCCTACTTGATGCAGCCCAGTCCATGCATGTCTGCTCCCAAGGTTTGCTTTCTGAGCTCTCTCCCAGGCCAGACACCAGGATTTTTTCTAAGGTGGATTTGGGTGACAGCTCCTTGTATTGGAGCCTCCTCTGGGGACCCCCATCTCCTCACACCTGCAAGTCTCCCCACCAGCTGCAGCCACAGGACCCCAACACCAGCCAGGGCAAATGGGGAAAGCCCAGACAGCAACAAACACCTGCTGTGACAAGGAGAGGCTATTCACAAGGAATTCCACACTGTCAGCAAGGACTTCACAGGGACAATTCCATCTCTGACTCCTCAGTGAAACAGCTGCAATAAAAGACTGCAATAAAAGATTTCAATGGCCTTTGCAGCATCTGGACCAAGACCAGCTCCCGTGCCATGTGATCTAATGAGAGGGTAAATGAGAGTTCAGCACCCACCATGCATCCATACCTTCTGCTTTTATGAGATCTGATATGTAGAAACTGTTCTCTTCTCTGCCACAAACCTGAAGTCATTTTAATCTCAGCTGGATCTTATCAGCTGTGATATACCCATCAGCTCTTTGACACAGAAATCAAAGAAAACACTCAAAATAAAAGTAGACAGACATAATATGAGAGAGGAAGAAGTTATCTATAAAATACCATGAATTTTAAATGCACAAATATATTCAAGAATCCCCTTCCTTTTCTTTTAATAAAAAGTTGTTGCAGACTGATGTCCTGTTCAGAAGAAAGATCATCAGGAGGAGCCCCATGGCCTACAACAAACCCATTCCTACCTCCCCTGGCCTTGAATTTAATTGGGGAGTCAATGTTGGCCTTGGTGTTTTACTTATACTCTGAAAAGTTTCTTAATTAAGGACATGTAGAAGGGACTTAGAAGTGCAGACAATCTCTATTCTAACGAATCCATTTGCTTGTAGTTTGTGAGATCTGGGCACATGCATCACCTCCAGCCTCTGTCCAACACCTCCATCTCCTGTCCAAACCTTCCAGCTCCCCTCCA
>VZRX01018707.1:0-58983 GCA_013398075.1 Notiomystis cincta
TCTCCTCTCCAGGTTTGTGCCTGACTCTGCTCCTGGCTGTAGTTCTGTCCTTTGGGAAACATGAACCTTTCCTACCTCAGGCCCTTTGGATTTCTTTGTATAGAGTATTGATAAATTACCAACTCACTATCCTAGATCTGCCTTTAGCAAGTGAAATATTAAAGTCTCCAAATCTAATCTGCATGGTATAAAAACCTGTCCAGAGAGATATGGTTACTCCAAAATCCCTGGGTGAAGTGCTCAAACTAACACTTAAATACCTTGAAGGAGGGGACACTGGCACTGGGCACATAGCAGAGGTTTCAGTTCTTGTCTTTGATATGAGAAACATGCAAAAGCTGGCAAGAGACCTTTACTAAAGAGTGTTTCAGCTCCTCTGGCTGTTTTGCTGTGTGGACAGGCTGAAAGGCTTTGTGCTGAACTGCAATAAACAGGAAGCATTAACAATAGCTCTGAGACAAGAAGGCTCCCCTGAAAGTCTGTGGCCCAGATATTTGGCTGGTGCTAATCAGAGCCATTAACTGGGCTTTGGGGAACTGCATTGATTACATCAAAACTGGTCCCAGCTCACAGTTCTCTCACGGAAAGGACAGGTAACAGCAACAGAAGGTGGTGGAGAAACATTTTATTATCCAGCTGAATGTTTCTCATAGGTCAGTAATGAGCTTGCTTTCCAACATCATTTCAATCTAGGCAGTAAATATCTGCAGTTTTGTTGGCATTTTTGAATTACCCAGAGGAGTAATGGCCTGGTGCACCCTCTGGAAGGTTGGATCACCCAATTAATCATTTCACCACAGGAAAATGATTCTTTTCTGTGTTAGTTCCCAAGTAGCACCTGGTTCATAGTCTGCAAAACAAACCAAAGGAGCCTGGTACCCATGCACAGCTTTGGAAGGAGTATGAGTGCAAAAAGTGCAAGGCAGGAAGAGCCCAATTACTGCAGTAGGTGTATAAACATACATTTCCAATTCCTGTGGGTCAGCTTGCTCAGCTCGGCCACCACGTGTCCCCACAATAGCATTTCATCCTTCATCTACTCCATCGAGAGGCAAGGGATATTTTCATCTTCAGGTCGGCGCTGGTGCCGCTCACGGGCTGGCTCAGGCTCTCGGCTGCCTTTAGGTGCCGCTACAGCCCAAATAAATACAGCAGGGTTCAGCTTGGCCGCTGTCCCGTGTGGAATCCAGCCCCTGCACAGGCTGCCCCGCTGTCAGCCAGGGGCAAAAAGCACCGCATCCATCACAATTACACCAAGCAAGAGACATAAAAGTCTCGTGGGTCCCCGTTAAAAAGACTTTTTTTTTTTTTTTTAATTCCAGAAACTGTTAAATTCAAGTGGCCTGATCATTCCCAAGCTATTCCTTTACCATGTGTTTTTTCAGTGCTTAACTCCTTCCTAGAAATGATCCCTGGCAGTTCAGTGTCCTGTCCCTTGATGGGCAGCCCCAGAGATGTCCGGCTGCTTGACCAAACACTTCCCTCCCTCCAGCCTTGCAGGTGCTGTGGGTTACAACTTATTCCTTCAGGGAAGTGACACAGTACTCCAGACTTTGTAAAGTGTGCTAAAAGCAGTGCTCCTTCAGTCTCACCAGTGCAAAACCATGAAGATGGAAGTGAAGAGGTGAAAGAGCAGGATGGAGCTCTGTGCTGAAGGTCACCACCCTTGAGACTTCTGTAGGTTTTGGTCAGTGTCCCAAGATGGCCCTCACTGCAGCTGCTGGCTTTTCCCACAGAGCAGGGGATCTCAGTTTCTCCATCCTATGCAGCCAGTTTCCCTGGTCCTCTGCTGTGAGAACAGCTCCTTTGCTATAAAAGCTTACCCTCCTGTCTCTTTCTTCTGATCCAGTTTCTTCTCCCCCTTTACATTTCCTTAAAGTGGGAACATCCTGGTTTCTTTTTCCCCCCATCTGAGTACTCTCCTTTCTCTTCAGACTGCAGAGTTTCAGATCCCAGGCCAGATTCATCTCCTGAATCTCTGGCATTCAAGCAGAGCCTGGAATGAGAGCCTCTTTTCCCTGCTGTAGTATTTTGTAGTGATATGGACAGGAAGAGTGGAAATGTCTCAAGGATTCTTCCAGGCTGCAACAGGCTCAAACACAACATTCAGTAATGCAGCAATTTCATTAAAATAACCCAAATTCATCAGTTATGCAAAGCCTCTCCACAGCACCCCAGTGAGTAAATTAGTGAGGTTAAGCCAGAACAAAACTCTGTCCCTGGGATAGGCAGTGACTTGCCCACAGCCCCGGAAAGAACAAGAGCGAGATTTGTTCCGTGCCCACGGATATACAATTTCTGCCCTTGAAATCATTTCCTCGAAGGAAAAGGATAAATTAGAGGCCCTGCTTCCCTCTCAAGGTGGAGAAAACTGATGTTGTTTTGCCTGAGGTGTGTCCTGAGCTAGGCTGGAACTGTTCATGCAGGCATCTCCTGCTCACCTGTAGGAGCAGTGCAGGTCCTGGGTGCTGCCAGGGACACCTGGGCAGCAGCAGGGGCCAAACCCAGACACACCAGGCCATGAGCACAGCCAGACAGGTATGGCAGAAACCAATCCATGGAACACTTCTTTCCAGGGGTTCAGTCCTCTGGGTGCATCCCTGAGGATGTGATGCCAAACTGGGGCAATGGGGCCTGAGGGTGTGGAGGGAGCCTCTCTCAGGAACCCAGCACAAGTATTGGTGCTTAATGTTGTGCACCCAACTCTGTAAACTGTGGCCAAAGCATTTTAACTGGGCTGGGTAAGGGCTTGCTTCTCATATTGCTTCCTGTGCTTTTGTGCATTGTTACTTCTCAAGTTATTCAAAACATCTAAAGGAGGCTGAAGCAATTACACTGCAACTAAAATAAAGTCCTAATTTTGTAATCCACTTCCCCCCTCACCCACACAGAAAAAATCCACAATGAAATGTAGTGCATGAGAAAATACAGAATATTCCACCCACCCTTCAACAGAGCATGTATGAGCACAACCCTATCACAGCCAGCACCAGGCTAGAGAGCTTTCCATTAATTTGGAATATATATGGGCAGAAGCTTGATAAGCAAATAGCAGTGTTCCCAGCACACCAGCCAAGCCCTATGAAAACTAAAAACAATAAATTTATTGAAAGCTTTTTTAAAATAGGAGGAAATTATTACTCACTTGAATTCTGTTCATGTTAAGGTCAATGGTCTTTTTTTCAGATTCTGATTGTTAATATTAGATGAAAGGACATTTCCTTTACATTGTATTTATGAACTCTGGTGGCACAAGGAGGATAACAGCCACATACATTGCACACCAGAAACATTTCTCAATTTTGCATTGTTTAAGAATTAGTTCATTACTCATTTTCCTTTGACCTTTAAGTTAAAGCCAAGGTTATTTAAATATACTGGACTGGATTCTGGTTCTAGAATTTGTGTGTGTGTATGGATACATGATTTTCATCCAGTCAATGGAACTTTGACTGTGCACATGGACACGACTGTGGTTTGAAAAACACTGGTCTGAGGGGATGCAGTTCTCTCATATTCTGTATGATGGAGACAAAAGTCCCAAGAGATTGTAGGATGGGATGAGTATCTTCAGTATCTTGAGTTGGACAGAACAAGCCCTGTTTATCCCCTTTAGGTTGAGCACCACAGCATTCAGCTGAATATGCCTGGTTCTGCATGCTAAAAGTTGCCTTATGCTTTGCATAATATTGTGGGTATTCAGGAGGAAATTTTTGATTGTTCAAGTGAGAGCTTTCACAATGCTTCACAAGCACAAAATTATGGCCTTAGATTTGGTGTGGCTTTCTGCTAACAGCAAACATAATTTGACAACTGAAGGTAGCCCCAGAGCCTTTTGTGTGGTCTGTACCATGGAAAAATTATCCCCAGAACAATATACTCCTGGTGACACTTCCATTGCCCCCCAAATTGCTTCCTTTCACTTTGCTGGGGTTACTGCCATTTCACAGAACGACAGGAACACTCATCAGAAGCTTTCTGTCTGTGTGACAGGGAAAAAGAAGCAAAACTCCCTCAGATTTGCCTGTGTTTAGGTGCTGGATATTGCTCGAGGTACATCCTTGAGCTGGTGCTGCTACCAGGGATCAACGTTGTCAAACTTGCACTCAGCAGTGGATCCATGTCAGATCTGCCCTGGTGTCTGTGACAACCAGGTTTGCCTGTGGGTTTTCCAGGTGCTCCCTCCCTGCACATCAGGTGCCAACTGTATCTTTGTCAGCCAGACAACAGAACCGTGCTGAGCTCCAGCAGTGCAGGCAGCTCTGAGACTGCCACCAAACACCTGTGAGCTGTGGCTTCCTCCTCACGTGGCTGCTGAGACACTGCTCTCATTTTCCTGGTGAGAGTGACACCAGAGTACATCCTTTTCCTCCTGACAGCCTGTGAGCAGTGTGGCTGAAATACCTTAAAATTTTAGTCCAAATCCTTTTCCCCCATCTTTTCCTTTTCTTTTAAGGATAAGACGAATGTGGCCTTCTCTTGCCATGTCCTCATGCACCTCCACCCCAGCTTTGGCTGTTCTGAAGGAAATGGAGAGTATGTTGACACTTGTGAGTGGTTTGGAAAGATTTAGAAGTCTCAGAACCATTCTCCATCACAACTGCTATCAACACAGCAGCAGTTCAGTCTGTGTCCTGCAGTAATTGTTAGAAGCTTCTAGAAAATGCATGAAATTAGTAAAGGCATTTTCTGACTTGAGTCAAAAAACTCTTGTGTTCTCAGATTCAGAATTCAGTAATAAACTCTATGTTTGGGTATCACTGAGAAATGTTAAAATATAGAAAAAATTTATCAGCATTCTAACAGAATGAGGCAGGCAGCCTTCTTCCACTTTCTAGTCTCTGCTCACACACAATGCACAACAGCAAAGCTGCACAGAATATTTTGAACAATTCTAGTTTGTGAAGAACTCCACTAAAATTTTAGTCTCAAGTAAAGTTTTAGGGCCTCATTCAGGTTTCAGAGGTATGGCCTAAAGAAAACATGGGTTGCTAAATTATTAGTAATGATCTGGACAGCCACAGCTCATTTCAAATTAGCAATAATATTGCCTGTGTGATGAACAGTCATAGATTTTATGTGAACATTTGCAGAAAAGGCATTTGGAGGATGCAGCCTTTTGAAATAGGGCAAAGAACACTATTTTTCCCATTAGCCTTCCAAACTCACATGTCTGTGGGCAGCTTAATGTGAAAGACACAGTGAGGGTGTCCTGAGGCCGCCCCCGCTCCAAAATAACAATAATACACAAATAGTTCAGCTACTGAATAGGTTTGGGTAATCCTTTGTACTTTTAGTATTTCACCATCTGCCATGCCTAAAAAGAAGTACATGTAGCCAGGAGCAGTGTGAAAGACAGGCAGGCGAGGGATCATGACCCCTGCTTTTGACCTTGATGCTGAGAACTCCCATCTCAAAGGAGATCTAGGGCTGCAAACCTGTCACTGGTCCTGCCCTTCAGAGCCAGACAATTGGCAGGGCAGATTCGTCTCTGTAAAAGTGAGAAACTCTGGTGGGGGCTTAAGGGGAGGAGGGAACCAACACCAGAGAACAACAACTGCATTTCAAATAACCTCACTTATTCCTCTCAGCCCTCCTATCAGCATTTCCCCTCTCTCATCTCCATACTGAGGGCAGATATAAAGCTGTGAAAGATGTTCAAGATGTGGCACCCATTTGGAAACCTCCCAGGCAGTTGTACTGACATGTTTTTAAAGACTGCCTGTAGGTCTTTCATCTGGATTAGCTGCACATTCTTCCCTTGGCTCCTTTTCTGTACTGAAAAGCTCCCTCACTTTTATCCACTGCAGGACAAAGTTCCCCTTAAATCCCCACCTTAGAACTCACTAATTTACACAATAGAAGAGACTTGCTTACCACCACTTTGCATCTGTATTTACACACAGGGGCACCTGGATCCAACTGAAGTTCCTTTTGGGGATCGACTTCCCTTTGCAAATCAGGAGCACATTCCAGAGCTTCACTCACTTTAAGTTCACACCAAAATATGCAAGTTCAGCTGGCTTGTTCATGAGAGTAAGGCAAGCAAGAGCTGGCCTCCTACTCGACCTCACAGATGAGCAAGGCTTGTCTTTTCTTTTTTATAGTTTTTTTTGAGTGTCAGAAGTAAGCAGAAGTTTCTGCTTTCAAAGGAAGGACTGGTGGATACAACACACTGATCTTGCTGTCCTGGTCTACTTCTCTTTCATTGGCTTGTGTTTTTTATTATTGTAGAGGAAAATAACATAGATGGGAAAAAAATCAGGAAAGTCTATGCCAGACACATTAAGCTGAGGTGTTCATGTTTTGCAAATTGTTTCTTCTCCTGTCTGCTCACAGATAATGGAGTTTTTGACATCGAGCCACAGAAAAACAGAAAAAAAAATGTTGCCTGCCTTGGCCAACCTATTGAAAGAAATCATCTCCTCTTTCCAGTTTGTGTCTATTCCCCTCATTAATCCTTCTTTCCTGCCCAGCTTAACTCTCCCATCCTGTTATCTTCTCTTTGTGATGTTTCACCCAAGACAAGGCTGATGCCTACCACAACAAATTCCTCTGAGAGACCTGGCAAAAAGAGAACATGACAAGAATCTGAAGGCAGATAGAAACCTGAATGGCTGGCCTTAAGCTATATTGATATTTCTGTAGTGATATATACAGAGGCTGCAGTAAAAACCTAGACCTTTGGCTCACTAGGGCCAGTTACTTGTTTTTAGATGTGGCTGCTAATTAGTGTTTCAAAGGAAAATGAAAAGTCCCTGTATTACACTGAGCTCTGGTGTATTGCTGCAGAGAGGAATTTTTCCTTGACCTTACAAATCAACAAGATATGTCATGTTTATTCTGATATTCTGATATACAAATACCTACAAATATTATCAATCAGCATCAAATAAGGGAGTCCTACTCAAAATCCAGGGTAACAAATATGTGTATGAGACTATGTAATTGGGTCTTTGGTCATCATATGTTGTCCTTTAAAAATGTTGTTTTCCCTTCATTTTGGAAAGGTTGAAATAAATGATCTGATTGTCTCTGACCTAGCAAAGGGAAATGAAATAAGAACAGCTGGGTAGGTCAAGAAGGAGATGAGTCATGTTACAGTCAACTCATCAGGAAGGGCCAGAAATCTGGACTACAGGAATTAGGACAGCTGAGTGGGAGTAAAGCAATTGCAAGTGTATTAGACTCTTATCCAAATCCTTAAAATGGCCTTTGGTTCTCGCAAAGTCAGCAGAAAACTGGCAATATATTGTTGGAAATGCTCAACAAAAGTGGAAAAGAAATTGCTTTTAACACAGTGTTCAGTGGAAAATGCCAGTGCTTCATTTGAAAATATGGGCTGCTGTCTTGAAACCTGGAAGGTTTTAGTAGAGAAATTGTTGCAACAAAATACAAATTAATTTAGGTGAAATCAACAATCTGTCAGAAATGTCAGAAGATTTCTTAACCTGACTCGACTTTTTGGATTTCTTATCCCTGAAATATATTGTAGAGTCCTAAATCAATACACTAAAATACTGGCAAGCATCACTGACAATACATATGCTTTCATTTTACTGTTAGTGGCATTAATGTTAGAAAGAGCAAACTGTGCTCTTTTATATGTATCTGATTACTTCCATTTACAAATATGGATTTGCTTTAATAGTGTTCTTCTAGAACAGGACACACCCTGCAATGCTTCACACTTTTCCCCCTATAAATCATGCCTAAACTGGCCAAAACTGACTGCTTAACTTCTCCTGATCACTTCCACTGTTTCTGCTTCTTATCCACTCACTTGATTCCACAGTGTCCAGAGGTTATGGATGTCCTAGTGATGTCTCAAACCAAAACCAAGCCACTGTGGATGAGTCAAAAAAGCTCTGAGTCCACAAGACCACAGATAATGCTCTAAATAAAACCATGCAGCAGGACAGTAAAATAACTGAGAACTTTTTTTAGGTCAATGAAGATCAGGTAAAATTGGAGGCAAGCAAAGGCAGGCAAACAGTTTTTTGGATTAGGCACACGGGTTTTTTGCGCTATGATTTTGCCTCAGGTTCATTTTGAAGTTTATAAGTTTTTATTTTTTTAATTATACCTCCAGTGTTTGAGGTTTTATTGGAATTAGGGGGGTTCTTTTTTTTTTTTCTGGGTAAAAAGAATATCAAAATAAGATAAATGCTCAAAGTGGCAGGAAATATTTTCTGAAACCAAGAGGAACAAAGATGAAGATGAAAGTACCAGAAATTCCCATTGTCCTTACTAGTCACTCCAGCACTGAGGGTAACTGTTTTTTCATGAGGAACAAGAAGGAATGCAAATTCTCTGAAGGACCAAGGGCTAGCACTGTGTTGCCCAGCACAC
This sequence comes from Notiomystis cincta, assembly GCA_013398075.1. Lineage (NCBI taxonomy): Eukaryota > Metazoa > Chordata > Aves > Passeriformes > Notiomystidae > Notiomystis > Notiomystis cincta. The sequence continues at coordinate 8,353 of VZRX01018707.1, forward strand.
AAACTCCCACCAGCTCAGTGCTGAATAGCTGCATGGTGAGATGTATTCAGGCATCCCACAGCATCAAGACAGCAGTGAGTGCTTCAGAGAGTGACTCCTGTGGAGTCTCCATCCTTGGAGACACTCCAGACTTAGCCAGGTATGACCCTGAGCAACCTGATCCGCCTTTGAAGTTGCATCTGACTTTGAAGTTGGCTGTGCTGTGAGTGGGTGTGTGACCAGGTGACACTGAGAGGTCCCTTGCACTCCAAGATGTTCTGTGATTCTCTCTAAAGCTGCTCAGATTAGTGCCCTGTGCAGCCAGAGTGACACAAGGCAGGACAGTGACAACGCTTCAGCACAGAACCTGTAGCAGCAGCAGGAGTGATGTCTCCCTCTCCAAGGTGAAGACAAGATGTGAGAGTTGCTAAAGTAATGATGATCTGATGGCACAAACACTACAGTTGTTTGGAGGGTGAGATAGCATCTCTTTATTAAACCAGCTGATAACGGTGGAAAAATAAAGATAAGGTTTGGGGAATGTAAGCTTTTCTCAGGTCTGCTTTTTTCATGTCAGGTCATCTTCAGTTGATCTCATAAATAATCATAATTATTGCAGTGCTAAACTATGAAAAGAGACAGTGACTCTATGCATATAATTACTTGAGAAAATGAAGAATGTGAGATTAGGCTTTAAAATGTGCATTAAGGAGATGTACAGACTGACAAAAAAGGAAATTTGAGTTTGTTTTGAAATAAAGTACAGTGTAAAGGGAAATTCTACAAGCTGGATTTTTAATTTACTTTCAAAAGTAATTTTAACTTTCATTTTCTTGGGAGACTCCAGTTTGCACAGATTGCAAAACTACAATTCAGTTCACTGGAAGTGGTGGTGTCTGGTGAAGACAATCTCTTGTCTGGGACAGCAGAGGACATCTCAGGTCAGAACTAAGAAGTTCTTTGCCAGCACTGGTGGCTTTCAAAATGCTCCTGAGAGATGCACTTGCCTCATGTCAGCCCTGTGAGTCACTCTTTTACACAGGTAATAAATGTATCCAGATTATATATTATTAATGCAAGAAGCCAGGCTTTATATCTTGGTTTTTTAAAGACATCTTATTTCCTCAACTGTTCAACCTGAAGACATCTCCCCAGTGCTGTGTGGCAGCTGTGTGTATCCTGCATTCAGAGGGCTGTCTGACCCAGTCAGGGCAGGTCTGGAGTTCACACAGATCCAAACCTCCCATAGTTTTGCCCTTAGATTACCCTCTAGATTATTTGTGAAAAAGTCCCTGCCATTCAGCAGCAGGATAAATTATTTGTTTAGAGTTTGAGGAGAACCCCAAAGCTTCCTTTCCCCTCATTCCATGCAGCTCAGCACCTCTCTTACGCTGCCTCTCATTCTGTGGGGGTCACCTGAGGTTGAAGTTACCTTGACAGGGTCCTGGGGGGCCCCTTGAGCCTTTTTCCCAACTGTTGGTATTTTTAAAGGATCCAAGGGTATATGAGGGGTGGCTACACATGTCCAGAGTAAGAGAGAGCTTCTGAGAAAAGCCAAGCTGTGCTGGTTGGAAAAGGCCCAAAGGACCCCATCCAGGCCAGTGGATCAATGGGAGGATGTGCAAAGCCCTAATCTGATGGAGCAGGGGCAATGAGACGCTCAGAAGCTGAAGCCTTTGATACCTGAGCCCTGTAGCAAAGATTCCCTGGATGCCATGAAGGTGAATTGAGGTTAGCAGGGAGCAGATAAATACAGGAGGGTGCAGACTTCCATACACCTGATGAGGGAGCACAGTTTGCTTTCATCTAAGTGGGGCCCTGTGTTTTCTAAACACTTCAGATGCTGCGTTCTTGTTTTGGTTTGGTTTTCATTATTAAAAACGCAGCAAATGAAACCCCCAGAGAAGAAGCTGGAGGGAGAGCTGCTCCCACATTTTCACCTCTAGGTGGATTGCTTGACCCTGCCCACAGTCCCACCTCGAGTGAGTAACAAAAACACAAATCCCTGCGGGACATGGGAAGATACAGGTTTTATGTACCAGCAGAGTGTGCCTCAGGAAAAGGTATGAAATCACAGCCAAGGAATTTCAGCGTTTATGTGCAGCTCCAAAGTAATCATCTTCTGTTTATTGCCTGGGTAAAACCCTTTATTTCTTGGGTGCTGCATATTTGAGTTCCTACCTATCACAGACAAAACAGGCATTTTGTTCTTGCAGCTGCACTCTGTATATTCAGAAGTGCCCTGTGCTCTCTCAGATTTTCACTTATTTTCTTTTTTTTTGGCATAATTTCCCTCACCAGATAACTATAGCAACATTTTTTTGCACAAGATACAATGACATATAGCAGGGCTACCATGAACATCCTGTAATCTGTAAGCAATGCTCCCCATGCTTATTTTTCACTAAGAATATTTCCAAATTTTCAGACCAAAATGGCTTGAAAACTCATTAGTTTACACAAATCTGTCCAGTATTATCAGGCCTGATATTTCTCTGAGTATAAGCCTCTGAAATCCATCCTCAGTGAATTATGTCTGCAGGGCATCAAAGTTCCTATAGGGAGGGATGAAAGTTCCCTATAACTCTGAGCTCATGATTTAGGCAGTGCCAGGTGCTCTGCCTGAGGAAAGCAGAGTCAGCAGCACAAAGCACCCTGATCCCTGTGTGCATCTATTCCATGTTCCACCTATGCACCAGCTTCAGCACATTTTCTGCAAAGCAACAGCTGAGGGGAGCATCTTTTTGACACCTGCACAGACTCCAGGTCTTTAAGAACATGGTCTCTTCAGTATGGGATGAGAAGCAGCATCTCAACTGACATGTAATTTGCACCTAGCTTGTGACTATTGGTCCTTGGGTCTCAAAGCAAAGAACACTCAGGCTGGGAAGATTGTTCATGTCCTAGACACAGACACCCTCATCCCTGGCAATGACAAATTAAATGAGTTGAGGATGTTACAGACAGAGAATTTGTTTCTGAGAGCCAAAGCAAACTTGATCAAGGGTCAGCACAACTGGCTGGAGAGATTTACTTGAGCAGCAAACCCTGGTATTTCTTATCAGAAGCAATTTGTGCCCCAGAGAGTGCTTTACAAAATCCAAATCCATCTGTGTGGTCAGTGCCTCCTGCACTGTATAGTCCATCCCCACAGGGGCTCGTGCACACCACTGGCATGGCTCAAGCTGTCCAAGAAGTTTGCTGGCTGATCTCTGCATGCCAGCTAATGAGCAAAAACTGGCTGGGTGCAGGTGGTGGGTGCATTTGCTCAGACCACAGTGCTCAGGATGACTTGGATCACCCTTTCAGCAGCTTGAGCTGATGGGAACCACTTTGGCAGATATGAGTGTGCACTGTGTGAATGTTACAGGCACCAAACTTGTTGTCACAGGGTCCCTGTGACTAACCAGAGCTCTAAGGTTTCAGTAAGGATTTCATTTTGTAGTATCTCCTGGGGGAATGTGGGAAAGGCATCCTTCCTATAATTTCTTAGACCTTGGAGGGAACTGAGACCTGCTTAAGTATTAATCCCAGGTAGTCATTCTATAGGATTTTCCTAGAAGAAGGTACAGAGATTTCATAGTTGAGCACTCTAGAGCTAAGGAGAGCTGAGCTAAATGCCCAATCTCCCCAGACTCTGATGCACAGGTTCTAAAGATGTGCTGGGGACTGCTGAATGGCACCATCTCTTCTCTGCCTGTACCCCAGGAGCCTGGCAGGAATGACAGGGCATCCTGTCTGCCCTTCCCCTCATCCTTCTCCTCCACCCTCCACCTTCCCAGCCCAGTGCTTGCTGCCTGCAGCTGGCAGTCCCAGGAGCTGGGGCACAGCCCCCACTCTTCAGGGCTGCACTCCTGGACATGCTCCTGGTGTTAGGGGGCTGAAAAACGCTGCTGTACCAAATTCATGTCCCTTGTGGTCTCACTCTCTGTCTGTGCCGCTTCCAAAGCACAAAGAAAGGTTTGCTAACACAGCACCAGCTACTATAATTTTAAAAAATCACACCTTTTGCCTTGTGCTGGGAAATCTGTGGGCGTTGGGGCAAGATATATATACACACAGACACGTATTGTGTGCATGCACGTTATAGAGGCTCTGCATGTCTATGTGTATATGGATCTGTATCCACTGACATGTATGTGAACATGCACAGGTTAAGCCTTATCTGCAGAACAGGCTAATGTGCCCCCTTTTTTTTTTGAAAAACAAACATTTATTGCTGACTTGTCAGGCATATTCCTTTTTGTTGTTTTTTTAACTTGGCCAGTTCTTAGAGTACAATAGTACATTGGCCATCTGTGCAGAGGAGAAGAGGGGTTTAATGAATAGACAAAGCAGGGAATGATTGACTGATTGGGACTGTTTCCCAGTCTCATTCATACCAGCCATACAATGGAATCACTCCCCATTTACACCGCCAGAAGTGAAAGGAGAATCACGTCTGTTTTGAGTTCATTCCTCAGAAGCTCAGATCATCCTCCTGGGCAAAAGACTTTAAAGCACGTGCTGCTGAAGCCAGGCTATCTGGTTTATTCAGAACATGCCCAGGCCTTTTATATGTGCTAGTAAAATTAGCTTCTCCTCGGCCCCTCTGACGGTGTCATGCAGCAGACGTGGCCTTTGTATAGGGCTAGGACAGTTTGTGTCCGGACAAACTTGTTTATGCAACCCAGTATGCCCCTTCCTTTTTTTGTCCCCATGTATAATGACAAAGTTCTAGGCATGTGGGCAGATCACTTACTTTCCCCTTTTGTCAGAGTACAAATTTACAACAGCCTGTTTGCATACCGTGCGCTGGATTTTAATCGAGTTCACTGTAAGGAGAGATAATAAAAATGAGAACCATGATTACTTCACAGTTGATTTCATTTGAATAAAGAGCTGCTCAATGACAGATGGTTTCTAGAGCTGCTCTATATGTGAGCTGCCATGATGTTGAATAGTAAGGAGAACAAGAAAGTATGCTGCTGTGGTCTTTGGGTCCTTACTTTGTCTTATCTATATTCATGTTTTATTTAGAGAGGAAATTAGACTCCACACCATTTTTTATTCAGAAGAGAAGGTTGGAAAGGGATAATACACAGTATGCAAACCTGCCAGCTTCTCTCGGATCAGGTCCACATCCCTCTACTCTGCCAATACAGCTTTAACAGTGCTCTCCACCAGCAAAAGGCCTTGTTGTGAATGTAGCTCATATCAGGGGAACTGCGCTTTTGGCAGCGCGACTTCTTTCACCTCCACCCGCAGCCCAGAGGCAAATGTGTCACCCCAGAACACTCAAGCAAGGGGCTTTGTTTGTAAAGACCTGTGTGAGGAAGGGGTGTCTGATGTGGCACTGCCTGACTGGCACTAGTGACACTGCAGCACAGACAGGAGCTGAGTCTGTTCCCATTGGCCTCGAATTTGGCTGCCTCTGTGGGTTACTTTTGCCATATCTAGTACAGCATTACACAAAACCGCTGAGGACTTTGTTCTCAGGGTTTTTCTCTGTGGCAGAAATGCCCCTCTGGCATATATTGAGGGAGGATACAAACCAAAGATGCTTGGTGACAAATCCTTGTACAAATGAGTGGTTTTTCATCAGCAACTTAGAGCAATTTTAATGTCTCCCTCATTGCATGCTTACCTGATCTCACCTGCGTTATTCTGAGCTGCAATGGAAAATCATTGACTTGATGAATTAAAATGCTAAGCTTGCTTTGCATTTGGAACAAGTTTTCCAGAAAGGCAAAAATCTGCACTTTTCCAAAGAATAGCTAGGGATGTCCAAATTTGTCAGGAGTAGGAATAGCTCTTCTTAGACCACCTACTGTGCCTGGAAGGGTTAGACAAGTTTTTGAGGACACCACGGAGTTTCAGAAAGTTCCCATCTTCAAAAACGGGTAGAGGTTGAAAAGTGTTGCTTTGAAATCTGTTAATACAGCAGGAAGAGATATCACTTGAGATGAAAGGTGCCTGTGGCTTGATGGTGTCAGAAGGGACTGCTGCTAAAAGTGGAGTCCCGAAGGGCATTAGCCTGTGTGGTTCAGAGGGAAAGAGACAGGTAATTTCTCACCTCAGGAACACAGAGGTATTTGCTGAGAATAGTTACTGAGGGATTAGAACATGCCATAAAACCACTGTCTTTATTGCACCCACAAATTTTGCATCCAATAATGATTAAAGCCAAGAGGTAAATATTTCAGCTCCTCAGGCCTCATTAATGGGAGTCTTTCCAGTGGCTTTTAAATGCTTTGAATTGTGCTCACATAGAGCACATTCATCTTGTAAGCTTTGGGACTAAACTTTTTTGGCTGTTGAGTCATGAGTTCATCTAGTGACCACCTGTGACTCTTGAGATCACTGTGATTATTAGCTTAGGCAAATGCACTTGTCTTCCATTCCTCCTTCCTGTCTCCATTTATCCTACCGGGGTATTCACCTGTTGTGTACTGTCTAAATCCTTGATTAGGAGGTCTCCGGGTCAGGGCTTGTCTTTGTTTCCTTTGTTAGATCTCTTCTATATTAATCCCTTTCACATTGGCAGTATATGAAAGGTGGATTCCTCACAAATTCTTATTAAGTACCCAATTAATAAGAGCAAGAGCGTGTTAAGAGCACAGCACAGAGACAATGCTCCATTCAGAGGCTGCATGAAATCTTGATGCTGATACTGTCACTTGAGTGAAATCTGTCTAGAGCTGGGAAGAATCCCATGATAAGCACTAGGAAAGGATTATGAACAGAGCATATTTTATTTATTTATTTGGAATTTGGTGGGTGGGTGTGTATAATAAAATAAAAATAACAACTGCTTGCTTTGTATTTCACTATGCACTATTTATACAGATTTTAGAAATTCACACACAAATTGATCTTAGGTAAAAAAGATAAACATTGGCCTAAACATTACCTCTTGAACCTGAGCATAATATGAGGGTTTGTTCTGCTTTACACCTTCTCTAGAAACATACAAGAACACAGAATTTTATGATCATTTGGAGAAACAAGCATCCTCTACTGGGATAGCTCCGTGTTTCTAAGGGACTCACCAGTTCCCATGTGCCAAAGGATTAGTGCAGTTCAGACATCAGACCCAAAACCTGAATAGAACAGAATATCTAAAAGCATCAGTGATGTAGTGAACAGCAACCTAGTAAACAACATCCCTGCCCTTGGCCATGGGGTTGGAACTAGATGACCTTCCAACTCAAACCATTCCAGGGTTTGACTCTGTGACCAGGAGGACCAGGAGGAACATTGTGGCAGCTAGGCACTAAATTAGAGAGGGGTGTATTAGCCTAAGAGATGAGCTGGGAGCAAGATGACACTTTGGGGCCAGTGACAACAGCGAATTGGCAAGGGTGAATTGACTGTGAGAGCAAGCAAGACAAAGGAGAAGCTTCTGGTATTCCTGGTTGAGAGAAAACTCTGGGTTTTACCTGAAATGACAAATTAAATACAGTATTTGCTTTCATAAAAATGGTTACAAATTTCCAGAAGGAGGCTCACATCTGAGGTGGGTCTGGAGGGCCCATACTGAGAGGGCTGAGAAACCTGGCTCTGCTTCAGGATCCTTCCCCCTGCAGGGCTCCAGGCCTCCTTCTTGCCTGGCTCCACACCTCCAAGGCACAGAGGTGAGAAAGCACAGCCACTCACGGGGTGCCTCGAGTGCCTGACTGTGCTGTAGCCGTGCCTGAGCACACATTCCCACGGTGCTGCTCCGGCCGTGGGTGTGTGGCGATGAAGGCACGCCTCTGTGTGCTCCCAAAAGGGCTCCCAACGTGCTGGGTGCTCCTCTTGCCATTCATGTCCCCATAGAGCAGCCTTCAGGCCGCTCTGAATGGTAACAGGTGCTTCTGGCCCCATTGTGCCGTCCCAGCTGTCAGGCATTTCTGGGGACCAGTGAGTGAGATTGTGTAGGAGTTGCTTTAGTGGCTCTTTGCCATTCAGGAATTCTTTTGCGCCAAGGGAATCCTCCAACAGCTGTTTGGGCTGGCTTGGTGACAGCTTTGTGCTGCCAGAGCTGGGCAAAGCGGCCCCAGCTGGGCCAAGTATCTGGCTCCTTGCGTGTAACTTGCTTATTTAGGCCTGTCGCCCTGTTTTGTAGGTAATCACTGCTACTGGTGGTGAATGCAGAGCTGCTGAGGCCCGTGGCCTTTGCCAGGGAGCAAAATACCGACTGATGTAATTGGAATGTGAGATCTGCAACGCTTGAAAATTCTGCCAGAAAGTGGTTAAATGGAGATGGCATCTCATTAAAGGGAAGAATGGGGTCTCTGTGCATGTGCTCTGCCCTTAGACCGGGCGATGGATTCCCAGCGAGTCTCCTCTGCAAAGGATAAGCAATTGAAAGAGAGGATGGGGAAGAGCTGGATCTGTGGGGGCGGTGGGGAGCTGCAGAGCTACTGTGTTCAAGGATGTCACATCCAGGTGCAGCGAATGAAGGCCCGGCTGAAGGCCTGCAAACAAAGATAAGCTTTGCCATGGCACGGTTTTGGTTGTGCATGTGACCTGACTGTGTGTCCTCGTGCCTTTGTGCTATTGCCCATTCAGGAGCCACGAGGAGCAATCATAAGGCCAGCTAGAGACTGTCTCCATATCTACTGAGTCACGATTGGCAGCGCACGCCCCGAGGATCAGCTGTTTGATTATCCAGAGAGCATGTGGCTTTACTCAGCTGCTCCAGGCAGAAAAAGCCAAGGAGGACAACTGACTGATTGTCAGGAAGTGTGGACAATGAGGCAGGAGCGGGAATCCATGTGACTGGCTTCTGAGTACGGTCCTTCAGCACCCAGTCAAAACAGAATGGGCCTGAGCTGGCTGATGACCTGCATATGTAAAAATATTTGTCCTTATTCAAAAGGGAGTGGGACAACATATACTGTGAATGGAACAATGCATGCAAGCATTTGGAAATCCAAGATGTGCCTTGCAGCTAAATCAAATGAAATGACATTATCTCCCCCAGTGTATTGTTGGTTGGGTAGTCAGGTTCCAACAAAGCTGCAAAGAAAATAAAAGTGGCACAAAACAAACTCTTGCTAATGAGCAAGCCCATTATTAGTCTGCTGCTAAATATGTAAATACTGAAGCAGATTAAGCAACAGTAGCTTAAAGATAGGTATTTTTCTGTTCATTTATCTGTATTTTGTAGCCTAATGGATTAAAGTGTAAAGCTGACAGGCTGCTTTAAAGAGATGTTCCTTGGGGGACATTAAAAAGTCTTTATGCATGACTCTAGACAAAACACCCACAGCACTGTCTTCGCTCTGAGTGAAAAATCAGCACTTTTTTGTCTGCTTTTTATAACCAGCTACTAAAGAATACTCTTTATATTGGAAAGTAGACAAAGGAAGGATGTGCAGTAGAGTTAGACATCACCTAGAAATTACAGTATTTGCCATTATTTGAATTACATTTCCCTGAGGACCGTTCACTTCCCTCACCTCTGTTGCAAACACAGTTATGGAGTTATTTGGCCTGAGTTCATCCAAAATAATGCCTTGAAGGGACCTTCCCAAGGGAGGAGCAGTAAATGTGATCCCAGACTGCTGAGCTATTTCCTTCTGGACCTGAGTGAAGGCACTGCCTGCAGCTGGTGCTGCTGCGGGATGTCAGGCTGGGTGGGCCAAGAGGGGCTGTCCCCAGACAGCCTTGCAGAGCTCACCTAGGAAAGACTGGAGCCCCAGCACATCCCCATGTCTGTGGGGAGCAGGAGGAGGATTTTGGTGTCCAGCCTGTGGGGACTGTTCTGTCTAGCTTCCCACAGGAGAGGCTGGCTGGGTTTGGAGCCAGGGCTTGAAGCTGTTCCAGTGCAGGGATAAACTTCATTTGCACCCAGAGCCAGCATGTGGAGGGGTTGGAGGGAGGGAGGGAGGATGGACTCCCCCTGAGGTGATATCTTCCCTGCAAGGGACTCTCCAGGGTTTTTAAGCGTAGGCTGCAAAAATCTTTTTGATTCATAGATAGAAGTCTATCTTCTATCTTAAAAGAAAACAATTGCCTTTCTCTCCCCCCTCCCCGGGTTACTTTAAAAACATCTTCTCTCATGAATACTTTTTTTAAAGATAAAAAATTCCTCATTTTATTAAAAAGAGCCCTTCTGAGCATGAGCCATTGCACCAAATTAAAAATAAACCTGTAAAACATTGGCAATAATAATAACAATAACAACAACAACAACAACAACAACAAAACAACAACAAATAATAATAACAATAACAACAACAACAACAACAACAACAAAACAACAACAACAACAACAACAACAACAATAATAATAATAATAATAATAATAATAATAATAATAATAATAATAGTAGTAATAGATAGTAGTAATAGGAAAGCAAGGGAGAGCTTTCCTGAAGTGGATTCCCAAGGATCTCTTAGGGCAAAGCCTGAGCATTGCTGGCCCAGCTCCTGCCCTTCTACTCCTGTGCTGTACAGAGTCCTCCACATCTCCTGGCTCTTCCCCATCACACAGTGACTCCTTTGCCACATGACCTGCATCCATCCCATTGCCCCCACACCAGGAAATGTGGTGCTTCTGTGTGTAAATCTTGATGTGGATTTACCCTGCTCCAAAGTGAGAGCATAGCACAGATTAGGAAGAGCAGCTCCACACTCCTCTGAAAGTCTGTATCATCACAAGCTGCTACTGAAGGGACAGGGCCAGCTATTTATTAACTTTTTTTGCAATGCTTTTTGTCAGCTTGAGCGTGAGTAATGTCAGCTCACTGATATTTTTCATGCTTTAATAAAATGCATCCAACACTTAGGGAACAGCATGCTTCTACAATTTTTCCTTCAGTCTCAACCACCCTAAAAATCAGCAATACCAAATGCTAGGCAGTTACCATGACCAACCTACAGTCACTGGTGATGATGGGCCAGATAGGAGGGAGAGAATACTGTTTTCTCAACACCACTTTTATCTCACACTTTAAACCCCCATCAAAGAATTTCATACATATTTCTCTACGTATTGCAACTTGTTGTAGGGGCTGGACTTGGATTGCTTTTTTAGTTAATTGCTACTTCACTTTATATTTTATTTAAAATACACTGGTTCTAAGAAGTTCTGCTTGGAGGTCACTGTCTCAGGTACTGCATAAATGTCAGCTATGTTTGCTCCTTTATTTCCTTTTTATTTTCTTTTTGGTTAGGATTTTCCTCCAGGCCATTCCTTCTTAAGGCTCAGAGTCCTCAAACCTCTGTTCCAGCTTCTTTACTTTCCAGCTCAGCATCCTACAATCATTCATGGTGTAGTTCCAAAATGCACACATTCCTTACACTGAGATAAGAATCACTGGGGTTTTCTTTGAGGAGCTGGTCTACCTTTGGGCTCACATGAAAATGTTGCCCTTCATAGGAAATAAATTTGCACCACTTTGATTCACAAATTCATCTCCCCTGTCCTTGTGGGCCTAATCCTGTAATTGGATCCAGACACAGAAGCTGGATGCACACTGGTAAATTAAATATGGGCAGCAGCGCTCCCGGGCAGGGCAGCCAGTTGGAAAAGGCAGTGCCTGTGCTGTGAACTGCCTGCCTAAAGCTGTTCACATGGCAACCACGTGCTGCAAATGGACCCTGGACTGCTCTAAGTGCTGAGCCTGAGAACAGAGTTAGGGTGGGCAAATGCCCAGAGAAGTCACAGTGCCCCATCCCTGGGAGTGTTCGAGGCCAGGCTGGATGGGGTTTTGAGCAATGTGGTTGGTGGAAGGTGTCCCTGCTCATAGCAAGGGGGTTGGAATGAGGTGATCTTTAAGGTCCCTTCCCACCCAAACCACTCTAGGATTCTAGGATTCTCTGAAATTCATGTCAGGATGCTTTAGAAGTCAGTCAGTACGGGCACAGCCCAGCACCTAGGGATGCTATTGCCAAATCTGAATTTACAGGTGCTGCTGCCTGAGTCTCTTGCTGCAGAGCCCATGCTGTGGGAGCAGCCCATAAGGACCAGCTCACTACTTTATCTGATCATTGTGGTGCAAACCACGTCTGCTGGGTATTGCAGCACCCCCCTGGTGTCTCAGCTGCATGTGAAGGTGTATTTGTCTTAAGTGTTGTAAGACACACTGTGAGGCTAAAGCCATTGGTAAGTGACACATATTATCTGGATGCATAGGTAGGCAGGTAGCCAGGTATGCAGACAGCTAGATAGACTGCGAGATCAGGATTCTTCCTCCTCTGGCTCTTCTCCAAAGTCCAGTTAGAGAAGATGATGTGGAAGGGACCTCAAAGGGATCTCAGTCCTCACTGGAGAGCTGTGACATAAAACCCCTTACACAGAGCCACCCAGGAGTCCAGGTACCCAGGACCTTCTCTCTGACAGTGACCTGCAGCAGGTTTGTAGAGTCCAAAGCAGGGCACGATGCAGCAATCCTCCTGTGGGCATGGCCTCCTCACAGCTTTTGGCAACCAACAACTCCCTCAACTTCTGCATTAGTAGACTCTAAAGGAATTTTTCATCACAAATGTTTCTGTTCCTTTTCTGAAACCAGTTATATTCTTGGCCTCTGTAACAGCCTGGGCAAGGAGTTCCACCAACCCATTAGATGTGGTATGAAGCAGTATTTCTTCTTATTTGAGTTTGTTGCTTGATCACTTCTTTGCATGTGTCTCAGTTCTTCTATTGTAAGAACAGCTGTCTTTATTTACCTTTTCTGTGCCACTTGGGATGTAAAACATTTTTTCTCAGATGTTGCCTTTCATCATCACTTTTTCCCCCATAAGGTAGATTCCTTTCTACTTGTTCAGTCTTTGCATAGAAGTTATTTCTCCATAAATATCACACCATATTCTGTCACAGTTACAGATGTAATAGAGCTCTGCTCTGTGCTTTTGAGATGGGGAGACCAGACAATATGAATGTACTCAGATTGGGCTAATGGCTTAATAATATATTTTTTTCCCTGTATTCTCTTTCCTGTAATTACCAACATCCCATTTGCCTTTCTGATCACTACTGAGCACTCACTACTGGTGTGATAATCTCATAGTCCTGTCCCCAGTGACTCCAGTTTCCCTTTCCTAATTGGTAATTGGTATATTAGAAGCCCTCATTGCCTATGTAATATTCAGATTGTTTTTCTCTGCAGTGCATCACTTTGCACTTTCCAACACTGAATTCCATTTCTGTTTTATCATCTGGCCACTCAGTAATGCCAACCTCTTCTGCAATCCTTTGCTGCCAGCAGTAATTTTGATGGGCAGGACCTACCAGATTTGGTGGACACAACCAAAGCTGACTCTTTATGTCATCTTTAATTCCTCTCTTTCAAAAAAAAAATAAAAATCAATTCACAGAGGAGCCCATCCATTTCTTTGCAGTCTCTCTCCAACCTACATGTTATTGCTGTTGTCCAAACAGAAGTTTTGTCATGGACTTGCCATTCTCCTCCAGCTGAGGTTGAACCAATGAATTAAATCTCTTAGCAGGTTGCTGGGAATGGGACTGGACTTCTCCTAGTCCAGTGAGACACTGTGCTCCATCAGCCCCCTGCAGCAGTTTTCATCTCCACCACATCAAAGTACTTGCAAAGACAGGGGTGTATCAATGTCTCCAGGTGACAGCCAGGGAAACTGATACCCCTTTTAGCAGTAACAGTATGCAGTGTTCTAGAGTAGCCTGAATGCTATTTGTTGAATAAATTAGTTAATGAGTAACAGCAATAGTTGCTAATTAACATACTCAATGAATATTTATGGTGGCACCTTGCCAGCTGTACATCTTATACAATGTGTCTTTCACTCTCACTTTCCCCTTATTTATTTCATACCCTGAGCTCCCATCGGAAACGACCTATCCTGGCTCTGCCTCCCCAGCATCTGTCACAAGGAAAGCCAACTTCTTCTTCCCACCCTGCAATGGCCAATTATGATCAAATGTAAGCCTCAAAAATCATCCCCAGCCTCACTCTCTCCCTGCTTCCCAAGGCAGCAGTTGGTCAATGGCTCCTCCACAGCACCTCTAGGATTTACAGAGTCAAATTGTACAGAGGAAAGAAGACCCCAGCTCATGGAATGACACAGAACCAGCAAGTGGCCTGAGGGATCCAAGGTCACACCTACACATGTTTTGCCACTGTCAAAGACCAGCTCCAGAGGAGTCATGCCTTTGAAACATAAGTGTCCTGAGATATTTAAAGCTTCATAAAGACGATTGATAACTTAATTTCAAAGTGGAATTCAATCTGCAGCCTGCATAGCTCCAGGGCCATCACTGTACCCCATAGCCTGGATTAACTCCAGTGCCTGGAATAGCCCCAAAGCATCTGCATTACACCCAGCTCACTAATCAGGCAGTTCAACTCTGTACTCCCTGCAGTAGGATGAGGCAAGAATTGGTGTTTGTAATTCAAGAAATGAGGTGTTGGTGTCACGCCTGCTTCTGAGATGCCCAACACACCTTTGGTCCTGTGAAGAGCATCCTATAGGCACAAATCCCAAAGCCTGATGGCTTTTATACTCTACTTCCCTTAGGGATGGGTCCCTAATCATTAGCCCTGTATTAATCTTGCCCAGTTGCTAAAATGTGAAGGCTGACTTTGAACACTAAAACAACCAGTGCTGGTTGTGAAGAGTCACAGAAATTCCTGCTGTACCAGTGACTGCAATCTGACTTTAGCAAATGATGAAACAGCAAATAAAATGTTTCATGGTAACAAACGCTAATTCATTCTTACAGGGAAAAAAAATTATCCTAATAATGTCTATACAGTAATGGACATTGCATTAGTTACTTCCTCTCACTGACACTGCAGTCAGTGGGGATAATGCTGGTAAGTACATAATTCAGGCTCTAGCATCAGGAACTATTAGAAAGAAAAAGAGGGGAAAAAAAAAGACACCTGTTCTCATTCCTGTGTTGCTGTGTACATTGATGGTGTGTACCCCTGCAGGCAGGGCTGCTCTCTGTGCCCAGGAAACACAGAGCAGGGCCAGAAATGTTCACAGCAGATCAACAGGGATGATCAAAGCTATGGAAAGTCTTCAAAATAAAGAAGCATCATATGGGGTGGGACTGCTCAGCTGGAAAAGAGACCACTGGGACAGCAGATGAGAGAGGTGTGTGAAATTAGGAACGGCCTGGAGAATGTGATAAAAGTGCATCTCTCATAGTGTGAGGACTGGGGAGACTTTACATGATTAAGTGTCAGGTTTAAAGCAAACACACCCAAGGCACAAAGCACTTTGGGACACCCATTGGCACAGGATGTCATGGAGGCCAAAGGTACAAAAGGGTTGAAAAAGCAATTAGAAAAATCTTGAAAGGAAAGTCCATCAAAGGCCCCTAGACTGCAGAGATGAAGATACAGCTCTGGATCAGGAAGTCCCTGAACTCCAGATTGGCAGAAGCTGGAAGGATGAAGTGGAGGAAATATCTCTGTACTTGCCCTGCTCCTGTGCTCTTTTGCTGAGCATTCACTACAGGCTGGTCAGAGACAGGATGCAGCCTAGGTGACCCCTCAGCCTGACTCAGCACTGCCCTTCCTGCAGCCTGGCTCCTTTCCAGCTGGGCTAACTCACATGATGGCTGCTCAGAGGCTGTATTTCTTTGTGTCCTGCTCTCTTGTGTAATTTGGGTTATCCAGAACACAGGATTTTCTCTGCCAGCTGAGACAGACCCTCACTGGGATCAAGGCAAAGGGACACAAGTTTTCAGACACAATGATCAGAGCTGAGAAACTTGGTATTATGAGGTCAAGGGTCCTGATGGAGCTGCAAAAGAAAAGCAATGACAAAGAGCTAAAACAGGCCTGCCATGACCTGACCAGCACTCTGGCAGGACCTCAGCAGGGTGTAGGAAACCTCACTCAGACTCATTTCTTCTGAGACAGTCCCCATCACAAACCAGTGCCATATGGAGTAGGAACATGGATGTGTAAGGGATTTTGGATCCATGCCATGCCCAGCACTTAAACAGTTTCTCCTGACTTCGTGTTTTACCAGGGTTTAACAACTCTGGGTTTGCACTGGAGCTCCTCACTAAACAAAAGAGGGGGAGAACGTTGCTCCAGGCTCCCACCAGGCTCTTCTCTGAGACTTCCCAGCCTTCTCATGGCAGATGCACAGAGCTGCAGGAGGTTCAGATAAGGCCTCACTCCAAAATTTAAAAAAAAAAACAACAACCAAAAACAAAAAACCAAAACACAAAACCCCACCAAAACCCCAAACCTCTTGAGCACCCAGGTAATGAGCAGCACCTGTGTACCTCAAGGCACACGGAGCTTCCCAGCCGAGCCTGCAGAGCTGCTCCACGTGCTGGGGATGGAGGTGTTGCCTGCACTTCAGCATTTTGCTCTGTTGGGGTGTAAAATAGTGCAGAAAAGGCCTCCTTTGGCTGACTTTGAGAGGGACAGCGTTTGTGAACACCGTGCTGCAGATAAGCAGTTTAAGTGCATTGTAGCAGGGCGGCTGTTTTTGAATTACTAAAAATCTCAGCACACAAACTTTGTCTGTGATAAGCCTAATCTTCTCATCATTATCATGCTAGAAAACACGCTGGAGGCCTCTACAATCTGACTTCATTAGCATTAACCATAATTGTGAGAACTCGCTTTCTGCATGCGTGTTTGGGCAGAGATTGTTTGCCAGTGACTTTATACAATTATTTTATTCCCAGAAGTATGCCAGAATTAATTTCTTTTCCTTGATTTAAAAAAAAAAAAAAAAAAAAAAAGGAATTATCCCAGAGGAAAAAAAAAAGAAAATGAGACTAGAAGAAAGTCCAGTGTGACTCTGAAGTTTACAGCAGTGGCACGAATTTCAAAGTCAGAGATACTGAATAACCAGGCTTCACCAGTCAGCTCAGTGTGCACTGCTTCAGTGCACTCTGCTGTGACAGGTGAGGTCCCCACACACCAGATCTCACTGGGGGATGTATGCAGTGACTTCACCTTTGCTCCTCCCTTATCAATACAGATACAGTGTTGGGTTTGGACATCCTTTGCCTTTTCTTCTGCTTCTACCAAAATCCATGTTGTTCACTCACAACCTTTTCCTCTACACTCTGCCAGGAGTTTTCCTTACCTCTAGGGACTGATCCTGTTCCTTTCAAACCAACACAGCACCTTGCAGGAGGGGTGGGCCAGGGCCAGGGGCTGGGCTGGGAGCTGCAGGGGAAGCTCTCCGGAGTCAGTCAGGAGCTACAGGGATCAAAGAGCTGCAAATGCAGCTGCAAAGCAGACCTGATGCTGATCCCAGCCCTTTTAGATCCCAGTCTGATATGAGAAAAGAAATTTTCATAGTCTTTCCATTAAACACCTTATCAGCAGTGTTAAAGCATCTGGAGTGACGGGGTGCTAAGGAGGAGAGACTCATCAGGAGGGGTTTATAAAGAGGAACACCTAAGAACATGAAACCAAAGGTATTATTATGGCTAATGAAACAAAGGCATTTGATTAATTACTGACATGGCAGAAGTACATTTTTAAAAGTGATTACTGTAACTAGAGATGTCGAACGTGATAAGATGCACTAAACAACCTACAACAGGGCAGGAGAAGATTTATGAGATTCCCCTGCACCTTGGCTGCAACAAAGTTCATCGAATTCCAGGAGTTCACAGGAAGAGACCTGAAGAGCTGTTAGTCTTCTGCAAGCTCCTGGAGAGCCGCATTAACTAACCAGGACTGTCAGTGATCCAGATAAAATACTGGGAGTCAGCAAGCCTGCTGGGCTGGTGGTCTGTTCCCAGGACAGGGGGTAGAGTGGTTTGGCCCTGACCAGAATGTCCAGGGAATTGTCTCACAGGGGGCACGTGAAGGAATCGTGGTGCTCAGGCTTTGATGTGCCACTTTTCCCTGGCAGCCCTCATGGAGCAGTTTGGAGGTGACAGGGTGTTGTACCATGGAGGAGCAAAACTCAGTTTTCCTGAAGGGCTTCTCCATGGGAAGAATTTCAGCAGACATGAACTTAGTTGTCTGCTGGTGCTTTCAACCATCCTGGCCATGCTGGAGCCAGAAAGCTTCCCCCTCCTTTTTTCTTTGCCTTCAGCACTTGGCCCTGGGCAGTTTCCTCTGGGAACACAAATATTCATGAGCCTTTTCCTCTGCAGAGGAGGGAATACATCCCACCTCCATTTACCACTGCAGCCCCAAGGAGAGGGGGATGAGCTGGCCCAGGGAGGAGAAGCCCTCTGCCGATGAGCTCTTGTAGCCTCCTGCTTCTAGATCAGGATGTCCTCAAGAGCTGGAGCTACTTGCATTATAGAGACAGGTGATGGAAAATAGGTAATTTTTCATCAACACCTTATACATTCCCGTCACTGCACCTGGGCCAGATTAGTCCCTGGTGGCTGGTGGAGCAGGCTGGGGACTCTCTGCTCTGTGCTGCCCTGCTGTTACCCTCCTCCTCAGACACCAGCCCCTGGCTGCTCTCTGAGAGCACCGACACACGGCCAAAACTCAGGTTACACATTGCATGTTAATTTGTAAGCTAATTTTGCTCCCTTGGCTCTGTTCGTGCTCTGGCTCCGAGCTGCTGCTCACAGTGAGAACCAGCCATGCATATTTAGACAGTGACAGTAAGGAGGGCAGGGCTCAGGACAGGCAGGCACCCGGCCCTTCAACATTCCCACCTGCACTGGGTTGAAGATGTTACCTGGAAACACTGCTCCTCTCTCCATTCTGTGTGGAAATACACCTTTATTGATTACAGGAGTGCAAACACAGTGTCCCTGAAGTGGCAAACAAATGGTGATCACAGAAAGAAAAACAAGTTACATAGGAAAAAAAATAAAGAGTCAGATATAAGAAGGCAAGTTGCAACAGAGAGCACTGGGGACTTGTCCAAGGGCCAAGAACTAACCCAGGGCTCGTAGGTGCTCTTGGACAACTGTAATGCAAAGATTTGGAGCCAGATTCTCTGTCAGGGTAAGAAAGCAATGAAGTAATTTGCACTAATGTGATTTACAGCAGCAGAGACTCTGCCACTAAAAGCACAGATCCCTCCAGAAGAGCAAGGGGCATCTTTGATGAGTCGCTGCATGACAACAACTCCTTACGCACTGGAAAAACATCTCAGTGATTTCACTGGCAGACACATGCCCGAAGGGATATTTCAAAAGGTGAAAAAAATAACAATATCCTTAAGCTACCTATAACAATTGCTAATTTCCAGCTACTTTCTCTTTTAATCATCGAGACTGGCGTATGTTGACACTCCTCTATCACTGCTGTTAATCAGATTTGATATCTCTGCTTAACTACCACCTTCATACGCCCCATGGCATTTTTTTGCATTTGTATGACAGCTCCTTTACCTTACCCGTGCTGCCCTGCACTGACACCGNGGGTCCTGCCCTTGCCAGCAGAGGTCACTGCAGAATGGGAGTGTGAACACTCACCCGGGAACCATTTCAAACCAAATACCTAAAAATGAGATTCTCTGTTCCCAGGCATGCACATGATAACCCACACGCATTGGGTATTTTTAAAAAAGTAAAGTTTAGACTTGTGGAGACCTGAATCCAAACAGTGCCAAAGCCCCCAGGTAGCCCAGTGGTTCCCCCCGAGCTCAAGTGACCAGACACAACATTTTTCCAACACTCACTTCTCCCAGTTGGTCAGATCAGACTGGTTTTACATGAGGGCACCCACTATATCCAAAAATGGTACATTTTCTGAACATAGCAATACATTTTAATATCATTGCTTGCAGATTGGCTGCTGTTGATAGCAGATCATTGTGTGAAAGAAAAGGGAGTTATATTTTTCACTTATTCTTGTTCTTTATCTCAGTTTCAGAGGTGCTGACATTGAATGCTGTAATCTCAGGGAGATTTAATCCTGATTACCCAGTAGGGAAACATTTCTCCCATTCATCTCTCTGGGGTACATAAACACTGTGACTATGGGCCATATGGATTTCCCAGTGCACCCAGGGTCACACAAGGGTTGTCAGAAGGGCTGAAGGCACTTGGCATGGAAGATCAACTCTGCTGTACATTCAGTTTTGCCATGGGAGCTTTTCTTGATGGCCATCTGAACTGCTGTATAACCCTGATACAAAATCATCTCCCATCAGCTCTTCTCCATCTTCAGAGGTTGCACAGGAGATTTCAGGAAGTCATCCACTCTAGATTTAAAAGAGAAACTGAGAATCCAACTTTACTCTAGTAAGTAGTGGCTAATTACCTTCAATTTTTTTTACTTGCCTTCTGTTCTGGATGTATCTATCATCAACAACCAACCACTAGATTTTATTATGGGTTTATTTCTGTTTGGAACATCTGTTGTATTTTCCCCATGCTCATACTTGTAGACCACAAGCAAGTCACCCCTCAACCTTCCTTCAAACAGAAGAATTCCACTGAGCTCTCAGTCTCCTGCCATAAAGTTTTCCAGATCTCAGGCTGCTCGTGTACCTTTCCCTGATGCCTTCCCAAGCTGCCAACATCTCCTTTGAAGTGTGGACTTGGAAATGGGACAGAGCGTTCCTGTGGCTGCCCTGTGCTGCTGTGCACAGAAATAAATCCAGGTCGTGGCTCCTCCTGGGCACGTCCAGGACATTCTGCACAGCAGCAGCACACGAGGAGATGACATTCACCTGGCTGCTTTCTGTCACCCCTACATCTTCCCAGCTCCCCTGTGGTGCAAGGGATGGAGTCCTTTCCCAGGATATCTTTGACCTCCCAGCGCTGTAATGAAAGGCCAGCCCTGAGCTCAGGGAATAAAATGGCTCCCCTGATCCTTGGACCATTTGGATTAGGACCAACCCCAGGTTTAAGTTAGAGCCTCAAGGGAGACTCCCCAGCTGCAGCAGCACAAAAAGGATGGAGCTGGGAGCAAGGGTGGAGCCTGCATTCCTCAATCTAAAAGGAGACTTTTAGTCTATTCCTCACCTCCCTTTCTTTGAAATGTCTCTCAAGAGATGGTTAGAGAACAAAGGCAAGGAATGAATAAAACACACATTATCAGTACTTTGCATGAGTCCTGCAGGGAAAGGTGGCAAGCTCCCTCCTTTTCTCCTCCCTTTCTTGTTCCTCCCTTGCCACAGTGACTCTCCCAGCTCTGGCTTGGAGTGACTCTCTGGCTTGGCATCCTCCTTGCCATTCTTTGCAGATCTCTCCTTGGAGCCACTGGAGATGCTGACTCCCTCCTCAGAGGGCCTCACTCCTTTGCTGCTGCTTATTAACATCCCAGTTAAAATTGCCTCCACTGGAATGACACAAATGGCAGTAGCAGAGGGAAACACAGAAGAATGGGGACAAAATGCTGCACAATGATAAATGAAAAGCCATAACAGTTGTGGGGTGGTGCACACCACTGACTCACTGGGGAGCAAAGCAGAGCCCTATCACTCACTGCCATCAGGAAAACCTGGAAGGACTAACATTATGCCTTTGGACAATGACATTTTAAAAATGAATATATTCTTTCTTTTCTGTCTCTTCCAGAATATTTTTGAAAAGTACATTGTCCAGTGCTGCACCAAAATCCTTCTTTTTTTCATAGAATTTTAATGGAAATTTCTTCCTTTCCAGCCCATAGAGCTTTACACAGTTTCTCCAAGTATTACATCATTACTGCCATGCAATGGAAAGCCAAGCCCTACAGATTGTACAAATTGTTCAATTATTTGTATAGGCCAGAAAATCTTTTGAATGCATTCTTTTATTAGCTATTAGGAGGTTTGTGCCTTTTCCAAGCAAGTTCTGCAGAAGATGAGCATTTGCTAGTCTGCAATATGTCAGCATAGCTTCATGACTGATGTAAAGCCAAATCTGAATAATGCCATTGATGTTAATTTGCATGGCTGCTTAATATCATCACAAAAAAAGTTGGATAGGGATGGAGTGTCAATTGTTTTTTGCCGTGCATGAACTGAGTTGCAAACAAGAAGTGGTAGTTTTGCATGCAATAGATAGCAGATCTATGGAATTGCTTGCCAGAGGATGTTGTGGATGATAAAAGTTTGTAAGGGTTCAACCAGTGACTGGACAAGTTCACATTAGAGAAATGCACTGAGGTTACTAAACAGACAAACCACACCTTGCTCAGGGAGTCCCTGACCTGAGAAGAACTGATGCTGGAAGGGGAATGTATCTTACAGGTTTTCTGCTTCCTTCCTCTTCCCAAGACCTCTGTTTATGGTTACAGTCCAAAGCTGGATGCCAGTCTAGATGGACCTTGAGGTGACCTGGTACAGCTGCTCCTCTGGTTTTATGTTTGTGAACAGGTGAAAAGGAGGCTGTAGCTCATGGGATCAGAGAATGGTCTGGGTTGGAAAGGACCCTAAAGATCACCTCGTTCCAACCACCCTGCCATGGGCAGGGACACCTCCCACTAGACCAGGCTGGTCAAACCCATTTCCTGAAGTGATTAGTTTTTAAGAGAAAAACGATTTGGATATTTGTATTTACTTCTTCCATTACAGTACGCTTTGGGTTGTGCATGACTTTCAAGCAGACGTGTTGGTTAATGGAATTATTACTTATATTTTCTGTGGATAAGTTTTTTATTCACATTTTCACAAGAAAAACAGGACAGTAAAGAAAAAAATAGAAGAAAAATTAAAAACAAAGAAATCAAGTACACGTGTTATTTTGACCCAAAACAAGTCCATGACAGCTTAGTACACACAGACATTTCAACAGGCATGTTGGCTTTATAATCCCTTTTTTTTGGCGTCAGTGTAAGTGATGAAAGGTAGCCATGTGTCCAGATAACTCCATATGAGTGATTAGAAAACCTGGTCATTTTTCCCATGGCACAGGCCCCTACCTGCCTTTTAAAAGACAGCTTTCATCCCAGATGCTTGATGAATGCCAGCTTGTTGCAGTATTAGCAGTAATGTCATATACCTGTGAATGTGCAGCCCAGCCCTGCAAGAAGTATGTGCCAGGGAAGAGGATGAAAAGCAGACCCTAAAAGCCTGAATACTCCAGATGGGCAGGCTCTCCCCAGGGAATAGCTCTCCTCTTGTTTCTATCAGCAAGCAGAGGGAAACAGTTAAAAAAAACAGGCCTTGTTTGCATTAATATTTAGAGTGTTTTGCCCAAAATGTAGCTAAATAATGAATCTGAAGGTACTAAACAGTGTTGTGTGAGCTGGAGCTCAGATGAAACAGAGGAAGAGAGGTGGCAGGAAGGCAACTTGGGAAAGCAGAGACTCTGCTTGGCCCTGTGCGCCATGAAGATCTTTCTGGAGGAATCCACAGACATCAGACTCTGAGGCCATGACAAGCCTGACAGCAGCCTCAGGAGGGAAAACTGATGCCAAATTAATGGCCACTGGAGAACTTCCAGTGAAGCAGGTAAGGGCTGCAGCTGAGCTGACAAAATCCAGCAAGGTCTTGTCCCTCCAGCAAGCCAGAATCCTGTGCTGAGCCAACCACTGAAGGCAGGAGAGGCATCGCTTCCCCGAAGGGATGGACATCACCTGGGCTTCCCTGGCACTGGTCAGCAGAACAGTGGAGGAATGGGCTCTAAATTCACACCACTGTATGGGATGTTCAAAGTGCAGGTGGGGAACTGAGCTCCAGAACTGCTGACAAGATGCTGCTGGGGGTGGGGAGCAGCGAATCTCACCTAGCTGCCATAGATTAGATCTAGATGCAGACGCAGATACTGTTGGTTTATTAATGTGCCTGCTCTCGAACTGGGTGGCAAGGCCCCGGGGGCTGGAGTGCAGAGGGTTGAACAGTTTAGCTCTGCGAGGGAGAAACGAGTCTGAGGCGAAGCCCCCGCACTGCTTCCCGCGGAGTCACTGCTCGCATCAACCAGAGCGGCTCTTCCAGGGGGCCAAGCCCCATGTGCCACATCCAATGTCCACGTGGAGCCCCTGGCTCTGCACCCCCTGTCCCTCCCCAGCCAGGGGTGTGCCCAGCTGCTCCCACCATGGCCCTGGATTTGGCCTGGCTACATTCCCAACCCTGCATCAAACAATCCACAGCTATTCCTCCCGCTCTCCCAAATTAGGATATTTTCCCTGGGGACTGCTGCTTGACTGTCAGTTTTTCTAAGCTGAGGCTATGCCAGCTTTGCATTTCCTCTTCTTTCCTCATATGCTAACTCAAGCTTTGTCTGTGGGAAGCTTTCTCTCCTAAAAGCACCTGGTGAATATCCTAGTTTCCCTAGGCTTCCAGGCCAGGGCTCAGGCTGGTGGTAGCCCTTATACCTGATGAAATCACTGGGCATGCCAGTGTCAGCCAACAGGTTGCAATATCAAGGTATACAATAGCAACTTATAACAACAAATAATGTATAAAGACTGAACAAAGACTGAGGTTCCATGTCTGATGCATAGGTGTTCCCATTGCAGAGAGAAGTGGTCTACACTGATGAGTAATCCTGGTCCTCCCAATTCTCTGTCACCTGTTTTATTTCTGTTCATGCAGGTATTTGAGTTCATTCCTCTGGTGAAAGAAGTCAGTCCTGGGTCTTGCTCAGGAGGGTGCTGCCACAGCAGTGTCCTTTTCTGTGCCCAGGGCAGAGGCAGAGAGCCAGTCTTTGTCACCTGAACACTTCTGGAGGATGAACCACCACATTTGTCAGTGTTGTCCCAATCCTCCATCAGTTTCTGGGTCATCTGGGAGAGTATCAGTGCAGAAGAGGTGTGAGAGTGGGTCAGAATAAAACGGTTTTTTGGTTTTCGGTGACTGGATGCTGGCTGAGGTCCTGCCAGAGCCCATGGGTATTCTATCACAGCCAAATTGTTGGGCAGGAGGTGCCACTGGGATTATCTGATGGGAAACTGAGGCTGGAGGTGGGTTTAGTGACCCATGAACCACTTCACCTCGGGCACAGAGCTGGATGTGCGTAAGTCTTATCACAAGAAAGATCACCCAGTGCTGGGGTGGGCAGGGAGCCTCAGCCTCCCCTGAAATATTCTGCCTTAGCCTCTCCTGAAGATCGCCACAAGTTTGAGTCCTGAGTGCAGGTTGGAAGAAGGCTCTTAATTTTCTGATGAGGAATGCAGAGACTGGATTTGATGCTGGAGAACTCACCACTGGAGAGCTGGTGACTTTCCATAAACAACCCCAACCAGCCGAGCCTGACGCCGCTTCACAAAGAACTGAATCCCATTCTAAGCAGATATATTTGTTTTGGAAAGGTGTGTATAAAGCTGAATGTGGTGCAAGTATGCTGCTGGCAGTGAATTTTCTGGCAGAGTCCCTCTTGGCATGCAGCAAAGCTACCAGTCCAGCCCCACCATTCATGCTGGGCCTGAATCACCAGCGTGTTGCTGCAGCTTTGTGCTGGTACCATTCCAGGAAAGCGAGTGAGAGGCTCCAGAGAGTTCCTCAGCAATGCCATGTCCTCCCTGCATGGCAAAGTCTGTGGCAAAGCTGCCTGCCAGCGGCTGGGTCTTTGCAGGAATGTTGCTCCAACCATGTCAGCATCCTCTCAGTGTCATTTGCCATCTGCCTGCCCGTGCCTCGTTTTCTCTCGTGGTCCTACACCAGGCTGGGTGAGCAGGGAGCAGACAGTGAAAGGGATTAGTGGCTCCTGGGCCTCCTCCAAAAAGCAGGAGCTGTGTCCCAGCTGTGCTGCAGAGTGGTGATGACAGTGAGGCCACAGTGGAAATTGAGGAGAGCCACAGAACCCTGGTAAGGTTGGCATCTGACCTGTGCTCAAGGTTAGCAGAGCCCTGCTGTCCTGGAGGAAAGATGCAAGCGGCTTCAAGTCAAAGTGTGCCTTGTACATACAGAGGAAGAATCATTTTGAAGCTAAAACCCTCAACAAAGGCTTGTAATAATGGGATTTAGCTCTACCACTGTCACAACTCCCACGTGTCACCCAACAATGTTACTTCTCCGTGTTTCAGTTCCTTTCCTGTGGAAGAGAGAAATCTTCTGTCTCCTGTCCTTTGCTGCTCCTGCCTATTTAAACTACAAGTTGTTCAGGCCAAGCATCATTCCTCACAAGGTGTACACACAATGACATATTCCAGTGCATATTCCATACATCTAGGAATAAAAAAGAAAACTGAGGACTCCTGTGAAACTGACAAGTCTGGATAAGGGACATGCTCACCCTGCAGGCTGTGTCTACCAAGTGGCTGCGTTTGTGGCCAGTGCCTTGAGAGACATTAATGGGATGTTTCCTTGTGCCCTCAGTCTCTTGGACTCCGTGTGCTGCCAGACATCCATGGCTACAGCAAATCTCCCTAATCACTGGCTGCTGGCAAATACACAATCAGTCACCAGCCACTTTTGAAGTGTGCCAGACACATCGTGGAATATGTGCTCCTCTCAACCCATCTGCACAACAGGCTACAGATGCCAGCTGCTCTTCTTGGAGTGACATGGATGGGAGAGAAAGAAGGGAAAAGGAGAAAACAGTAACTGAAAACCACGTTCTCCACACTTCTTTTAACCCATTTCCCTCTTGCCTGCATACTGCTTGCAAATTGTCGCCCCAGTTTTTATCTCCTTTTCATTTTCCCATTGATTCATTAGGCTGTCATCGAGTCAATGAGGTTTTAATCGTATGACAATAAAATAGGAGATGTTCCTAAACTGACACTGTGAATTTCTTTGGGAATATTCCCAATTTTAAAAAGGATAAGACAGAAAAGAGCACTGGGGATAATAAGCTTAACCTTCTTCTCCTTTATTCTTTCCCAACTGACCATGATGACAGTACTGTCGTGTTGCAACACTTTTAACACTTTTAACAGAGTGATGATTTCACCAGGATTCTTGTGCAGGATCATACATATTTTGTACCAAAATTTTAGGAAGGCAATTTACTGAAAATTTTTATCCTCTTGGTGCAAATCTATGTGCAAACCTCTTTTAAAAGAAATGTAGCTGGGTGTGATTCTGCACATAAAGGCTCATGAGCATGGCTGAATCACCTGCATGAATCCCAGTTCAATGGGATTGAACTGATAATGCTACACAAAGTGCATTGGAGCACTTGGACAGAGGAAAAAAGAGGGGAGAGATCTCAGTGTGCAACTTCTCCTTTTGCCAACAAAATTAACGAAAGCAAGCAAAGGTTAATTATTCCATGTGCCTTGAGATGAAAAGTGCTTGATGAGCACAAGAATTCTGGGAATTCTGTATTTTTTAGAGCACAACCTTATGTGAAATTCTCGATTTGGGCAGCATCTCCCACATCAAGCTCCCCAGCTTATCTGGGGGCCCTGCAGACCCTCCCCTCACGTGCAATGAATAAATCAGGATTGCCAACAGCAGAAGCCACATTTCTTCTGAGTAAAGTCTGTCTGCACAGACACACCATATGAATAGAACCATTTTCAATTCACAACTCTTAATAATTTGGTGACAGAGGGGCAGAACACAAGACTGCTGGGTACAATGAGCTAATTGGATAAAAGGCATGTGAAAACACCATACCTATAATGTACCTTGTTAGCATATGCAAATGACATAATTATACAGGCTGATAGCAGTTAGGCACAGTAATACATAGTCCATGTGAACTGTCCACAAATACTTTTGAGATCAAGAAATAAAAGTAAATTCTTTAAACATCCTAATTGGTTGCCAAAAGGAAATTCATTCCAACTAGAACTTAATTCAGTGTAAAGTAACATAACTCATTTGATCTCAATGAAGATCAAAAAAACACAGCTATATCCAGAAAATCTTGGATTACAACACATTGTTTGTATATATTTACTATATAAAGTTATTATGCAAAAAACAATCTCAGTGAGATGAAGGCTCTGTGAAATCATTCATTACTATTTCTTATGTGTTACTTGTGAGTCAAACATTGTCCTGTTTGTGCAAGGGGACACCAGGTCTTCCTAAAATCTGGGTTTGCATGCAGGATTTCCACAAGCCAAATGGATAGTCAGATGTTTCTCATTCCCTCAATTTCACTCAGTGATTCTGCACTTCAAATTTAGGCCAGCCTCTCACCTCTCAAACTGTTAAGGTACCTCAGAGACATTTTCTAGGGAATTATTCAGGTAGACAACATTTTTTCTACTTGATTTGCTGTGAAATGACAAGCACTGTTAAACCAAAGGTTAATCATTGATTGAGTTTAATGACACTAAAAGAAACAGGTCATGTGAGAAAGCAATTGCACTTTCATTTTTGCTGTCACAGGTCATTTATAGCTTTTGATTCAAATTCCACCCCACGCAAAGGGTTGCTAACAACATCCTACTTCAAATTCTAATGTACTACAACTGCAGAGCAAGCATGTGAGCTGGCAGTAATCAGGTCATTTGTAAAGCATACACAGATTCTTTCATTCATCCTGGCCATTAAACTGCTTGAAAAGATTATTTTATTGTTCTGCATTATGAGGCAGTGCTTTTGACAACTTGTTTTACAGAGAAGAGCCCCCTTTTATTTGTGTGCAAGACTGTTCTGCCATTTTCTTCCATTTAAGAACCTCAAACTCATCATCACCTGCAGTTTTTCCCAATTTGGTATGAACTCAAAACAAAACAAAAAAACAACAAAAAAGGAAAATAGCTTGAAAATAGCTAATTTATTTTCTCTGTGACCAATAGCTCTTGTGCCCCAAAAAACATGAGGAGCTGAAAAGTCAACTGTAAGGCTTTATGATTCTTTTAAGGATGGCTACATCAGCAGGGAGCTGCCCAGACAGTAATAGAAACTCCTTCTGATCTCACCCTCCTTTGTACCCTGCCATATCCATTTGGTTCCAGGTCATGACTCTTCCTTTACACCACCACCAAGCAGAGCAGAATCAAATCTTCCACCTGCTGAGGGAGAGTTAATGGGCATTGTTAATCCAACATTCATCTATGCTTTGTCCCACTAGACAAAATAATTAGCCCTCTAATGAAGAAAGGATCCTTGAAAAACTTAGATATGGGCAGGAAATAAGCAATAGAAGTAGATAATGAGGCTCTATAAAGCCTCTGTAACCTTTCTTTTCTTTCTTTTCATCCATGTAATAAGAAAAAGAAGGGCCGAGTCCTCTAAGCTTTTGGGCACTTACATCAGAACCCACATTTTTATGCACAAATGTACAAGAATTTTCAAAACTGACCTGGTTTGAAAGGAAAAAACCATAAAGCCAGTGGTTTTAGCTTGACCTAAAAGGTCAGGATTTTTGTTACAAAAAGCACTTATAGGTAAAGGGGAACTTTCAAAAACCTAATGGTGGGACAAAAGACATGAGATTGCCTTTATTTGTAGACTGTACATGAATTCAGGGGTGAGTCTGACTCTTTGGAGCTCTTTGGTTGCCAGATGCAAAGCTGCAGAGAACAGTTTGTCTCTGAGGCACAGCACTGACTCTTCCTGCAACGGGCAAACGACTCCAGGTGTGATTTGATGGAAATGGGCTGTTGGTAGAGACCAACTCCAGAATATCACCAGAGCTCATATCAAAAATCTGGCTTTAAAATGGGACTAGAAGTGATACAACAAAAGGAATGCCTTGAAGCATTGAAGTATTTCTTGTTTCAAAGAATGCACTGAGGACTGTTCTAATCTATAAAACACGAGGAGAGCGCTCGTTCTGCAATAGCAACAAGGTTTTTTCCCTTTAAATCTGGTTCAGGAATGACCATAAAAAGTCTGCATTAAAAATTCTCATTTTCAGTGTGGCAGATCTGGACCATTGCCACAGACTTTTTGAAGAGTCACTTCACATCCACCTCTATTTTCACCCTTTCAACCCCATTCTACATTGTTACTGCTGAGTGGTGGAGCTGCCTTTGAAAACATACAAAGCAGGTGATTTTCAATTGTGTAAAGCCATGTTTGACTTTAGGCATTTGAATTCACAGGAATAGCCTTTCAAAGTGCCTAGTCCAAAGCATAGTGAAGTCAGTGGAAAATCTCCAGGTGACTTAACTGGACCTTGGATCTGCTCCAAACTGTGGAGCCTCGAAGTCTGGAAGTCTCAACTGGGCTTGAAGTTAACCCTGATTGTTCAAAAAGGGAATAAGAATTTTGCTAGGTCAACCTCCTCCACACATGCTGTATCCTATTTTGGAATGGCTTGAGAGTCTTCTTCAAGGCTCCAGGCATTCAGCACCTTGCAAAATGACCTCCCCATCTTGGGATAAATCGTCTCACAAAATCTACTGCAGTAGATGTGCAGTGGTTTCATTACATTGTCTCAATCCATCTCTGCCAAAATTCATCCAGCTGTGCAGTCTAGTCATCTTTAGCCACAAGTTGTGGTTGCAACTCATCTGCTAAACTTAGCAAGCCACATGGAAATTCACTTCTAGGAGACTATTCCCTCCAGGGATTGGCTACTAAAAATAAAGGAATAAACACAAAAATACAAAAAAATTAAATTAAAAATGTGATCTGACTTCCAAAACCATTCTTTATCCATAAAGTTCCCACCCAAGGAACCAGTTACATGTTATAAGGATTATATTGTTTAAAGAAACTGTAAATGCCACACAGTTAAAAGAGAGAGATGCAGCTAGATTTAGTTAAACAATTGACTAATAACTCAGTCAACATTATTCTTACCCTAGGTAGTAGTTATCAGCTTAGACAGCTGTTACAGTCTTTCACTGTAATACTTAAAAGGCAGACCACCAAATTCAATACCATATTGTTTGTGTAGTAGTGTTTGTTTAAAGGTAAATCACTCATAAAAGTGTAATTTCCTGCTGATACATAATGGTGGATAGCGGCAGGAAGCCGTTTGGAGCAGACAGACCCTGAGATATGCAGTTCTAAACTGCCAGCAGTAGTTACCCCAGCGCTGAAATTACTGTGTTTTTACACCCAGTCACATCTAAATTAGCATCAGCATATTAGGCCTTCTTGCAGACCCCTCTTTTCTCTTTGTGCAACAGCACATGATAAGAAAAAGTGCTACAATCGACACAATAAAGTCATGTTTCTCCAAATAAAGATTCCCTTCCTGCCGGGGAGGCCCTGCTGGGCAAAATTCCCTCCCCAGTCTGCTTTTCTTACTGATTTCCTACAGAATCAGGCTTTTATTTTGGGAATCCTCCTGCTTGCTTTTGGCTGATGCACTGCCTCATAGGACTCCATCATTTCTGGAACTGCTAATTGAAGCTCCCACATCCACAGGGTTCTGCTCTCTGATTTCTGAGTGTCAGTGGCACAGACAGAGAGCAACTGCTGTTGGCTTTGGGAGAGCTGCTCTAGATTCATGCCACTATAACCAGAGCCCCAATTAAGTTGCCAGCATATGCTGACCCTTCACCAGTGGCCCCTCAGCCTGTACAGGGTCTGGCAGTATGAAAGCCATGGGGGTGCTCCCAGGGACTGAGCCTCAGGCACCGACACATTTACCAGTCATGGGATGAAACATGCCCTGAGAGAAATCACTTTTGGTTTCCATCTTGGTCCTTGAAAGGATGAATGCTTTTTGTCCAGATTCATCTGCCTAAATGTCAGGTTGCTGAGTCCAGTCCAGCTCACTTCATGATTAAATTATCATCAATGAAAAGAGAGGCAGAAAGTAATTCATGCTGGGCATTCCATCTACCTTTTTTTTTTGGCAGAATGAATCAGCATCCATCTCTGACAGTCCCTAGTGCCCAGGGTGGGTGGATATATATTTTACTTTCCTGCA
The DNA here is from genome assembly GCA_013398075.1 of Notiomystis cincta. Taxonomy (NCBI): domain Eukaryota; kingdom Metazoa; phylum Chordata; class Aves; order Passeriformes; family Notiomystidae; genus Notiomystis; species Notiomystis cincta. The sequence goes on from VZRX01018707.1 coordinate 39,800, forward strand.
TTTCTCCAAAGAGATTTCCTGGGATGCCATCAGTATGCCTCGATGGCCTGCTGCCAGAGCACTCCCCATGTGCCATGAGATTGCACTGGATAAAATCTCACAGCCTGTAGCTCAAGCCCACGCAGAGTGGGGAGGAAAGGACTCTCACTGCATCTCTCACCCTTTCTCTGCCAAAGCCTAATTGCTCAGAGAGATTAAGAGAATAAAAACATTGCGTGTCCTCTGCTCACTCTTACCCATCTATACCTGAGAAGCTGGACCCAGACAAACCTGGATCTAAGCCACAGTGTTCAGAGGAAGTTTTGACAGAGTGAGGATGTTGAGCCTCATTTGGTAGGAAGGGCAGCTGCTGTGGAATTTGTACCGAGACTCTCTCGTTCCTTTGGACAGGAGAGACTCCTGATATGTGTATATACAGATATTTTTACAGAATTCCTTTTAGCAGTCCGTAGAAAGGAAATAGGAATCCTGCAAAGATTACAGAAGAGTGAATTACTATGCTAAATTTAAATTCATAAAACATTAATAGAAGGCTAAATTGGAAATCAGTTCCATCTTCTTCCATCTGCCAAGATCTACTTTCTCAGCAGCAAAGCACGTAGCTCAGGGAAATTCTCCTATCTCCCTCCATTAGGGTTTGATGTTATCAGCATTTTCCTGTCATATACAAAAAATTGTCTTTAATTAGCTCAGCTTACAGCTACACTACCCAGACTTGGAAACTTGTTTTGGGATATGAGGAACTGGTTGTCTTCTCAAGTGTCTTATGAATCATCATCAGCAGCAATAAATACATCAAAGTCCTGTAGCTCAGGATTGTTGTCTGGCATAACTGAGGCCAATTCTTATCCCTGGAGATGCAGCTCCCGTGCCCATGCCATGCCCACAGTCCCTCATCCAGTCCAGTTCAGCCATGTCTTCCCCATGGCTATCAGCACCGAGAGGAACAAGAACAAAAAGCTACCTTGCCTTCCAGTTCCAGCAAGTGTATCCCAAATTATGACCTAGATAGAAGAATTGCTTGCCTAAAAATTCTGCTTTTTCGCCTACTTTTTGTTTGGGCTTTTCTTTGCTTTGTTTTGTTTTAAACTCAAATGCATTTTGGAACATGAGTTTCCAGTATAGTGTGAGCTGCTCACATTCCCTGAAGTTCAAGTTGCTAGAAATGAAGGGGGATTCATTTCCTGGTAAGCTGGATAAAATCCTTTTGCAGGTTGCATTCATTCACAACTAAATATAGCACTTGTCAATGCCTCCCTCACCCAGAGGAAGAGAAGACTGTCTATTGGTTTCCTCTTCATTAAACAGTGGCTAAAATAAAATGTCTTTGTTTAGCTGAATGTCTCTGCAGACCTGCTCAGGTTCAACTCCTGCTTCTTCAAACAAAAAGATAACAGAGGAAACATGGATCTGCCATATAACCTCATAATTTGGAGGGGAGGAAGAGCCACACACCAGTCACAGGCTTCCCTCAGTGCTTCAAGGACAGAAGGAGCAGCTGCCAGTCTGGGGGCAGCAGGATGGAGGAGGTTCACACACTCTATAAAAGCAGAATAGCATTTGGGGAGAAACTGCAATCAGCAGGGGAATGCTTTGGAAAAGGCTGTGAGGGGCACAATTTTGTCATGGCAATTCTCTTTGCTGGACCATCAGGCTTCTGCTGTGGTAGGTGGTTCATTTTACAATGTCCCTGGTGTTTTTGAAGACACCATAATCTGGCATCACTTGTGCAAAATGCACCTATTTGGTAAAAGGATTGAGCTGCTGACCTGAGTCAAGGATTGAGTAAATGTTTGTCCTTTCGAAAATAAATATTATTTCTCATAATAATATTTATAATAATATTGCAGGTTTGTACTGCAACCCTGAGTGAGAACAAGACCTCTTCATACTTACAGAGGCAGACCCTGCCCCTGCAAACTTGCATTTGAAATCAGTGAGAGAGATGTTGTATGGCAAAGATAACACAAATGGAAAGGGAAGGACCTCACACAAGAGGTCAGTGGCTGTGCCCAAATATTGATTTTAGGATCATAATAATAGAAGGTAGGAGTATAGGGAAATAGTTAAAGAAATTCCCCAGGTGTTCATAGTTGATGCTGAAATTCAGAGTTTCTGAATAACGCTTGGTGTTATTCATAATAACAGAATTCAGAATTACACACTGAACAATAACATACACAGACACATGGAGTGCAGTCTGCACTCCAAAAAGCACAGGAATCTCACACTTTTGGTTTTTTAATCGATCATGAATTTGTTCTCCCTTCAGTTACACTTGTGTCTACTTTGTGGGAAGGCACTGAGTTATAGCAGAATGGAACTCAGAAGAGAGCAGACCAGCAGCAAGTCCCTGCCCATGCAGCTGCAGTGAGACTCTGCCTGCTTTGCTGCTCTAAGACATTTGCCAGCCTGTAAACTACTTCAGAGGGACCTGAATCTCCTTTCTCCCCACCTTGAATGGGACAGCAGAGACAAGGCCCCACATTGATCTCTGCCTGTGGCAGCCCATGCACTCACAGCTCATGATCTCGTGATCATTCAGTCTGACCTCTGCAGTAATGCAAGGTGGAAAAATTCATGCAGGAGCTCCTGCTCAGCCCTGTGGTCTCAATTTGTGGTTGCTGGTGGTTTAAAAAATATGTCTTTCTCCAGTCTCCTGATGATGGAGAATCACCACATCCCTGGTCAGGTATTGCTGTGGTTTGCTACACTCAGTGAGTCAATTTAACACAAATCCTCTCAAGCTTCACAGGCCTCCTATCCACTTGCAAACCTGGAAGTCAAGACAATTTGCAGATTTTGTTCCAAAATAAAAATAAATAAAAATAAAATAAATAAAATAAATATCATAAATAAAAATCTCATGTTTGGTCTATTATTCAGCCTAAAGCATCCACCAGAATATGTGGATATTCTCTACAAAGTGTCATTGACAACATGAAAACCTACTTTCTACCTCCATCACAAATTTACAAGTTGATGTATTAGCCAAACCAGATGTTGTTTAAGCCAGTCTTGGCCTCAGAGAGACAGACTTGGCCTTCTAAGAGGCTCCTAAGGACATTGAAACCGAATTTCTTTTCCTATTTGAAAACATCTCTCCCTGAAACGCTCTTTGAGGGAACTCACAAACGCAGGAAACAGCAGCTACAGTGCCGCATGTTTGTCCGTATAGAAGGAATGTGATGATATCATTTTGGAATGTGCTTTCTTTCTCAAGTTTTTGTTTTGGTGGTAGGAATGTCACTTTCTCAAAAAGTGAAGCACATTCTTGGCTGTTGTCTCCTTCCCCCTCCTCCCAAATTTTGCCTACAAATCAATATTCCCATCTCCTGCCATGTGTTTTTCCCAACCTGTCAGATACCGTTCTCATGTTAGTAGCACAACCATCTGATGTCAGGCATCCCAACAGGCAATTATAAATAGTCATTTACTATTAGTTTAGGAGGTTTATTTCCACAGATATAAGCTTCAAGATGTTCTTTGCTATTTTAACTTGAAAGCGTTATTTATTTGCATTTGGCATAGAGGATGTGACCGTTTAAAATATGTCCATTTCCACCATGCTGTAGTAGAACCCCAAGACAAAGCTTTGCTGTCTGAAATGATCAGTAAACACCTCATTCTAGCAATTTCCAGAGGAACCCAAAGGCACATGATGTCCTGCTCTCTGCAAGTCTGACTGGGTACCTCTTTTTTGACAGCTCTTCCTGAGAGTGCCCATTTCCCAGTGGATATTTCCTCATAGCCAGAGGCAGTGGAGTTGGCCAAACATGGAGATCTACTTTGCTATGATTTTCTGTGGAACTTTCTTATTTTTCCCCATTTACACCTAATCCAGGTGCTACATACTGATACTACATTTCCCATTACATCATGATTTTAAACTTCTGCTTCCAATTGTTGTTAAGACTAAGGATAAGCAAGATCCCAAACCAGTTCCTCGATGCCCCCCAGGGACTGAAATGCTGGAGAACACACCTGCACTTCCAAGATGCATGCCTCATCATGCCAGGTTGTTGTCCTTCCATCTCATGGAGAAGTGAAAACTCAAAATTAACTAGGAAACAAACCTTCAGAGAGAAGAATCTAAGAGTTTAAGACTATTCTCTCATCTGAAGAGACTTCTCATTGTGGATTTCAGTGTTCTTTGCAGATTTTCAAGAAAGGAATGAAGATTTTCAGCAAACAACACAGGGGAAACTCTACATGTTTGGAAGGTTCCCTTGTCCACACAGGCATTATCAGAATGGCTTTCTGGAAAGACAATTCTTGTGCCTCAGGACTTTGTCCTGCAGGAGTCCTGGACCTCTTCAAGTGTCGAGTGGATCCTTGCTGGTTGGAAGGACAAAATGAACTTCTTGTCCACCCCAGCAGCCAGACACACTATTTAAATTTTGATAATGAGAAGGGCAATGCATATTGAACCAGAAAGTTGTAAGAATCCTAATGATCCTGAAAACCAACATGTTTTCTGAAAAAGTGTGTGCTTCAGCAATGAACATCTGGTGAAGAATACAGCAGAAGAACATCAGGGCATTGCCAAAATGGCAGGCAATTCAAAAGCAAAAATGCTGCATCCTGTGTAAATGAAGCTGACTCCAGAAAGCTGTCTTGGAATCTTCTTGTCCTAGCATATCTCATGTCTCAGAGATGACATGGTGTGATTTCTGGGTCTTTATTCTCAGAGAACTGCAGCATTAACCTCAGTCACACTGCAATTTCTGATCAGGACCATCATGTTAATAGGAATGAAGCAGTTTTAGTGAAACCCAACTCACTGATCTAATGCTCTGTCTGATCTCCAGGGTCATTTGCAATGAGCACTACTGTGGTTTTTTTCATCACAGAAGTCCTTTTATTGAAGAATGTTTGACAAAATGCTAAGGCTCTGTAATTTGCCAGAGAATCAAAATTATCTGTATAATCAAGGACACTGCAAGATCAAATATTGACTTTGCATAAGCAAAGCCGTTGCTACAAAAGAATTAAGAAACCTGGCTGGGCAGATGTAATCATGCAAGCAGCAGCCAATACATTTTTGTAAGTCTATACTGGCTACAAAATGCTTATGCAAAATCAGAGGCTTCCTATTGACTTAAATCAGGATTGTGTGTGGGTGTAAGGGTGTGCCTTTGCTGGAGCAGTTTAGATGTCAAAGGCCAGAAACCCAACTCAACAAGTCTCTGTATTCTTTAACAATTAGATAAACCAGTAATAAGTGCATAATTGCAATTCCATAAGGTAATTTCATGTGCCTGGGTGATGACAATATGCATACAATTAAAAGAAGAAAGCTTTTCATCCCTGCAAACCATATTACTGAATTCTGAGATCTTTTCTATTTGCAGCATGCAGGAGAAGGGAGGGCAGGGGTCACCCTGCACAGGGTGGAGGTACCAGGAGAGGAAGAGGGAATCCCCAAGGTTGTAAATTCACTGAGTTCAGTTCAACAGAAAATATGGAAATGTAGGTCTCTCCTATGCTACCTCTTAGCAATTTTCATCTTTTTGGTTGTATGCAAGAGGAAATGTCCTGGGATAAGGCTCTTAGATCTAGTATAACAAATAGGGTAGGAAAAATTCCCTTTACTCTGGCCATTTTTGAAATAACAAAGCAGCTCAATTTCTGAATTATTATATTTAAGCTGTCTTTCAACTTTCCTTTTTCCCCCGACAGCTTTAAATCTCTCTGTGGGTGGAGGTCTAATGTCAGCACATGCAATTCTATACTTTAATCATTTTTTAACTACAAGATCAAAGCAAGTAGGTTTTTATTACTCCAGTGTCCGATACTTCAACTTAACTATTGAATATCAGGCAACAGCTCTTCTCAATGCACCACATTAAAATAAATCTTTCCAGCTACACTTCCCTTACACCAAGAAATGTATTAAACAAAAAAAATTACTTTATTAATCATGTGAAAATAACAAACTTGTTTCTATGTTTACTCTGGGTCTGTGCAAGCAGCATACTGCCTAAGAAGAAACCCCATGGCAAACATCATTAATATTCTCATCTTATTTTCATTTCTAACACTTTTCTTCACTTTCCCTGCTTCCACACAGGAACCCAGAGAAATTAATACCTGGCCCGTGGCCAGGCTGTCTGGGAGAGCAGTCCCTTGGGGTATCATTCCTCTGGCCATGGCAGTGCAGAGCCAACCACACGAGAAGAATGAAGGCATCTTTCACCCCCTGGTGTCACCCCCTCCCAAACTGTGCCCGAATCTCTCTCCACTACCCTGTCTGTGGGAACTCTCCCCACCCCTTTGCTGGTGTCTCACTCTCCTGTCTGGGTACCACGGGAACAGTTTTCTGAACTGGCTGCACACTTGTTCCTCCCTCCATTGACACCACCAGCCTGGCATTTGGGACAGGAACTCCAGGACAGGGCAGAAGGTTGATAATTCCCTCAGACTTCTGGAGAAAAGGTGCCACTCACCGTTATAAATGACTTGTTAAAGTACTCCCTGCTGCTCACAGGGGAGTGACATACTCTTGTTTAGCCCAGAGGAATATTAACAGTGTCTTACTGTGAGTTCAGCATAAGCTCTGAGCCAACCTTTCTGCACATGGAGCACTCTGGGCACCTGGGCAGTCCCACTGACCTTCCCCATTCATCTGCTCTGCATGGACTTGGATGTGCCAGGCAGCACTTCCAAGAGAGCCGCGCACACACAACGTCTGCACTTTGTTATCCTCCCAAATACTTCTCTGTCACAAGCTGTTCCAATTAAGAAGGCATGCAATAATACCCCTAATTACATTTTACTTTGATGAGAGATCTAGGCATTTTTTTGAAAATGCATGTTGTATAGGGTCAGGAGAATCTTCATTTCAATTCTTTGCATATTTTGGCAGGAGCGCTGTCTCCGCCCTCGGCGGCTCCAGGCCCTGCAGGGCACGTGCATCCCTTGTGCTCCCGCAGCCCAGGCTCTGGCTGCCAGACCCCAGCACAGCAACACGGGCTGGATTCTGCTGAGTAACCCCAGCACTACATCTGTGAGCTCTGACAGCCCCAACACAAGGATCAAAAAAGACCCTGAGCAGTCCCAGGGTCTGGATGGAAGGGTCCTGCTGTAAAATGCTCCCTCAGAGCTGTCAGGCTCAAGCAGGCGCTTGGAAGGAGATTTATATTTTGTTGATTACAATGGTAATAAGCCACAAACACAAATTCAAAGAGTAAGAGTGAACCAAACCCATGTTCTCTTTGAGTGAGATAAAATCTCTACCTTTTACACGCCTATCTATTGATGTGTTCCTGGATAAAATGTGTAATTTTAATTAACTGAAAGTACCTGCCTTTTATATTGGACTAGGTGCTAAAAACAAAGAAAATCAGACAGCAAAAACGCCATGCTGGCTGAGTGCATGTTTTTTTTGTGCTGAGGAACTGGTGTGTGCACTGCTTGCCTCTCGATCAATACACATTAGTGTGTAATTGATGACTATAAAAATATCCCCCCTCAGGGTGTTCAGTATCAATTAGCATCACTTTGCTAATTCTCTTGCCAAACAGGTAGAAGCATTTAGATGTTGAGCTTCTCTGATGCAGGCTCCATAGGTAAATTTCTTTCTATTAATGAAGCAGCTACAGGGAATGTAATTATCCCTAAAATTAGGAAGGAAAAGAAGAAAACCTAAAAACAAATGTGTCGATACAGAACTAAAGTTAAGCACAGGGAAATAGGATTCTTTACTGTAATTATTTAATTCTATTCTAGCATGAAATATTTGTCTCTATTATTTCAACTATTATGTCAAAACCATGTCCATTTGACACACATATTTGTAAATATGGATGGAGGTATATATATTATATTTATCTATGTATACTCCAAGAGTGCTGTGTTTTTGTTGGATCTCAGGATTATTTGGTCAGCTCGGATCCCTTGATCATACTAAAGAAGAATTTTAGGTCAAGAATTTATATTTACAGTGAACCAAATATTTGAGCAAATGGGTGTTCCATTAGAGCTAACTTTTAATCTCCATCCAGGCCTGAGTTTCAAACACTCCTTCCTGGATATCCTCTCTCTGCCCAAGGGTTTTGCCATCTCACTCTCCCTTTCAACACCACCCTGTTGTTTGGCTAGTGAGACACGTTGTTTCTCTATCTCAACCAAGGATTTTGCCAAGTCCTGTTGCTTCCACTTCTGTAGCATATTTAGAATTCCTCCAGCCCTCTCTATCTCAAAATTCTTGGCCCTGCACAACTGCTTTATTTTGGCTGCTGGAAGCCCAAACTAACCTCACCAGATTTTGGCTGGCAACACAGATCTTTTTAACCATGTCTGTTTTTCCCTGGGCACATCCTTGTTTACTGAGTCTGGTGTTGGTGGAACCAGTACAGTAAAACTGAGCACACAAAGACACCGAGGAAAATCCATGCTGAATCTTTAAAACAAATAGAAGTGCCACAAAACAGAGCTGAGGACATGGCTTAGCCCAAGTCTCAAAATTTCTTTGTTGTTTTTTTTTTAAGGATAGGTGTATATTTCTACTGACTACAGCTTCTTTTAATGTTTCCAAAATGTAAGCATACAACGCACAGTTTTCATTTTTTTGTGCCCAGTTTGCACACAGGTGAATGCCCACAAGCAACTCTCTCTGGATAAGGGCAAACATGATGCACAGACTCTGTGATTCTCTCCCTACATCTGACTGAACTGGGCTATTACAGCTAATAATGTCTGTTAATGTATTAGTAGACTGCTGGTTAATGTACACTGGTAGATAAATGTAGATGTTGGTACTGGTGATGGCAGAGATAAAAATGTAACAGTACAAACACAGTCTTCTGCTGCAGATCACTTCTTCCTTTATTACCTTTCCCAAGTAAAATTAGGCTATGATTCTAGTAGCAAACTTTTAAGCAAAGCTCAGATAACATTTATCCCACACCATTTTTATCACTATTATCTTCCTTTTCTGGTAGGTCAGACAGAGCACCTACTTCAACAGTTTTCCTACACACAAGGTGCCTTCGTTGAAGAGTTGCTTCAATGGTTTACTAAAAGACAGAGTTCATCTTTCTTTTTTTTTATTTTTTAGAGCTTTTTATAAAACCCATTTTCACTGCACTTGGAAAATGTGACTGTACAATGGGAAAGGGCAGGCCCTCCTATTTTTTTTTTCTTGTCTGAACACAATGGCAGGATAAGGGAGGCACCGCTCATTACAAGGAATACACTTTAATCAAGTTGCCCAGCACCAAGTGTTTGTCTTCCACCACTTCAGATGCCAATGTTTGTTTTCTCTCTGGGAAAAGAAACAGACAACACTTTTAATTTTAATAAAAATCTTTTAGAATGGAGCAAGCAGATGACCTAATTTGGAGGATCTACTTCTTTGCCTGGGTTGCAAAAAAAGGCAAAGATGACTGGCAGGCTCCCATACAGCATTGCTGGAGGAGATTTAACACTTTCCTGCTCAGTTTCTTAGCTGGGAAGTGTGAGATGATTGCAATGCTGTTTGATCCCACTTTCCCTGCTCCAGCAACAGTGTCCTTACTATCACATACTGCTTGGCTTGAGTGGGAACTGCAAAATATGCTGCTGTGACTAAAGCTCCAGTTGGAAAGGTGGAAATCTGATTTTATTAAACACATGTGGATGCTTGTTAAAATTACTTCTGCACCTAAAGCCAAGACTTCATCTTCAGTTTCACAACAGTCTTATTCTCTGGTATGAATCCATTGTTTCCAGGTTTAAGGATATCAAAGCAAATCTTCTGAAGTGTTTCTTTAACCTACAGTACTGAGTATCTAACTAGACAAAGACAAGAAATCATAATCATAAGAAAGACCCATCTTTCAACTAAATAATTCATTTCAAGCCTCCACGTTTGTGAAGAAAAACACAAAATCATTAAAGATTAAAGTGTAGGAAAATTTAAATACTTATTTATTGTGAATCCTCATGGCCAATTTCCAGGATTTGGAACTTGAGTGCTACATTTTTTATGCTGTTGGCTGACAGCAGATAACAATATTTTAGGGCTTCAAGCATCTTGTCCTGTCTGGATGTACTATCCAGTAACAGCAAAAACTTACTTTATTCTCTGTGACCATGTAGAAATAACAGCCTGAAGACTCCTGTTCTGTTCTAGCATTCACCTCCTTTACAGCCAGATCTCCCACCCTTTTCACCCAGCAGCACTGAACTCCCAAATTCAAGGGGGGAAGGACAAAGGGAAGGGTGAAGATGCAGAAACATGAAACCTAAGTCGTCTTTCCCCTACATTACCTGGAACACCAAGGGAGCAGCCCTGTTGTCCCTGAGCTGCAGGCACAACAGGTGCCAGCCCTGCAGTTTGTCCTCCTGAGGCTCCCTGCTGGGAACACAGGAGGGACACCAGGTGAGAGGAGACAGGAGGTAATGGAGGACTGGGACCAGTCATTTTCTGCCATGCACCTCTCCCCAGATAAATCCTTACTTGCCTGGTTCCCAGTCTGTAACAGATGAAACTTGGTGGAATCTATCAACTTGTCTAAAATTTACCAAAAAATACATTAATTATCAGCCATCAGGTGGTTTCTCTTGGAACTTCTGCTCCCATGGTGAGTGATGCCCAGCTGGAAACACACTTCTTAGTTTTTATTTAAACTGTTCTCACTGTGGCTTCCTACTGCAAATTCTGGCTATTGCAATGCCATAGAGCATCTCCCTGCAAGGGTGAATTGGGCAAAACCAAGTCACTTCACGATACTGGTTTGTTTTTTAATTTTGTGAGCGGATTCTGGGACCTGCTCTCCTGCCTGCCTGCACTAGAGCACACAGCAAACATTACTGACAGCAAAGGGCTGCTCTGGAGGCCCAGGATAGAGTGCAATGCAGCTAATTTACAAAACCAAATGGTCTGTTGTATGGATCTTGCAGTGATAGCTGACTGGACAATGAACACCTTGAGGGGGGCATTGACTGATGACAAGCACAGCATTCAAGCTTTGTCCCAGATCCATCCACGAATGGATCAGTTGTCATTTTCATAAAATCACTGTTTATTCTACAGGCCCACTAATTGCTGCTATTAAAGCAAATGTATGGCCTTGCAGAGTATCAATGACCTTGAGCTGCCTGGCACTCAGGTGTGCAGCAAGGTGCTGCATGCAGACACCTCCACCCAGAAGATGGGCATTTCTTTGATTACTGCTCTGCTCTATTTTTGCCATCTCCTAGGACAGTTCCCCCCCATGGGCAGCACCCACAGCTACCAGCTGCCTTCCTGTTTTAGCCAGCAGCTGCTACCAGCTCTGTGCTATTCATTTGGCAGGGCTCTCACTCCTGGACAGGTTGTTATGGTTCATGGGCATTTTCCTGTGTTGGAAGGACCAGCAATGAAGGTGCTTTCATGTGCTTCTGGCCCACCTCACCTCTGTGTCACATGGAATATCCAGCTCCTTGAAACCACAAACCCTGTTGCAGAATCACTTGGATTCCAGGGTACAAGATGTAATTTGCTATGTACTTTTCCTCCCAGACACTGTAAACCACCTTGGGATTTATTTTATCATTTATTTTAGTATTACCTGGAGGATGTTGGATTAATATTTTCTCTACCACAACCAGCAACACTGTCAGCAGAGATTTTGTCCCATAAACTGGGAGCTGGATATGCAGGACTCCTGCACAAACAGTGGATTGTTCTGGAGAATAATCTGTAGAAATCCTGCTATATCTCACCCACAGAGAGGTGTCAGAAATCCCAAGCTGGGGCTGAGTAACTGCTGGCACCCAGGACAGATTCCTGAAGACTTCACTACACACAAAGCAGCCACCAGGCTAATCAACTCCAGCATAAGGGTTTCATATAGATCAGAACAGTTCAAAACAAACATCTCACTATTCATCAGTCATGCTCTTTTCTCTTTTCTTTTTTTTTTTTTTTTATTATTATGAGAAAATAGGCAGAAAACAAGTGGAGAAATATAAATTTATTGTCCATGGACTGGAAATCTTTTTTTTTCCAGTCAGCTCCATTCCTGAGTCAGCTATCTGTGTACACTGCCAGAGGAAGTAATGGAAGTTGTCTATACAAAAGAAAGGGAGCACAAATCAACAGGAGAGAAAATTGGGTTTATCTTGAGCCACTGGCAAAAACAAAGCTATCAACCATGTGAAACAAGACAGGGCTCACTGCAGAACTGCAGAGCCCCTGTACTGTATTGATGATATCTAAGCTGTGTGACTGCTTTGCAGCTCCTTTGCCTTTAATCCAAATAATGTCAACCTTCAGATTGCTTCTCAGCCTATGTGTCTGCCTGCAGACACTACTGCATTGATTTCCATCTGGTGCATGTTTTAAAAGTTTTCCTCACAACCTTAAGGATTAACTGCCCTTTTTTAAAATTTTTTTACAGAACTTCAGATTCTGAAGCATGCTGAGGAAAACAATCACGGCAAAGAAGCACCAAATCTCCTGCAAACTCTCCCCTGATCAGTGGGCATTCAAAGATCTTCCAGCAGCTGTTAATGCCACGTTATGGATGATTAGCAGGACTTCCTGTATCTAATGAACATGGCTCTTTCAGTGAGGAGACACAGCACAATGCTGTCCCAGGAACATAAAAACGATGTAACATTCAGTCAGGAATGCATTTCCTACATGGCCTGGAATGGTGAATTGATCTCATGCTTCTGTAACAAAGCTCTCATCTGTAGTCCCCATGCACTGCTGGCACTGGCAGGGCTTCAGAACGAGCCCGACCAGCCTGCTCCCAAAAGGAACTGATTAGGAGGGATGTTCTAGGAGCTATTTGATACAGGCAGCACAATCCAGAATGCCATGTATAGAGAGAACAAAAAACATACTGCAATCTTTAAGTATTTTTACGTCTAAGTTTGCCAACGGCATCTTCTGACTGACAGTGAAAAGGAGATTTAAGCACTCTTATAACCATGGTGTTCCTGGATTTGAAGGAGGTAGAGTGGATGGACAGATGTTTTGGTGTGAGCATGGCACATAAGAAAAGAAGGTTCAGTTTGGTTTTTGCTGCTTTCCTCTTGATTTTAACTGGAAATATAAATGTAAGTCCACTTAAAATCCCTCTGCTCATATCTTTACATCTTGTTGCACACACCAGGGATCCAGGATATGCAGGGATATGTGAAATAAAATGTAAAGTTGTGAGATGACCTATATGGTAAAGGGAACAAGGATTATGTAAATAGCACAGGCAACTTGTAAGAAAGGCTTTCAGAAACTTTTGCCAAATATCCAACTTGTGGCAACAGTGCAAGCAAAGGGGTGAAAACGTACTTGGAGTTTTGCTTCGTCAATACTATAAAATAAACCCAAGTTAAAACGGGTGTTGCCCAACCCAATTGTCAAACATCACTGCTGCAATACAAAGACAAATGTTTATTGGCTTAACTTTGAAACTGCAGTAAATGTTCTTCTATTCAATTAGATAAACAAATATAGGACAGAGTATATAATAGGGTCCTTTCAAGTAAATTATGCTTTCTAAGTCACATGTAAAAGAAAAATTACTTTAATGTTTATATTTCTGTAAAATAAAAAACCATCAAGACTCTCCTTCTGCTATACTCCAAATATAAAAAAATAAAGAATGTTTAAATAATGTCCATTTTATGACAAAGTCAGCAAAGCAAAGAAGCATAGCCAGGCTGACAATCCAGCTTTTCTTCTCGCCATTACAAAAGAGGAGAAAAAAAATCTCTATTCTGTTCTCATTTACAGTAGCACAAATCCCCAGGAACTGCACTACTTCAGTATGTTATTTTGGATTTACAGCACACTAAAAGAGATTAGAATTCAGTCACACATGAATGAAGAACAGAACATCCACATTCATTCTAAACATACTTTCCTTTCTTGTGTACACAGAGCAGCAATGCTGTCCTTAGCAATGACAGATGATGTGCCATTGGTTTACCTGCTTGCCTAGAGGGATTTACACAGGTACCAGGCAGGATGCCTCAGTGAAGGAAGCACTTTGTTACCCTCTCCCGCAAATGCATCCCGATTTATGTCCACTGAGAACTGCCTCCTCTGCAGCATCAGGGCATCAGGCAAGGGGCTACAACACACTCACAGCATTATGCATCCAGTGATGAAAACCACCTGTTCCTGAGTCTGTTCTATTGTCTCTGCCAAAGACTGGCTCTAAGTCCTGACAATTTCTCATGCAGATATATTAGCATACATGGAGTGTATATCTTTAAAATACGAGTAGAAACCTGCAGTAGTTGTTGGAGAGCACTGTGGGTAAAACACTATATAATTCCTGACCTTGATGGAGGAGGAGGGCATTTTCTTCCTGCAGGTTGTTTAGTTGTGAGAATCTCAGAGCTAGTCTCAGCAAAAAGGCAATGTATTGAACAGATCCCCATCGATTTAAAAGCCATGCACAGCACAAGCCAACTTCACACCCTAACACCCCATGCCTTGTCCATTGTGTTCAGCTGAGGTGCAAACTCCTCACACACGAGCAGGGAGCCAAACAAACAAACCTTTCCCCTGGTCATGACACCTGTCAGCATTAAACACATCCTCCTCTCCTGCTCCACAGCCTTTCTGATGAAGTGGCTGCAGGCAAGGAAGAGGCATTAAGAGAGGGAGCTTTGCAAAAGTAAAATGAAAATAGGCTGCTCTGGGAGATCGACAGAGATTAGGGTTGGATATCCCTGGGCTCAGTTTTGCTGTGAGCATACTAATGCCCACATCTCCAATTGAAATGCTCTGGAAACCTTCTCTGCAGCCTCCAAGAGCACAGTGCAAAATAATAATTCCAGCAAGACAGATCATGAATAGGAAAGAGGAGAAAGGGTTGATTTTTGTGGTTATTTTTTTTTCTGAACTATAACTAAAGAATTGAAAAGTATGCAGAACATTTATTAAAGAAAAACTGTCAAGGTTTCAAAGCCAGGCACTTTCCTAAGTTAGGAAAGGTCAGTGCCAACAGTTTTGAGAGTCCAGTATAAAAAGCCTAGGATTTTGTTTTTCAGAACTTTGATTTTTATGGAGATCCAATCTCTTCCAGACCCAATCTTTTAAAGTCCCAAATTCTAACTTTCCAGCTAGCCCTCAACAACAAACAGCTCAACTATCTGCAGGTTACTTGCTAAATCATTTCAACTCACTCAGTCCAACCCTTATATTTGCTTCCTGACTTCAAGTCTCTGATAATGAAATCCTGCTGCTCGCTATCTCCAGCCCACACCCCACGGTGCCACAGCACTCCCAGAATCATTGTCTCTGCTGTCCTTCAACCACATGTGTTTTGAAGAAAAGTTACAACTCCTTGAACTAAGTTGTGGGGTGCTTACCCTGTCCTTCTTCTGAGCTCTTCTCCAGCTCACTTCCAACCACAAGAATCTCACTAGAGCATTTAGGCCGTTTTGTTCTGCGATTCGATACCGATGAGCACAATAAAGCTCTGGGTTCCTAAGCACTGGTGCAATAGAAATAAACATGAAAATAATATCATGTGCCTAATGAAGAGGAGGCAGGAAAATGGCCAGCTGCATCTCTTTACCCTTCTATCACATAAAACACATATACATATATTTATATTTAAATATGTCGAAATAGAAACCAGGTACCTGCTCCCTACATCTGGTGAAAAAAAACCTCTCTGACTATATTTTTATTTTGGAATGTCTCAATTTACCAAACAGAAACATTTCATCCAGACAAGGATTCAATTAAATTCCTTTGAAAAACAAGCAAGCTTCCACTGGAGCTATGCCAGCCCCAGCTTCTGAGCAGCCCAGCTGGTAGTCTCCTGAGGACCAGGGCTTCCAGCTCCCACAGTTTCAACAAATCTTGCTAGACAAATTGCCTGAAGATCAAGGACCCTTGGGCTTGTAATGCCTCCAGTCCAGGGCAGTCCCAGGCACAGCACAGTGTTGTGGTGACTGGGGAGCTCAGAGATACCAAGGTCATGGCTACAGCCATGGCCAACACTCCAGTATCCAACAACTCTGGCTCCAGTCCTTTTCACAGGCGATTTCAAACTGTTGGAACATCAAGGTTCCCTGAGAAATCAAAATACTTTTCTCCTTCCAGCTCTATTGCATACATATGTGGCAAACAAAAGAAGATTCTTCTTGATCTTTTGCTCTCCTTCAGCTGTTCCTTATTACTGTACATTCATCTTGTTTGTTCCTTTGTGTAAATTATTCTGCTGCTTTTTTTTTGTGAAAGATGCCATTTTTCTACCTGCATTTGAACACTTTCCAGCATAACAAGATCCAGATATTGGTTGTACATGGTTCTGCAATACAAACAACACAGTGTTATCATTTTCCTTTTTCCCTCATTAGAGAGAAGTATATTGAAAAATCAAAGCCTTCCCGCTAATCATTTTCACTCTGTTAGCTGCAGGCAACATTTGTTGAGTAGTAATTAAAATAATATAAAAGTGTCTAAATTTTGCATGCATATTGTTTCTTATTTTTTCACACACTGTATGTTTGTTCTTCCCCCAGCTGAAAAGATAAAAATGAGAATTTACTTCCCATGTTCTCACCTCCCCTCCTCTACTTTATACCATATTGCAACTTGTCATATTATATTGTGAATAACTTAAGAACTATTTGACATATTAGTTACACATTTATGTTGTTCTTCACTATTTTTAGAGACCAATTTTACATGTCATGATATCTGTATCTATATTTATACTGAATATGTTTAATTTTATTTTCTTACCATATTTAGTTCAAGGCTTTTACTGATGAGAGGCACTAAAAAAAGAGCTACTTATCAGACCTTCATTTCACAAGACAGATGGATAAATTTCAGCTCTTCTGGGAAATCACACTATTCTAACTAGACACAGGTGAGTTTCCTACTACAGCCAAGAGACAGTTCTTGACTCTGCAAAGTAAAGACCACGATGGTTGTTCTCATGAAGAGAGAGACACTTTTTCTGAAAACAAGGTGGAGCTAATCAAAACATCTAAGGGAAACAAACTGAAATACTCCTCTGACTTACTGGGGTGCACATCAGCAATACCACACACCATGCCTGTCTTGATTGTGCTGTCAGTCCTCATAAACCAGATTCAGGAATAATTGCTCCAAGTTCTTCAGTCTGAAGCTATTCATGGATTAAAGCAGCTCTGAACCAACTGACGGTGAAAAAAATTGTTGGAACATAATGTTATGTACTGCAGTGTGGACCTCTAATTTTATATTTTGTAATTGAAATGTAAATAATTTATTTTAAAAAAAAGTCATCTCTCAGAAAAGTTACAACTAAAATCAAAACAAATTTCTCTAGGGCTCTATTTACAATGCCAAAAGAATTGCATAAGCACAATTCCTGACTTTCATGAATGTAACCAGGGTGGTTATGCCCCAGAACTGAATAATAATTAAAAGTTAGATATTGGCAGCTTCAGGCTTGCTTTTCCCCAGGAGCCTAAGGGGTAAGCTTCAGAAGGCAAACTTCACAACAGCCACTTCATTACAGAAAGAACATGGATCTGATGCCCAGAAAGGCACTCAAAAGTAGCGTCTCTGTGGCGATGCAAGGATGGCCCACATGAAGAGGATACGATTTCATGCTGTCAACCATAAGGATTCCTAACATGAGTTTACAAAATAGACTTCATTTTGGACACTTTCATCAGGCTTTTTCACTAAGCCTGTACAACAAAGGTGTCCAACTCTCCTAATACCCCTATGTGACCTCAACAAAATTTGCACATGGCCCAGGGAGCTGAGGGGGAGGAGGAAGTTCTGGCAGCAGTTTCTGGGCAGAAGATAACAACTTTGATGACATCCCAGCTGGATGGGGCTGATGTGGGCACACAGCTGGGTCCTGGGTCAGCCAGTGCCTCTTGGCTTCAGCAGCCTCTGCTGGCATTCTTCTGCCCAGAGCTGGGGATTCAGGTTATCTGTCACCCCAACAGCAAAGCCTTTCTACCAAACATGTGGCATCACCTCAGCTGAACAGCTCACAAACCATTAGGTTTGCCATCATTTACATGTCCTGGCTTTTTTTCCTGCAACCATGAGGGTTAGAAATATTTTTAAAAATTAAATTTGGGAACTGCAAGTCAAACTGCCTCTAGTTGTTGAGGCTTTCATACTTGTAGTATCTTAGTAACTACTGTACTCACAAGTATCAAAAGTAATGATACTCTGCAATTTATTAAGGAGTCCTCTGGAGATGAAAGGCTCAGGACTTGATTTTTTGTTCATGAGCCATGGCGTGTCAAAGAACAAAGTGAGCCTGGCAGGGATTGACGGAGATAAAAAGTACACGCAGACACGTACACACACAAAAATCACTTTGGAAAATGTGCTGCCTAACTGTGCATGAGTGAAGCCACCAGCTCAGGCACCTCGCTAAGCTCCAGTGGGAAGAGGGAAGTACTGCAAGGGACATTCCCGGGTGTCCACTCGCTGTAAGCCTGCGAGCAGGCAGAGGTGAGAGGGTGCGCTTGGCGCCCGGAGCCACCGCGAGCAGAAGGGCAGCAGCACCGGGCTTGCGATGGAAACATTGCCGGTTGTGTCCCAAAGCAAACAGCAATAAAACAAACTGCTAATGAGGATGCAACCTGACCCTCCGCAGAGTGCCTGCCCAAGGACCTGCCGGCTGTAAGGGGAAGGGAAGGTCTGTGTCGGCACAAACTCCAAGCTCAAGGGGATTTTTTAAGAGCAACCGAAAAAAAAATGTTTGGGTACTTTGCTGGTAATAAAAGTTACTCACGAAGTAAAAGAGCAAACACTGCTTTGAAGGAAAGAGAAGTCTGTTAAACAAAGAACTTCACTCTGCAGAAAGAATTCCTTTTTAACACTAATGTTAACATTTCGTTTTTTGTAAGAAATCCCAGTGAATCTTCCCTTAAGACTCTTCAGCTCCAGACAGGACACTTCTCTTTTTTCCCTCTCTGCCTGCTGACGTAGCCTCCTTTCCAGGAAAGAAACAAATTTTTATTCACACTTTCTGCTTTTCTTCATTAGGCTGTTTATCACACTGTTACACAAACTGTTCTCAGAGCTATTACAGCCTAGGGACAAACATCAAGATTTTACTATTTTACAGCAGGAGACCAGCAGCTCCAGGAGACTGAAGAACCCATGAGCAAACCACTCATGACAGCATTCACAAATTTGTATCTGTTTGGGGTTCTTTTTTGTGGTGTTTTTTTTTTTTTTTTTTTTGATGTTTTTTTTTTTTATAAAAAAAAAAACA
>VZRX01018707.1:58998-167742 GCA_013398075.1 Notiomystis cincta
TGGTGTTTTTTTTTTTTTAATAACAAGAAAACATCCAAAAGTCACCTCTAAGGGAGAAAAAGAAATGTATTTAATGCAGTGAAAGGCAACCTGTCAATCTGACACATTTTTTTTCTGGAAGTCAAATTAACAGTAATAGTTGGCAAGGAAGATGTGATGACATAAGGTACTTGGTTTGTGGAAGGACATCAGAGGTAACTATTTTGATTAAAGTGCAATGATAAACCTGGATAGAATCCTGCAAAGAAACTGTGATAGCCAAGAGCAATCCAGGATGTAAGAAGTTTGGGAACTGATGATCTAGGGACAGGATTGCAGAAGCATAAATGATCATGGAATAATGCTAATCAAACCCAAAAGATTCTGCAAGCAGTTAAACATGGGCTCAAACTTCAGTATTGGAACCATCTCATTGAAGGTAATCAGGATGAATATATCCTTTTAACACTCTGGAATTATGGATGTCTGTTTTCCCAAGTTTCTGGAGGAATACCACCACTAGTATTCCTGCTTTAAAAAGGAGCAAACACACAGGGATGTCAAGTAACACACAGCAGAGTAGTTGGGGCAGTTGACTGAGCAAACATGCCACATCCTTTGGAACCCAAGGCGGGAGCAGAGCTCTCCTGACCCCTGAGTTGAGGGTCTGAGCAGCATCTCTGCATTGAATCCATCTCCTAATTTCTGCTGTGAATTCAGTGCACTTAGAGCCAGGTTGGTGTCACTGTGCCAGTCAGCCACAAAAGCAGTGAAAGGGAACAGGAAAGCAGGAGTGTGTCTCACCCATACAAAAGCAAGTTGTTCCCCTTTGTTATTGTCCCTTTGAATGAATGGTAGCTGAGAGAAATTTCCTTCTTGGGATTGTTCCTGGGCTAGCAAATGCAAAGCCACTTGCTGCACAGGGTATCCAAGCCTTAATAAAGAGCTGTAATGAAATTCAGGTCCAGGTGCTGAACGATAGTCCCACTATGCAGAACATATTTTTCCTATTTATTTTCTTGCTCAGATCTCACCTGTAAAATGGGAACACTAAGGCAGCTCCTCAATCTCAGCCTGTTAAACCCTCAATTCAGCTGGCATACTCACAAAGAAGACTTTCCAACAAAGGAATTGACAGGCTTCCATTGCAATTTCAACACTAGAGCATCCCAAAATGCATTTTCCTGTGACACTGTGCTCAACTGTTCAGGTACATTAACGAGATCAGGCCTGTGACACATCACAACCCCAAAAGCTTCCCACCTCAGCCTAGGAATGGAATAAGCAATCCATCACAGAGTATGACACGTTCCCCAAAACACACACACACTCAAAACCTGAAAGTGGTGTCAGAATGTTTATTGAAGAGGGCAATCTGACTGGCTGAATCGACCTGGGTAGCCGGTAACTTTTAACATAAGCAAACAGAGATACTGTAAACCTGCTGTGCATGGAAACTGTGTTTATACTTAAATTGGACTTGGAAGACTGAAATAACTTACTAGAAAAATATAGCTTAAGTTCCCAGGAGCTCTGAATGACCTTGAGATCACTCTGAAAAAAACAGAAATATGTAGACATATACAGTGATGCAAACAGAGTTACACAAATATTTTCGAAGTCAGCTAATAAAATACATTTCCTTGCCTATTTTTTATGATAGCTTTGCAAACATACTTTTAAACCCACACTTTTCAGCCCCACCAAGCATTTTTTTTTGCCACTTGTGTTATCAGAACTGATGGTAAGCATTCTGCAGTGTAAGTGCTGCCTCATTTACTTCTTAGTGAGTTTTGTAATTGCCAGATCTGTTCCTTTTAAGTAGACTGCTGAAATTCTTACTATCACATGACAAGACAATAAATTTTCTTAGTGATGCAGTGGAAGTACAGAGGAAGACAAAATGAGAAACAAATACAAGAAATTTCAGATTATTCTCAGTGCAGTCGACAATACATAGACAAAATAATTTGATTTATATAACAACTAAAATAGCTGTACACAGGCACATCTGCATGGAAAGTGAATACAAATCAGAGAGATACCAACTACCACAAATTGTGAGCTCTGTTGCTCATGAACCTAGAAAATCATTATTAGGAGTACTAAAGCACCCAAGGGAATGTAACCTAATGTTGCATAATTGTGATCAAACTCCTGTGAAAATCAGGAAATTGCTAAATCTAATAGTGTTTTGCTTAAAAAACAATGAAGTAAAATGGGAGAGGATAACTATTTTGTAACTTTGTTGCTGAAAACAAGGAGGGGAATCTAACTGAGATGCCTTTATTCTTCTGCCATGTGCTGGGTGCATGGCTGGTACTGGAAGCTGACTGAAAAGTTGGAGATGCATCAAGCGATGGATTGCAGATTACCCATGAATCTGTATTTGCACCTGCATTTTCCACACCACTCATATACTCCCCATCTGGCTTGAATGCACCACACATGCAGGCAGAAGGGACTGTGGTTTTTACAGCGAGGTGCTCATTCTGCAAAGCCCAATGATGCCCAGGAATGGGAAAACCTGGAGCACGTAGATTGCATCAAGGCTTTGGAGGAGTGGGGACAGGTTTCAGTTCAGTGCCAGCATAACCCATATATTTTGGTGTAAATTGTGGGAATAACTAACCCTCTGAGAACATCCACCAAGCTCCTGAGAAAACAGGATTGCAAAAAGGTGTTTCTAGAGAATAATTCTACTCCCTGATGGGAGGCTGTAGTGAGGTGGGTGGGGGCCAGACTCTTCTGCCGTGCCTGCAGTGACAGGACAAGAAGAAATGGGCTTAAGCTTCAGAATAAATATTAGAACCGTTTTTTTCACTGCTAGAATGGTCAGACATTGCAATAAGCTGCCCAGGGAGACCGTGGAGTCACCAGTTAAAGAGGTGTCTGGATCTGGCACTGGGCGATGTGGTTTAGTGGTTTAAGGGTTACAGGGGCAGTGCTGGGTGGATGCCTGAACCGGATGATCTTAAAGGTCTCTTCCAGTCTAGGTGATTCTGTGCATAAAGGCGGCGAGGCTCCTGTGTCGCTGTTCAGGGGGTGAAACGCAGCATTCCGTGATTCCGGCTCCCTCTGAGGGCAGAGGCCGGACAGCGCCGCAGCCGCGTCCCGGCAGCTCCGGGGCCGCTGCGGGCCCNCCTGAGGTGGGGCTCCGGGAGGGCAGCGCAGGTGGCCCGGCAGACCGTGGAACGGTGCCTTGGGGTGCCGCCGGTTCCTGCGCGCCCGTGGGTGCCCCTGTGCCTGCGCCCCGGCGGGGCTGGGGCTGTCACTTCACCCCGTGCTCGTGTCTGGGCTCACCTCTCCGTCTGGGCCTTGCTGTGGTGGGCGTTGCTCAGCTCTCGAGCCCTTTGCTGGCCAGACCTCAGCAGGCCGTCACGTACATCCACGAATGTTTTAGCGGTCTGGGGCATCTCTCTTACGANGCATCTCTCTTACGAGGAGAGACTGCGGGAGCTGGCCTGTTCAGTCTGGGGAAGAGAGGACTGAGAGGGGATCTCATTAGTGCATGTAAATATCTCGAAGGTGGCTGCCAAGAGGATGGTGCCAGACTCACTTCAGGGATGCCCAGTGACAGGATGAGGAGCAGTGGCCATAAACTAAAACACAAGTTTTACTTCAGCATATGAAAAAACTTCTCTACACTGAGGAGCAGGAACAGGCTGCCCGAGGAGGTCGTGGAGTCTCCCTCTCTGGAGACATTCCAAACCCACCTGGGACTCATTCCTGTGTCACCTGCTCCAGGTGACCCTGCCATGAGAGGGGTTTTGGACTGGGTGATCTCCAGAGGTCCCTTCCAACCCTGACTATTCTGTGATGCTGTGAATAGCCTCAGTGCCTGCAGGTGGGAAGCGGGAAAGGAAATCCTGTCCCTTATCATGTTTATATCAACATGAGTCACCTTTCACAGGATCACTGAGAACTGGTACCTCCAACAGCGGCAGGAATGCAAGCTTTGAAAGGAAAGTCACTTCTCACAGTGCAAAGTGTTGTGTGTTCCTTGGATGCTTTCCTTGGGCCTGGTTGTTGGCTGCTCCAGGGTGAGCTTTTACCCAGGCAAAGTGGTAGAAGGGGAAATGAAGAGAGTTTGGACAGCCCTAGAAATGGATGCTGCAAAACGTATCTCTCATTCCTTCTTTGCTTTGCTTCTAAACACATCACTTGGAAAGGCAGAAGAGGAATGTATTGAGTCCAACAGTGAGATAAAGTACAGAAAATGAAAAGCAAGGGTTCAAATAGGTTTCATCAGAACAGATGAGCTGATTTTTAACATTTTTAAAAACACATTTTATACATGATTTTCCTAAAGAAAGCTCTCTTCTCATTGGTTGGGATAAATAAACCATTTTGATTCATGACCAGCTTAGAGCTTTACACTGAATTAGGTCTTTTTAGGTATCAGAAGTAAACCTTTCATGTTCTGAATTTTTGCTGGCTTAGCTTACAAGTGATGGGTCTTACTACTTAACTTCATTTTCATTTCTGAGTCATGCTCTATTTACATGAAAAACGGGATTTAATTAAAATGTACGAAACAGTATTGCAAAATTACATTTAATTGAATAGATGTGCCTTAGATGTGATGAGTATTGTAAAGAAGATCTAAGGATATGTTTGGTCATGTGCTGTGGGTTGACAGAGACCAGCATTGCCACCAAATGAAGTGGACTTGCCCTTCTTGCTACTTCCTCTCCTTGCCCAAGAGTCCATGCAGCAACTGAGTGAGCTGGACCAGGGTCAAACCTAATCTAGCCAAAAGAAGAAGTCAATTTTAAGCTAAACAAGATCAGTGATTCAGTTCATTATGCTGGCAGAGGGGAGGTGGTAATATGGTAGTTAGGGATGAGTGTTTGGGGCCTGGTGAGAGCAGAGATTGTTTCTCTTGGCTGCAGCACTGTCTTAAAATGAACTTGAAAATGTAGTTTCTATGGCATCTGTACAGAGGCTGGCTTGGGTCCAGCCTGCTGAGAGCATGAGCTCCATGTGAGCGCAATTGTCTGTACCTGACCTGAGAGACAGGCCCTACGTTTATTAAAGTACATTTTGCATTTAAAGACTGGCTTATTAACCAGAGGAAATACTTAATATTTTCACTCATTTGACTAATTGTTTCAAAAGCATTTAGGTCTGCTGAAAACCCTGTTAAACAGTTTAAGTGTCTTAAAATCCAAGAGAGTTAGTTAGATGCCTGTTCTGCTTAAGAATTTTTGAAAATTTCACCACTCCTCTAAAACTGACAATTGTTTCCAAAATCTAGCCCTTGATCTTAATGCTTTTATGCTGAGTAGGTCTTCCCTTGTCCAACTATTTTAATTCACTAGCTGGAAAAAGAAAAGAAACTTTTCTTCTTCCCAGTTCCTAATTGCTGTATCTTACAGTAACATTAATTTCCCCCTTCCGTGAATTCTCTGCACTTGCTTGCTGAACTTGACCCAAATCTAATAAAAAAGTCTTTCTGGATAACAGAATAATCTAATGGGGAAAAGTTGAAAAATGGCATTTGTTGCACTGTGAAAACTGAAACTACTTTGGATACCTAAATTATGCAATATGTGGCATTCTGCTGTAATTGGAAGGCTTGGGGTGGTCTTACATTTTGTGAAGCTATGACATATCTCCTGTAATTCATTGTAGTCAGAAGAAGATTCATTGATGCATTTTTTGGTGTTTGTATAACATTAATGAAGAATAATTGGGGCCTTGAAGACTGAAAATTTGAAATTTATTTTCAAAGAGGTATATTCCTAAAATAGGTATTAACATATATCTTCTGCCCAAGGACATATAGAGAGATTCTTTTTTAAAATCATTTGTTTCTTTTCACAACTACTACTTTTCTATACAAATAGGAAATTGAAAAAATGTTTACATACAGCATAGGATTTTGAGATTATTTCTAAGCATTCATGAATGTTTAAGTAACAGCATTGATTTCTAGACATTTCATATCAAAATTATGCTACTTGTGTGGAGATAATTTGAATCTCACTACTGCAGCTAATACAATAAGGTCTTTAACATAACCATTAATTTAGATAAATTTAGATAGGTGATTCACATCTCAGTGCACCCTGCTAGTACGATTTTATCCATTCAACCTGCACCCCACTGAGTTGTGAACCACTGTTGTTCTGGCAGCTTTACAGACCACTCAAGATCTGCAAGGCATCAGAAGAAGATTCTTTTGGGGGCTGAAATCTAAACAAAATGCTGAGTAAATTAGCTTAGTTGGTCAGAGAATGATGCTACAAACACTGAGGTCACAGGCTCAGTCCCTGTGTGGGCCGTTCACTCAGGAGCTGGATCAATGATCCTCGTGGGTCCCTTCCAGCTCTTGTGATTCTGGAAATACTGTTGTAAACCCACACAGGTTGCACAACTTGAGAAGGTTGTGGTCACACCTGATGAAGAGTGGAGCCACAGACTCAGATTGTTGTTTTGATGCCTTAAGTCTACTTGTTCTCAGAGGCATTTTACACATTTACAGTTGCAGGCCCAAGGACTGGATTAATGTTTTGGCCAGCTGAGTATTTTCCTTGGACATACAGATGTTCAGGCTGGAAGCTGTGGACAAACACAAGAGCAGAGTTGTGTGTTTGTAGAATCCAGTGAGGCAGTTACTGTCGTGTTAGAGAGACCCTCAGCAGTGTCCTTGTAGGCTCGGGTCCCAAATTCCCCTGTGTTGTAAGAGCTTGAGTCATCCTTTAGATCATATTTGGTTACATATAGAAATACTCCTCTGAAAGACCGTGGGAAAAATGGCAGTTTCTGGCTCTTTAGCTGAAGTGAGGATTGTAGGAAATCATGGCAGTTCCTGAAGTTACAGTAATTTATGCCTGTGGTGGATTCTTTTCTTCCCATACAGGGTCATGAGAGCTTTTCATATGAGGTGTTTCATCATCCTCTCCTTCTGCCCACCTGTATTTTAAATGAAAGTAATGAACTCTGAATTTTTCCTGCAGAGCATACAAGTAGTTGTATACCCTTCTGAAAGACTTCCAGGTTTTGAACCTTGCAGATTGAGGCACCCTGCAGCTTGGTGTTGGGCATCCAAGCTATGGAGAACAGCCTGGCTTGCTGGACAAATCACTGTACCAGTCACTCATTTAAATGATTAGTTCTGTCTTTGTATGGTGTAAAGGTAGAAATGGAAGTGCAGCCAAGGAGTTGTGGAATTCAGCAAACTGTAGTCAGATTTTGGTGAGGGCCAATATGGAGGGGTAAAGTACAAGATTCTTCAAAATAGATGTCTGGCAGAAACTTAAAAGGGACTTCAGGTTCTATTTGGTATTTTCAGCCGTCAGCCCTGCTCCAGGTAAATAAGTCAAATAAGCCATGTTTGCAGTGAGGTAGCCTGGAGCTGAGAGATGGTCAAGGTACCTCACTTAGCCTGAGGAATATTCTCTTCTTTTCGTCAGTAGGAACCCTGTGTTCTTGTATATTTTGGTTGTGCTTGGTACTGAGAGAAGAAAATTCATTTTTGTCACATATAGGATAGCATCTGTCTAGCTTTAATGTGTACTTGCCCCCAAAGTGCAAATTGATTTGTTATATAAATTGGCTTTTTTTAAAAACATACATCACCTCCTGAAGAATTGGCTTTTTTACCAGGAACTCCATGGTAAATCTCTTTTCACTTTTTCCTATTGAAGTTTTTCTGCTTTTCATAAATAATTTATTCAAGAGACCAGAGGGATGGCTAATGAGAGATTAACTCAATGCCCAGGGGCTAGGGCATTTCCCTGGGATGTGGTGGAGTCAGGCTGCAAGATCTCACTTCAATTAATATTGCTTCCCACATCATAGGAGAGTGTGCGCACTGCTGGGAAACACAATTGTGTGTAAATCTTCAGCTTTCTTTTGTGTATGCTAGCCAGGCACTAGCCTGTATATTAGACCAAAAAAACACTACGAAGTTTAAGAACTCTGCTGAGACTCCAAGTCATGAAGTGGACTCCAAGTAGTCACAGTTTAGGAGAATCGTTAGGATTTTTAGCAGCATTAAGTATCCAAATGGGATTTGGATACAACAAAGTCTTCTTAATCAGCACCTGAGCAGGAAGGGATATCAGTGGTTCTGCATGTTGGATTTCGACCTTTGCACAGGGTTTTGACAGAGCTGTGGTGGCTCTTGCTGTAGCAATTTAGAGAAGTTACTTCATGCAATTTTTTCCCTGTGCTAGGGGTTCTTACCCCCCGGGAATCAGCAGAGGGTGGCTTCGCTCCAGCTCTTGCTCTGTTGTTCCAATTCAAACCCATTGCCTTCAGCTCTTTAAGCCAAATCACTGAGCTTTACACAAAACTAAGTGAATTGCCTTTGCATATTCTTTTTGGTGACCTCTGTGCCAGGGACAGCACCCTTCAAAGGGGAGGCAGAGCATCCATCAGCTGGGGGGACGCATCGAGCTGGGGGAATAATACCTTGAGCTGCTACAGAAACTTTTGTCCAGAGCTCACATATCAAAGCCTTTGTGGCTCTCGCCCAGACTCCTATGGCTTTGTTTTTGAAGGTTGTTCTGGCAGGGGAGCTCTTGCCACTGTTTCCTTGCATTGTATAAACATATATGTGTGTTCTGCCCAGGAACTTTTAGAAGCTTGCCACCAGACTAGAACCAACTGTCAGTAATTTTCCCCGTGTGTTTGTAGGTGAGTGAGTTTGTGTTTTGAATCTGTGGAATGCTGAATGGGCATCTCTTTCAGTGATGCGGGTGGGATAAACCTCAAAAACTCCATGCATATCGACTGAACCATGCAGTCAGTAGTGGTAAATTGGAAATACTTGCTCTTTTCTAAGCTTCACATTCTTTCCACACTTCAGAGTAGGTCAGTGCCTTAGCATCACATTTCCTCTATTGATTTAATACTTAGGATAATTTATTTTAAAGTTAAACATGAAAAATGCTCCCTTCAAGTTCATTTTAATGCATGATGTTTTTCATTCACTGTTAAGGGAATTAAATTATTATATCTTTCAGTTTTGTAGTTGTTCCAAAGTAATTTTCAAGGCTGCTGTAGATTTTAACACCTCGTGAACTTTGTCATGGGTAAAAAATATGCTTCGTGAGCAGGGTGCAATTCATCAGCGAAGGAAGAATTTCTTCTGATCTGAGTTTGCTACTGCTACTTTCTTTGGTGACCATGAGCAACTACTGTGTTTTCCAGTTTTAACTGTCTTGGAGATGTCATCAAGATTAACATATGTGTATACATGGAGAAAGAAGTGAGGCCTGTATCATTAATGTCGTGAGAACTTTGAAGATGAAAAAGCAAAGCAGGGCAGTGTAACAATAATATTAATAATCTTATTTTGCATTTAGGAATTTTTGTATATGGTAATAGCAACATGAATGTGCCCAGCTGCCTGAAATATTCTCTGGAACTTCCGCCCGCTTTTTTATAAACATAAAACATTCTTTTCTGTTTTGACAGTTAAAAATTATGCTGTTGAGGGAGTAAACAGATTTTTAAGTTACCTGTTCAAACAAGTAAGTCTTCTGTTGAATCTTCAAAAGGTTCCAGTAGTAGGAAATATGTTACCAAGTAACACATTTATTTGCACTTCATTTTTTTTAAAGCACTAGTGCAGTGAAAGGAGATGCCATTTTTTCCTGTGAAGTTTGTCTCTCTTTCTTCAGCTTGTCAAGTCTGTTATGTCAGTGTTCAGTATTAATCTTAAATGGAAACATACTGCTTCTACCTCAGGGAGTCCCTGAGCTGCAAATTGCAGGAGTCTGAGAGTGTTTTAACAATATATTCTTCCTTGGGCATCTTGGCTTCTGTCAGAGGTAGATCCTGGATGAGGCTGATTTTTGATCTGACTGCTGCTGCGTTAACAGTGAATGCAGTTGAGGTGCAGTTTATTTTTTTCATATGGGTGAAAGAAAAGAAAGAGAAGTTTTTGCAAAGACAGCATTAGGAAGTTAAGTACTGAGGGAACATAGTTTCCTTTGAAAAGAGTGTTCTCTGCAATTAGAACAGAAAAGGAACTAAGGAGTCTGGGCATATCTGCTTCTGGCTCTGCCATATGCTTTGAATTCAACTCTGAAAATTTGTACAAGTTATTTTTGTAGGAGACATTTATGAATTACTGAAGGGGGAAATGAGAATCATTAGTTCATAAGAGCAGTAGTTGAAAAGAACACTAGTACTTGTTTTTATTTCAGTGAAATTACGTCGTGTTAGTCTTAATTTCTTTATCCAGCATGCTTTGACAAGTGAATGGAAGCTTTGAAGTAAACGCATGAAAAGTAGTTGACAGTGACAAAACTTCGTAATTTTAGGTCAGTCATACTATGATTTAACACACTTGTGACAGCAAATGTCACATAATGGAAAGAATAAGGCCTCGCTGAGCACCTTTTGTAGCTGAAATGTGTCTGCACTTACACAAACGATCAATAAAATCTCATTTAATGCCATCAGACTACTTGGGTTGCTGCACAGTAACTGTGAAGTTAAGACTGAGTGTAGGAGGAGGTATGTGAGTTGTAGTGAGCTTAAAGCAGTACTTCTCAAGTTCTGATGTGCAGCTCACTGAGGGCCACTGGAATACTTGTAGGTCATCCCTATGAGGCAGCTAAGAAAAGCAGATCAATTATCAGCAGGCTTAATATGCTACCAAGACCTGCAGCTTCCCTGGAAGATGTTTCCAGGTCTGCAGATGAAGAAGTTGAAAACCATCAGCTCTGACAATACCACTCCAGTAGCCTCATCTGCAAGGACTTGTCTACACAGGACTTTCCTGATTAACTCCATGTCTCATTCTACAACAAAGAGTCTGGTTCTGTTTACGTTAAACCATTTTCAAAGTACGATTGCACTTTGAATTCGTACCCTACCTTAATCCATGTTAACTTTCCAGTGTGTGCCCTAAGGGAGCAGTAAACTAAACTGGATGACTGTGTCCACACAGGGGTTTAATGGAGTTTAAGTAGCAGAATTCAAGTTCATCAAGGTACTTATTTCAGATTCATTTTCTTGATGTCCTGGTATAGACAAGCCCTAAGAATAAAAGTGGTTTAGTTCTAAGTGAATGAACCATGTTATAAAATTCATCAGCGAGGTTTTATTATACTTTTGTGTGTGAAATACAACTACTGTAGGGTATAAAGTAGGCTTTTTTTGCCTTGTTTGGTACCATCTCTTTTGTAGTAATTGCAGTTAGATCTGAGAAATAAAATAGTGCTTATGTTCTTCCAACAACTAAATGCTGTATTTGTTTTTTCAGTTTGGATCAAAATTCACGTGTTTGCTTAAATAGCAGAAACTTTTCCCCATACAAAAAATCTGTCATCTGAATCACAATCTGAGCTATGACATTATGTGTGTTTGATATGTTTTAAAGCAGATGAACACTGTAAAATTTTAAGTGTTTATAGCAAATCTGAATATCATGGAAATTAGACATTTTCTGTAAATGCCAGTATTCTTTAAAATGTCAGGGTTTGATGTTCTATAGGGGATGAAACTATCCTACTCTATTCCTGAAAATAAGTGTATTTTAAATAATTTTATCGCAACCGCTGCCATATTTAAAATACATTTGTATTTTCAGCTGTAACTCATAAAAGGTCAGCTCCCATACTTTGAAAACTCAATACAAGTTGATACTGCATAAATAAGCATGTTTTACACAGCAGGCATATAATGTTATCTGCCCCTCTGACTTGCATTCAGATTAATAATTCTTCATAATTTTTAACTAAAGTTAAAGAACTTAGCTCTTTGGTACTGTCCTTCAGACATTGATCAAAATCTTGTTAATACAGTAACACTGAAGTTTAAACAAAGTAAAGCTCAGTTTTTCTTAGTGGTCAGCTCATGTCACACTAAAGCCCTGATCACTGATCAAAACAGCATTAATTATTTGTTTCACATTGCGGTTGCTGTGTCAAAATCCTTTAAATACCTCTTGGAGCAGAGAGGGAATCTTACGGCCTGTGACAGAGCAGCTGGTGTGGACATGGGCTGATGCCCCAGTTGACAGGTTGTTGGATTAGAAAGAATATCAAAGGCAGTGAGTAAGATTAGGGATAAGTGAACATCTGACAGCAGTTTGCAGCAGGGGAGAACAGATGATAAACAATGGGAGCGGGGTGCGTGGGGGGGGTGAGAGGTGAGAAGGCCATGGGAAAAGTGTGGCGGCAATCACTAAAGCTCCAGGTTGCTGAGCCTCATGAATAGAACAGGAAATGGGATTTGCTGGGACAGATGTGCTGAGTGGTGATGAATACATTATAGGGAAATGAGGCTAAACTTCTGAAGGTGAGAGATGTTCTGTCTCGGAAAATAGAAAATATGGGAAAAGAAAAGTTTAGCCCTCTGCAGAAGTAAACATTCTTGAAAATTAATATAGGAAGAAGTAATCCTAATGCTAATTTTAATTAAATTATTACTCTGCAGGAGCGTTCATGATAAGTCATGTACACTTCCAGCATAACAATATCACAGTTGCATATATAGGATTGAAAGTGTTTATTTTAGTCTTAAGATTGCACAAATGGTGGGATAGTTTGAATGATGGAACAGCCTGGAATGGAGGCTCTGACTGGATAATGCTTAGAAGCATATTCTGTATCTGGCATGTATTACATAGCACTCACATAACATATGTTTGATCCTGCCACTGTTAAGAGACTTGTACTGAGTGATCTTGTGAGGTCCTTCCAGCCTTAGCATTTTTTCAATTCTGTAAAGTGATTGAATGCTTGTAGAAAACCATACATAACTCTTCCTGTTCCTTTGGGTATTGTTTCTTTACTTCTTGGACTTCCTTAGTTTATATTTTTGATGGATCCTTTTCCAACATGATATAATTATGTCAGAAAGCAAACAGAAACTTTTTGTATGTTTACATATAGGGCTGTACGACAGTTTTCTGACTTAGAATTTCTTACAATTTTTTTTTTCAAATTTAAAATTTTTAAAGAAAAACTCATTAAAAAACATCTCACACTAACATTTTAATAATGGATTACTTTAGCTGAAGGGAGGACAAGCAGAAAGAATAATTGTTAAAGTTCTGAGAAAGTACCAATAAGATTTGTTCACAAAACATCTAGAAATTATTCCACAATGTATTCTCACAGTTCGTGTTAAAAATATGAGCTTGGTAAAATGATGTAGAAACACAAACTGTGAGAATTACCAACTGGGAAACATAAAGCTCAATGTTGTAAGGACAAGAGGTGACTGAGCTGTAATGGGAATGCCCACCATCTGTCCTTCCTGGCCTCAAGTCCCTCATATGTGCTGCCCCTGTCCTCGAGTTGAGGAGACATGAGGCTGGCCTCCTTTAGTCCCTGTTAGCTCCTAGCCATGTGTACTGTAACTGTAGCTCTCGTTTTTAAAAGAACAAGGGATTGTAACCAGAAGCTGGGATTGATATATCCTGTAGCCTTGCTTCATGGAATTAGCTGTTCACGTTTGAGAAATCCTCTGTTCGGTATCTTGACCACAGTGACGTCACTTGAATACAGCAGCTGAAGAGTCTGTAGAGCTCTGGAGTTACAGATGTTCCACAAAATTAATAATCAATAAAATTTGTCCTTCAGTCAGCCATAATCCAAGAAATAAAATTATGGTAAGCACAGCAAAACAAAGACAAAAAAATCTGCTCTACTGATTCTGATTAGCACAAGTACTGTCCTAATTAGGTGTGTTTTCCATAAAACTCTGAGTTCTGCATTTGCATGAAACTATAACCAAAGAATTTACCATTTGTTACAGGTAGTTCCCATTTTAAAGATCATTTACAGCTGGCTTGCTAATTCTTTACTTTATATTCCCATATTGAAACTTTTACAGGGTCACTGTCCTGAAAGTTTAGAAATACTGCAGTAACACATAGAACTGTATATAAGTCACTAATCAATTAATCACCAATTCATTCAATTTACTGAATGCCAGTAGTAATTAAGTAACAGGTACATTTCTCACTAGCAGTGCTCTATATTAGAATGGATGACATATTAGAAGGTGTTCACAAGTTACTTGAATCTTTCTTTGTATTACTTTTTCCCAGTGGGAAGATGATAAGATGAGTGCCTCTGTGGGAATCAAATTTCAGTTGAGTCTATCAAAACTGAGAGGTAAAAGTGAAATTAAGAAAAGAGCAGAATCTGGAGCTAGTTGCATCTGTCACTTTGAACTGATTTTTGGGAGGGGGTGGGGAGAAAGGAGAGGATAAAAAGCCCTGAGGATCTTTGTGAGGAGGGTCTGTGAGAAAGTCTTAGGAGAAAAATCTAAAGACTGTTCCTAAGCCTTGGCTTCTGTTAGCCCCCTGCTGCTGTTCTTCATCAAGTTGTTTTAATGGCTTTCAAAGCAAGTGAGTGGAAAATGGTTTCTCTGGAAGTTTAAGGAGCCTGAACTGAAAACTGTCATTGCTTTATAAGTAAAACACATCAAAGATTGATGGAAGAATTGCTTGTTAAATACATTGTAGATTTAATTAAAAAAATGGGCGATATCATAAAAGAGACATCAGATCATCATAACTACCTAAAGGTGAAAGTTTAATGGCTTGTCATCTGCTCAGGAACCTGTGTTAAGTATCTCTTTCATAGCTTTGTGACCCTCTGTATGTCTGCAAGATTTTTTTTTCTCCAAGGGTGTTGCGGTTTATTTCATAATGTATAGATGGAAAAGTACCAAAGCAGGAAAATGTAGGTGGTCGTTACTGTGCTTTTTAATTTTCTGTCTTTAGGGATGCCTTTTTCTGGTATTTTTAATTAACTACTGCTTCAAATTCTTATCTATTTCTGAAATAGTTGTTTTTCTTTGTGTTGCAGTGCATAGTATTTGTTCTGTGTGTTCAGTGTGTGCAAAGTGCATTTGTGTATCATCTACTAATTTCATGTTTCTTCTGGAACCTGTCCTGTCAATTTTCCTCTCCTGTCCCACTGTCATTTTCCTCCACAGTCCTCACAGTCAGTAAATAGTATGTTTTTTACTGTTGTGTTGCAGATCTAATACAAAAAAGTGAAGAGAAAAAAAGTGTGCGTTGAAATCAGCATTTCCACCGAGACTATGAGCCTCATTCTTTTAAAGCAAATGCTTTTTCTGATCCCATGCTGCATGTGATCAAGGTGCACATTTAGTAAGCAAATACAAATAATTCTTTCTAAAGACAAAAATTCCTCAGTAAGCTGATAAAGCACAATATCCATCTTCAGATTTCAAAAATATTGTGTTGTAGTTCCAATTTCAATTCACAAGTTCTTTCTGGAGTCAAACAGCTACATCTATGCATGACTCTGACTCTAGATCTGATTCTCTGAAATGTAGAAAATTTTTTTTCCCAAGAACCTAATATGTGATAACTGTAATTACTGGATCTTCCACAAATGATAATGCTTAGAAAATGGTATGTTTCATCAAAAAGCATGACATTATTTGAATGAAATCTGTAAGATTTTCGTGATGTCCGAGACCATTTAAACAGTAAGAATATTGACTCTCCAATCAACTACACAGAATTTGGTCACTTCATGTTATCGTTTTAAGGATTCTTTTCAGTGATATTTGTCATTTTAGATGATGTTTTAATTAGCTGTAATGGTTATTTGTGAACTGAGAATGGATGTAACATTTTGGTTTGCTGCATAAAAAGATTCTAGACAATAAGTGGCCAGATATTAAGATCCTTGGCATTAATTTGTATAATCTTCTGAAATTCCAGCTTTGCAGAATAAAATGGTATTTCATCTCCTCTCATTGAGGAGGCCAGATTGTCCTTTCCATTGTTCCTATTCAGTCCTCGTTTAAGCAAATGCAAAATCAATCTGAGTAACTTTTTATTAATTTAGTAGGTAAGCTTATTGGAGTAGCAGCATTTCAGTGCTTTTTAGCCAGAAATTATATATTCTGACAAACTGAGCTGGAAGTCAAGGTGTGGAAAAAATAGGGGAAAACAGAAAATTTGTACATTGACTATAATGTTATAAATAATTTTAAAAATACTTAGGCTATGACACTATATAGCTGTTGTATATATTCTTATCCACAACTGCTGAAATAAACTATCACTGTTGACTTTTTTTAGTTTAATTTTGGCTTCAAGACCTACCTTTGTTATCATTGTGCCACTTAAACTTGTTGAGCTTTCGAAATAGCAGGATTAGAAGAAAAATTGGCTTTCAAAAATCAAATCTTTTGGCAAATCTGCCTTAGAATTTCATATGTGTGTCTGCACTTAGCACTCTGCTTTCAGCATTTTAACATTTCTGACACTTGAAAATATTGGATACAGGCAGTCTCTGGCTTACTTTGCAAAGCTATGTTGCTCTTCAGATTGACATTTCCAAAGCACTGCAGTTTGTACAGCCTAAAATTTTATCTATAACTCATCTAATTTGTACTGTTCAGATAAGTTAAAAAACAATATGAGATGATTTCATGTAGCCATAGGACAAAGGAGAATGGCCTTAAACTGAAAGAAGATAGATTTAGATTAGCTATCAGGAGGGAGCTCTTGCCTGTGAGAGTGGTGAGGCACTGGCACAGGTTGCCCAGGGAAGTTGTGGGTGGATGCCCCATCCCTGGAAATGTTCAAGGCCAGGCTGGATGGTGCTTTGAGCGACCCAGCCTGGTGGAAGCTGTCCTGGCCCATGGCAGAGGGTTTGGAACTTGATGATCTTGAAGTTCATCAAATCATTCCGTGAATATTGGCTTCCTATTCAGTGAAACCAATCACTAATCATTAGTACAGAAATTACTGCTAAAGTATTTTACAAGATAGTTCCACCAAATCTGAAACATAAATGTTTCCCTGATTGTTTCTGTAAATCACTCTTACTTCTTGTCAAGGAGAGGTGGTTGACCTATCAGTCTGGAGAACCCTGATTCTTTTTATCTCATTACTTTCTCTTTGATCTGTCGAGGAGTTCAAACCTCTTGGCAGAACTCTCACAGGACTCATGGGAACATACGAGCCTCCCTGTTGCATTATAGGACACTCCATAGAGAAAGATTAATTTGTTAAAGTAATAATATAAATGTCAAGATTTAAGTGTAGGAATTATGTTGGGGGATGGGAGAGTAGAGATTTAATCACACCCAGGGGCTAAAAAGTCAGGTAAACTATTTCACTAAGCGGAAGAACTGTTGGGATATTTGCTTCTGAAGTATTTCTCAAAAAACCTAGATGAAGTGCCAGTTGGCATTGTGTTTGCCCTCCCTTCTGTCTGCACACTCTTCTGCAGCCCACAGGATAGAGCAGTGTCGTGCCTTCCAGTCCTCTGCTAAGTGGGATGACAAACCACACCCAACAGTTGTGCCTTGGGGAGAGGATGAAAGGGAGAAGAAACAACTTTCTGCAGTGGTGTATTTTGTATACTTTTCAGTGAGAAGAGTGTGTCTTGCTCTTGCAAGGGAAGGTGTGTAATTGCCTGTAGTAGCTATGAATGTTGAATCTTCATTCTGAGACCAGCCCTGCTGACCCTGAGGAGTGAACTTGTGACCTTCATTCTTTGTCTAAGATTTAGGCCCTTCTCTATATGCTGGGTTCGTGCCATTGCATGCTCAGAAGAAAATCTTAGAGCTTAAAGTGTCTTGGTGTTGAATTGAAGGAGCCAACAGAAGTGGTCAGTAAATAGTTTTAACCTGCTCACAGTACTGCTGAGGAGACATGCTCGAAATCCTGGGACTCTGTCTATGAACATCCTTGGAGGAAGTGGTAGCCTTGAGTTCCTGTGAGATTTGGTGTATGGGATGTGTCCTGCTCTTACTTCAGCATGGAGACACAGCAGTGCTGCACCTGGCTTTGTTCCCAGCTTTGATGAAACTCAGGATGTCCCAAGTGCTGCCTAATAACCTTGGCTGGTCTTGCTAATGCTGGTTCCTTGTTGGCAGGTACCAGCCTGGTGTGTGAGGCAAGGTGTACAGTTCACTGAGCTGTATTTTCTGCATTGATTTGAATGCTGCATCAAAAGTATTTTGTCCTTTGTAAGTTATCTATATAAAAATGAATATTTTAAAATCACACTCATGTGATCCATGATATTGCTTATCAGGTGCATTAAGAAAACCAAGTAACTTTGCAGTTGTGCATGGTGAATTGTTTTCTCTGTTGTCTGGGGTTTTTTAAAATCCAATTTTAATGATACAACTGTCTTTGGACAGAGTTTTTCTTATCAGTGTTCTGCTTTAGGTGATGCAGTCAGGAGTTGGGTTGTTTATTTAAATTAGAACAGTGTTCATCATCTGCATAGTTTTTGAATGCAGATTTATTTTCTGCTTAAATATGAAGTGGCCCAGTATTGTGGTAGAAGAGGGATAGTTTTATTTTCCTGCTGGCTCTTCGTCAGCCAGAAAAGATTTTAATCAGATCCTATATAAGTTGCAGTGGATTATTAGAATGACTAAAGAGGTAATGAGAAATATTAGACAATTGATGGTGGTGATTAGCTTTTGGCTGAATTGCCAGTGGCAACTTAAACTGTGGTTTTATGGTGTTGTCGGTGTTGTTTTCCTGAATGACATAGCAAAATTAATGATGAAAGGACAGTTTCTTTCCTTCCTCTCTTGGATGAGGGTCATGACCTAGGGTAGCAAAGAAGAAGAAATTATGCTTGTAGGCGTAGTGGTTGCCTTGGGACTGATGATTTTAAGATTCATTTACTCCTTCTGCCTACTATACTTATGTTTGCTTCTCTCCCTGCTGTGCCTGCAGAGATGAGGTGAAAGCCCTAAATCCCAGCAAAGTCAGGGGGGTGAATCTCTGTCTGAGTCAGAGATCCTACATGAGGCTGTGCTATGGCAGTAACAGGCCAGGGAATCACAGCTTGTGGGAATGTGATGTGGACCAAAGCAGTGTTTGTCCTGTGTGCAGCATTTGGAGAGTCCTCTTTGGAGAGGGTTGAAAGGTTATTTTGACTAATGAGTGCACAGGATGAGTACAGGAAGGAGCTCAAGAATATTGAGTGAGAATTCTCATCAACTGTGAGGTCTCGAACTTGCAATGGGTACTTTATATTGAATTTCACTCTGTCTTGAAACAGCTCCTACAGACAGACATGATTGATCTAGGTATGTTATGATGAGTGCAGAATTATTGCCCCTGCCTGTCATTAAATATCACTAGTCTGAAATTTCAGTCAGGCCCTTTATCTTGGTAACTTGTCAAAAGAAGCAGCTGCCAGTGGACAAGAAAAGATGAAAACAGGTTTCTTGGAGATGTTTTTAATTCTTTTGGTCTCTCTAAAAAAAATTAAACAAAATTAATTTTTTCTTATAGTTATGTGTGTCTCAATAAAATTTAGAATTTTGGAAAATACTGTCTTTAGTAACTTAGGAGTTTTAGTGACATTTTCCAAAGGAATTTTCAGGAATCAGTCTCACTTAATTTCATTAACACTTCATCAGGTAGTATAATAGAAATAATTCTGTAATCCTAGACAAATATTGCAGTTTAAGTCCCACGACAGAAATGACATTATTCAATAAAGATGTTTAGATGCAACTGGGGGGTTCTGGCATTTGGCTGAAATTTCAGTGGTCCAGAGTAAAGTCTAAATTCAGTTCTTCCATCTTTCTAGTGAGGGTCTTAAAGATGAAGGTTATTGAATGATAAAAAGTTCTTTTGTAAATCTCATCTTTTGGAATTATTAATGAATTATTATAAATTGGGAATAGAGCTATGAACTCTTGTCTGTGTTCCCCAGATTTATTTATTACTGAACTACAAAGGCCATGATTGTTTGTTTATTTGTTTCCAACTACAACAATATGCAGCAATTTATACAAATAAGGAAAACACCAGAAAAGTAATGAAACACAGAACACCCAGGAGTTCTCAGCAGCCTTTGGTAAAAGCCCTGGCTTTTATTCTCTGAGCTGGAGCCAGCAGATGTGCCTCCTGCACCTACATATTTCAGCCTCCTATTGTAGTTACTGAAAGTTGTGTGAAATTTTTCCTTAAACAGTAGCAGAAAACTGTTGGTAAAAGATTAGAGAAAAGGCCTTTGCTGAGGTTTTCAGCAAGTGTGGGTACAAGCATGAGATGTGCAGTACATCTGTTTGAAAGTACAGCACATACTTACAGTAAAGTATTTTGCTGTCACATCAGCTGAATGCTGATTTCAGAATTCCAAATTATATTATCTCTCTTAAAACTTTCTTGGTTATTAGGAATATATTTCTTACCTACATCCCATCAAAATTTCAGGTTTTATGTTTAACTATAGTATTCTGGAAAAAGTAGTCTGAGTCATTTTGTAAATTTGGAACGTGGATGTTCCTTTTATCCCTGCAAAATAAGAAAGTGTGTCACAGACTTCAAGGGAAAACATAGTTTAGTGAAAATGGCAAAATACATGCAGGAATTTATGTAAAAGAACAGTTGAATATTCACTTTAAATTTTATCATTTGTATACAGTGACAGGAGTCTGAAGACTCTCTCTACCTGTTAGCAATTGGTTCCTTTGTACAGAATTGGCTTTAAGTTAATACTAGGAAATCCCCATCTGTATCTCAACTTATAATATGCTGACTTGGCAGTAAAATGATGTGAGAAAAGTCATAAATTTGACCTTTGTGCATATTGTGTTTCTTAATGTCCTTATTCTTTGTAGTATAGATTTCAGTGCACTGCTGAGGATTTGCCTTGGAATAAAGCATGTTTGATCTGTACATGCAGTTCTTCTTGATAATGATGTATATTAAAAACAGAAATAGCGAGGTGAGAAAGGAGATTTGATTTAATTTAATGTACTTATATATGCTTAATTCTCATGTTTTATAAATTTCATTCAAAGTTAAGTGATCTTAATGATAGCTGAATGCCAAGGTAAACTGCAACAACTCCATTGTTGAAAAGTACACACAAAAAACCCAAACTGTGACCTGAAAAGTAAACTTCCAGAGGATTATAGGAGAAAGTTTACTTACACATCAGGTATCTTAGTTGTAATTGTTCTGGCAGTTGATGTGTATAAAATGAACAAAGTGGCTTGGCCCAGTATCGCATTAACAGTTGAATAAATTAATGCATTCTCCATTGTTTATTTTACCTCCCAAAGTGTGAAAAAATTGCACCTTTGAACAGTAAACTCTATTGCTATAACCATCTGTTTGCAGTTTCATTACACACTCCTACCAGAATAACCCTCTCTTTGAAGAGAAAATTGATATGGGTTGTAAAAATTACAGTCTATGACCTTAGGTTTTATGTCTCTTGAGGTATCCCTGGTGTGGTCTCCAGTAGTACATGTTAAGCTTTCTTCAAGGAGTTCCTTTATGTCTTCTAGCTAATTTCAGATAAGAAGCCCATGCATCCAAGAGTTGGCTGTCACACAGAGCTAAGCACACCACCCTTGTTCAAGCCTTAAAATGAGCATAGTGAGCCCACAGCAGCTTTGTCCTGCCCTGCCCAGAGCTGCTGTGTCAGCTGGGGCTGGTACCATGTCCTTTAGTGTAAGGGATTTTTGTCCCCATGGGACAAAACAGCTAGACTTCACTAACTTAGTCTTACTTCTGAAACTGTTCATATTGTCAATTAAAGCCAATTAGCAGCACTAGTATTTTGCTTCAGGTAGAATGTTCACTTTTAATATTGTTAAAATGTCATCATTTTGTGTATTTTTGGATGCAAGTTCCACAAAGGCACTAAACTCAGTCGTTTCCAACTGAAATACTTGAATAGGGAAGTTAAAAACTGAAAAATGCCATTATTTATAATCATGATGCTTTTAAAATAAACACTCTGGATAGTTTAGTAATGAAATATTACAAGCTTTGTTTAAAAAGCAAACACTCCCCCCCTTCCTCTTGAGCTTAAACAGTGGCTTGTTTAAAAAAACCAGTAAAATTCCATAACACTTAAACTCTTTTGAAGTAGTTTTTCAACATCAGCAAGTAATTCTGCAAATTGCTTTTGAAGATGAGGCTTCATTTACTCCAGCGTGTGCAGTCTGATGGAGTGGATTAGTGGGTGTGGACTGAAATTGTAATTTAGGCTTTTTTGTGTGCATGTGTCTCTGTAGAACACTCCCTAGCAGACACATCTCTGTCCTCCTGGAGCAGCTGTGAGCAGACCAAGGCTGTTCTGTTTAACAGTCACTGCTGAAGACCTGTGATCTGTATAATGGCATTACATTTATGTTCACTAATAATTTTTCATTAGTAATTTTTCACTTTCTTTCTACTAAATAATTTTTGCATCGGTTGTTTCGTTGGTTGTTTTTTTTTTTCTAGAGCAAACCCCACGTGTTTAATTAGGTCAGTTCCCAGAACCAGCCCACACAAATCTCAGTGGTGGGGTAAGGGTAGAGTAAAGATGTGCAGGTGGAATAGAAAAACAGGAATAGGAAAAGGGGCAGCCTGGATTTTGTTTGACTGTTTGGGACTGCACCCCAGGACAGAGTGACTTCAACTTTGCATTTGGATTAGTAGCTATGTACTAAGATAGCCCAGCATAAGACAGTTCCCTAATACTGATGTATACATTCAAAAGGAAAAAAAAAGGTAACTCAACTAATGCAAATTGAAATGATTTTATTGATTTAATTTTTTTTCAACTGAGTAGCATGGTTTTATGCCAGCTGAAAGTGCTTCCTTTCATTTTGAAAGATAATGTAGAACTTTCTATGAAGTCTATAATTATATAAAAAGTAGACAGCATTCTCTCTGCTTGCTACAAATCAAACCTTTCAAGTAGACAAAAAAAATTATGATAAGTCATTATTTCAAACATATTTCAGATGCAAAGTAGTCTATTCAAGACAGGGTTTTTCTTTTAGATGAAAAATTTGAATATTAAATGCCCTTGAATTTTTGACTGTTCATTTGCACTTTTTTTATGTGGATGAAGATTTTTAGTTACAGCATGGCAGTTCTTTAACTTCTGTAAACAAAAATCCACATACTGAGTCATTAATCCAATAAAAATTTTCAACAGGAAGCAATGAATCTTTTAAAGGGTATTGAATAGGTATTTTATTATCATTTGGAAAACTTCAGGAGTCCAAACTTGCTTTAGCTGTCTGTCTCAGTTTGATTTCTTTTCTTCATGCAGGTTTCAGAGCATTGTGATGACTACCAATGCTTTATTTCTTTAAAAAAATTCCAAACTCTGTATTTTGGGGGTATTTTTTTTCTTTTTTTATTAATTCACATAATTTTTGTATGTGGCATGTGCTGAAAATACTGTGATGTTCAGACAATGCAAGGTAATTTGGTGACTTAGTGTCTGTGATAGTGAAGTGAAAAGAGTAAAGTCCTGAGTTTGTCCTGGAAGTGCAGCTTCTGTGGGCACTGAAAACATTTTGTATTGATTCTATAGAACAGACAGTTGCAGCATTAATAATTTAGCTGACAAGAAATGGTTTACATTAGGTTATCAATGCTCAGATGTTGCCACTGAAAACCACTACAGATGTGACATCAGGTTCCATTAGGCTGAAAAAAGAAATGTAACAAGGAAACCTCAACTGACAGCAGAACTTCTTCAGGAGTGAGTGGAGAAAGGAAGGGAAAGGTTGGTTTACAGAGGGATGAGGACATAACTTTTATGGCTTTACTGTAGGGGAAGTCCACCCTGTTCAGCCCAGGATCTGTGACTCAAGAAGTAGCAGCTAACACACATTTTTCCTGTTGTAGAACCATATATTTTATAAACCAAAAAGTTCTGGATTACTGAATTGCTTTTATTACAAATTTATCTCTTGGCAGCTTTTACTGGTCATAAAAAGGTGGTGGATATGGCTGAAAAGCATCAGGCTGAAAACACTTAAGGAAATAAAGGTGGCAGAAGGCACCAGGAGCTGGCTGTGTTGGTGCAGATTTTTGTCTTCAGAGTCAGTTCCTTGACTCCCCAGGCACACTGCTCATCTGGATTAACCTGACAAAAACCCATCTAATAAAATGGCAAGTTCAATGTTCTCTAGGCAACAGACACCTCAACAGGAGAATGCACAGTGTATTTCCAGATAGAGGCATTGCTCTGCACATTGATACTGAACTGTGTGAATACATTTGTAGAAGATTGGTTGAATGGGAAAAAAAGTGCAATAGAAAAACAAGTTTTAGACTTTTTAAAAAAAGCATAACCCTTGAGCCTTAAAAAATTCTTTTGAGAGCAGAAAAAAC
Organism: Notiomystis cincta; assembly: GCA_013398075.1. NCBI lineage: Eukaryota > Metazoa > Chordata > Aves > Passeriformes > Notiomystidae > Notiomystis > Notiomystis cincta. Next base: position 83,066 of record VZRX01018707.1, read on the forward strand.
TGAAAAAATATTGATTATTTCTCTAGGGATTTTTACTGCTTTGGTCCATGTAAATCATTAAACAGGGACCTCATTCTTGCCTGGCTTTGCTGACTCTGGTTTAAGACCGTTATTTGCCAATTAATTTTCTTCTCTGTTTTTCTCTACCTATAGTATAATTATTTTATTACATGAAGAATTCTCATTACACTTTACATTAAGGCCATTAACTGCTTTTGTGTCTTAGAAGTGTGGAAACAGAGTAAATGGAGGAATGAGGATAGAGTTATTTTTGTGTTATAATTGCTTCAACTTCTCCAGTTGGATTTTTTTCACAAATATGGAACATTTACTTCTTGGGTGACTGCTTTAAACTCAGCCCAGCTGGTAGAGACTGGGGGATCATGACTGTTATTTGTCATTTTAACCCTCATCACTTGTGCAAGTAGCTTATCTAAATCATAATGTATTTGTCATTTTTCTTAACTGCCTCTGTTTGTTTACATCAGCTTTTGTCTGGGCTGTAAGTGAATTGTAAGATCATTGAACAGGAACTGTTCCCACTGTATGTGTTTAGTGCCTTTCACAATGGGTCGCCAAACCTCATGTTGTCTGTCCTGTAATGTAAACAGAAAGAAGTTAATCATTGTCATGGACTGGTTTCTTTTTTCTCTTGTAGTGGTATATATGATGTTAATTTGCTTATTTTGGACATATGTCTCCTGCATTATAAGTGACCTACCTGCATGGCCTGTTACCTTTCTTCTTAAAAATATGAAATACAAGGCACAAAACCTTTTTACTGATGTGGTTTTGGTGTAACTTTACAGTTCTTGGCCACTTAGACTTTCTCTGTCCAAGGAGAAGTTTTCTGTGGATAAACATGGGAGATGACATAAGGCAGTGCCTTTAATTTGGTCACTTTAAAAATTATTAAACACTTATATAAGGCAAATAATATAGGAGAAGCTTTAAGTAGATTTTGGGTAAAGATCATTTCTCCTTCATGTGTGTGTTGTCTGTCCAGAGCTCATTTCAAGGAGTCTTTAAACAAGTGACAAATTTTATTTTGTTGAATAATCTGTAAACTTTTTGTTGAATAATCTTTAAATCAACAGAATAACTACAGGAAATCTGTTATTGTAAACCTGTATATGGAGGATTTATTTTATACACCCTTGTGTGATGTTGTGAAAAAAAAAAACAACTCAGAGTTAAAGGAAACATTTAATATGGTTTTGTGAGTGTTCTTTCACTTGTTACACCAAGTTTTTGGTTTACTCTTCAGAATAAAACTTTTAATAAAATCTAAGACAAATAAGCCTTTAATTGTGCATGTTTAACACACATGCAATGCAGTTTGTATGTAGCTGTTTCAGAAGCTGTCAGTTAATTCTTTTGTACATAAGCAAGGCAAACCTCTCTGTGCAGCTTCAGGACCTGAGCATTGGCTCATTGAGAGGACACAGGTCAGTGCCCAGGTAGCCAGCTATGACAAAGTGCTTCTATATTATGAAAAATAGGGAATAATTTTTTCACATTCACCACCTCTGTGTCATTCATGGTTTTGCAGACTTCTTCTGTGTCAGCCCTTAGTGTGGCACTGTACCAAGGTTACCATAAGATGAGGGCATGGATGACAGCACCACTCTCCTTTCTCTTTCTCACCTTGAAACTCAGTAGCATCTTACAATTGGGGTACAACAGCTCTAATTCAATTAAATTATTTATAAAAAAGATCTCATTCTTTGGGAAGATTCTTGGAATGATCCTTTAGGAAAGGCCTACATCTCTCTCTCTAAAGTTGTGTTTAAGTACTTACTCCTTCCATTTGAAAAAGCTGCATCTAGAGAGGAACTGTGAGTCCCAGGAGGGCTGTACACCACAGCCAGACTGAGGAGGTTGGTTTGTTTGGGTTGGGGTTTTTTGAAAGCCCAGGGTGGTGCCAGTGTGACAGTGATGAGCACTGGTACCTGTGCAGACACCTCAGGAGCTTCTCAGGAGGCACACTGTGCATGGACACTGCTACAGGGAAGAGAAGGAGGAAGGTGTTCAGGCTGCCCCAAATGAAGAGTAGAAACTCCCAGTGGTTTGTGTCAGAGCATGTCCAGGATCTGTCACGTGCAGAGCATACCCAGTGTCACCATACAACCAGTGACAGCCAATGTTTCTTTCTATTAGCACAGCATGTTCTTCTTCTCTCCTTTATTGGCCCGTCTTAGGCGGGTTCCTTTAGCAAGCAGGAGTTACCCTTTGGGCATTCTGGCAGTGATCTGACCTTTCTGTTCAGACATTTTATTGCCTCAGGTGGTGGAGGAAAGCAAAGGACAGCAATATCCATGGCACAGTGATTCTTATGGCAGTTTAGCCAGGGGGTAGGTGGGAAAAAGAACAGTATTTTGATAGGCTGCAGACAAATCCAACTTATCCAAAACAGACAGTGTGAAGAGACTCCTGCCTGTAATTATGGCACTGAGCAGGTGCAGGAAGAGTCTTAGGAAAATGATTTCAAGGATGGTAGCAGGACAGAGAATGTGAAGATCCAGTATAGGTGACATAAACAGCTCTGCTCAGGTAGGAGTTATATCTGCTGAACTTGCATCCACTGTCAGCACTTGTCTAGCAAAGAGCACTTGGCAGTGCCTGGTTGTCCTGGAATCACTTGAACCAAAAGGCACTGAGTCTCCTTGTGCAGACTGTCAAGCTGGGAGTGAGCTGCTGTTAATTCTGATTAAGTTATCAATGCCATTACCAAGTCAGTCTTGCAGACAATATGGTCTGGTGACATATTTTGCACATTCAAGTAGTACAGAAATGGCTATTTGTGCTTGCTTTTTGGAGTTGGGGAAGGACTGTGTTTAATTTGGGTGCCTTTTTGAGGCACTGTCTTTTGCCACCCTTCAGATGCCTTTTGCAGTCTTGGAATAGTGTTCTGGAGAAGCACTGCCGTGTGCTTTCTCTGTTCTTAGATTTTAGAGCCAGGCTGCCAGGCAAGATGGACATCTTGTCTGACCTGGTATGGCTTTCTTATGCAATTAGTACTTATGTAAGTGATCTGTCTTCTGTGTAACGTGAAACGAAGTTGTCTCACATGCTGCCTCTCCTGGAATACAGCTTTATTAATTTACACATACTATATGCACTAGTTGAGTGTTGCAACATCACAGAACCTGATCACTGAGCACAGAACTAGAGTGTGATTACTTTGTGATTAAAGATTTACCAAATTGAGTATGTGCTACACAAGGTTGTTGCAGTATCAGAACTGCTATTCTGAACAGATTAAAACCAGTATAAAATACTTCTGACATATTTGTCTTTATAAACATCACAGGACACATTTCATGTTAGAAGAATAATTTTAAAAATCTTTCTCAAATGTCATAATCCTTTCTCCTTCCTGTTGTCAGTGTTTAGATCTCCCAGCAATCAGTTATACTCCATTCTCACTGCATTGAGAGGTACTGTGAATGTTCCTTACTAGACACTGGAGATTGGACTACTTGTAATAATTCAATTACATGTGTTTAGTTAAGTGAAAGATGTTGAGGGTTTGAGAGAGCCTTTGGATTTCACAAAGATACTTCTCTTTTTTGAGAGTCATTTTGACCATTGATACCTTTAATATTCCAGCTGTCTGTAACTGTGGTGATAGCAGAGCTTTATCAAAGAGCAGGATATATAGAGTGGAACAGTTTAACAGGGAATCATAGCCACTTGGCTTTTAAAAGCATGAATCTTGATCAGTTCAGCAAGTAATACTTATGTTTTAAAGATAAGATAGAGATACTACTTACAGCTTGATATGGTTGGTCAGAAGCTGGCTGGAATTAATGTTCTGTAAAGTATGTAAAGCAGCATAAGAACCATTGGTAACTGTTTACATGCTATTAATAATTAGCAACCTTCCTACCAGTCTGTTAGGAAAGAACCATGCATTGGGTACAATAGAAACTCAACTCCATACGGTTGGGTTCAAATTACATTTGCCTGCAACAATAGGGCATGAATGGGGCTCATTTGAGTTTCTGCCACTGTAAACAAAGACATGTTGGAATGTTTCATTTGTTTATTGATTTATTTATTTGAACAGGTGCAACTTGAGCATATGAAATATTTTTTTAATTCAAATATAGGCAGAAAATATCTTAATAAGCATTGTCCAGTCAGATTATATGATACTAACCAATGTCTTGACTCAAATTAATTTAGCCTGTGGCTGGTTTTGAATTTGGGTCTTAGACTAATCAAATCATGTTCTAGAGAAAGTTCTTTACCTGGGCTTAGAAAATAGAAAATGCAGATTTTATTTTCTGATTAATTTCTTTTTAGATACTAAGTTCCTTCTTTTACTTTCTGCTAAAAATTATGTGCACGTCTGTGAGGTAGATTCTGTTAATGGTAATAGAGCTCATCCTTGGGAAGAGGTCATTCAGTTCTGATGGATCCCATCTGTATGAGGATGATTCTCTAGGGTGTAATTTTCTTCAGCTGTTTGAAACCCTCTCGTAAGTGCTCCAAAGCAGTCAGGTTCTATAATTTGCAAAATGATGGCAAGAGGAAAGAGCCAGGAAGATTGTTGGTGGGATTGTATGTTAGAACACAGTATCACAGGACTAACAGCCAAAATTAATGCAAGGAGAGACTTGACTCAGGCTTTTTTTTGCCATCTCCAGCAGCTGGAAGCGCACAGACTTTTGCAAAGCGGACACTGCCAAGGGAGAATGGATGCTGGTAGTGCCAGCTTATGATTTGGGACAGGGGAAGGTTGAGACTAGAGAAACAATATGAAGTTACATGCAGAAAACATTACTCTTGGTACACCATTTTCCAACTCTTTCGTGTTAAATGGAAAATTTCTCAGCAATCTGCTAAAAAATCCCACAAATATCTTGCTTACAGGTAGAAATAAACCTACAGAAAGATTGAGCTGACCTTGCACATTTAATAGCTTAAATTTTCTTACCATACAACACAGCCCATATTACAGCTGTGTGTTCTATCATAGTCCTATCAAAGTTGTTCCTCTGTCTCTCACCAAGTGGAATGAATTAGAAATACACTCAGATTTGGAAACAATGGCTTTAATATTTCAGTTCACACTGAGAATTTGCTGTCTTTATTTCTCTTTCAACATTATATTGCATTTAAACAAGGACAGGGCTTCTCCTGTAAGGCACACGTTGGATTCCTGTCAGTGCTAACAGAAGGTACGTGCAGACACCAATGGAAGCACAGATTTCAGCTTCTCTTAGGTGAACAACTGTTTATAATTAAGAGTTGTGGGAAGGAAGAAAAACTCAGCTAGCAAGCAAACAGTCCCTCTTCCAAAAAGCTTGGTAAACTTATAAAGCTCAGGGCTTAATCTCTGAACCAGAGTGCTTGTTATCTAATCCTCACCAGCTGTTGTGTACTTGGTAGCCATGACATCTGTAATAGAGCTGAAGGGCCTGTCTATATTGGTTGGCACCTTTACCCACCAACTTGATTCTTCTCTCATTGCTCACATTTACCTGCTTTAAATCATTAACCACTTGCTCAGGGTTTGATCTTCCATTTAACCATACTTTATAATAGAAGTCAAGTGCTGCTTTTCACATTAAGCATATTTTAGGTATGTAGGTCTTCAGCAGGTCTCGTTTCTGTGTCACTCATAAGAAAAAGGTATCAACCACAAGAATTTCCTCTGGTTTCATACTGATTCCTAACATAGACTTTAAACTGAGCTGGGAGTAAAATCTCTTGAGCTGTATTTGAGCTAAAAAAAATACCATCACACTTCCAGTAAACAGAGTAAAGAATTATATGCATCTCTACTAACTGATGTGTATGTATTGCTATAGGTAACTATAGAAGATAAAATATAAATGTAAGCAAGGTATATATGTTCATTATAGCTGTGAAAACAGCTTGTTTTCAGAGATCAGTCAGCTGTGCTGTAGTGGATATTGTTCATTTTAAGCTGGCAGAGGACAGGAATTGGCCCATTTGAGAAAATCAGCCATTTTATGCCTCCCAGTTCTTGAGTGAGTGCTGTGACTTCGAGCCTGCTGTGAGACAGTGCCCTCAGCACCACCAGCAGTGCAGAGGAACAGCTGCTGTGTAGAGTGGAGTGTGACCCCTTCATGTTAGGTGTGGATAAAACTCCTATTTTGGTCCCTGTAAGGGCTTGGAGGGAAGGTGTCTGGTTCCTGGATCCCACATGAGTTTAGTTAGGAGGTAAGTGCTGAGCTGTTCTCATGGTAAGAGCATTCCTGGACAGGGAAGAACATACCTGTGGGTTATTTTACTGGTTGAAACAGAGCTGTTTATAGCTTTCTGGCACCTTGAATGGTTAGACTGAGCAGCTGAAGTTGATGCTGGGCCTGAAGACTACCATAAACTTATGTTAGCTGTCATCACAATATTGTGAATCTAAGATTTTGAACTGTCCTTAAGGCAGTTCTCAGTGTCTGGAATACTAACTGTCAAAATGCTGAATACAGGCCTCATAAAAAAAACCAGCTGTACTAAGTTTTCAAAGAAATGCCTCTTAAGTTTTTTTAAATTTCATTGTAGTAATTTTTCACTTGGAGTTAATTTGACTGATGTAATTTATTTTTTTTTTTCCCCCAGAATGGCACTAAGAAGTTCTGGGATTTTATGAGGACACATGACAGGTAATGATGGCATCACATTATTTCCCATTGTCTTCATGCTGTATTTCATACTGTATTCTCTTTCATAGTCAAGTGTTGTTGATGTTCTTTCTCTTCCAATTTCTCCTTCAATTCTCACTTTTTGTGTAATACCTGAAGATGATTCTCTATTGTTTAAGATGGAATTACCAGAAATTTAAAAATCTCCTTGTGGTTTATTATGTTTTCAGTAAGTTTTTTCTGTGCTTGACTATTCACATATTAGAGTTTTAACACATAATTTATTGTACATTTTAATGATTACATAGAAGATGGAACTGAAAGTTTGGATTGTATGAAATCCTCTTTTTTTCAGTGGGAATATATTATCTAAAGCAAGGACTTTCTTTTGTCTTTTCAAATCTATTTCTTTGAGGAAGAAAAGCAATTAACTCCTGTCTTCACAGATCAGTTCATACAAGATTATAACAAATAAGGTATATATAAAACAGACCAAGTCTCAGTGTTATTAAAAAAATAAAATATTTATACATCTTTCAAAAAGTATTAATATTTAATCTGTTCACTGAAAGTTCAGCCACCAGAAGACAAAAATAAAATGCCAGGATAACAACTTTTTCCAAGAAAAAGCTTTCTAAAGCTATTAAATGTAAAAAATGTAGCAAGACACTAAAATAAGTTGTGACATAACCAGAACCACATCAAGAGATGTGTTTTTTGTGTGTATTAAATAACTAAAATCAGTTGCATCTTGGGAAATTCTTCTCTGTTGGAACCCTCTAAGTCCTTACATGAGTCTTTACATGTGTGGAGGTGCCTGGGAGAGATATAAATTCTAGCAACACCTTTTATCTATATAAAGATTATGAAGGTAAAAGTTTCAGGAAGACAGGGAAAGTATTAGCTAGATTAAAAATGCCTGTACTCCCTGAGAATGAAGACAGGAAAGGGAGTGATATTTCAATACTGAACTTCACACTTGCTTTTGGAATTTGCCTGGAAGACAGTTCTGTCTTTGCACTTTGTCTGTCCATATGGGCATGTGCCTGAATTTATGATGGCAGATACAAAGGCTGAAATGATAATTGATTGCTGGAAATTTAATATATGCCCATTCAAGCAAGTGAATCCAGCCTCAAGTCACAGTGCTGAGAACATGACTTCCAGATGAATTTGTATGATTATTTTTGTTTAAACTTTAGTTTATCACTGTGTGATAATGTGTGAATATATGCAACTGACTGAGTGGGGTAAGTATTAAAGGATCAGTTTTCCATGAACTTCTTGGGAACAGTATTTCTGAAGGACTTTTGTGGACATTTTTAAAATAGTTGAGAACATAACTTTATAAAAAGGCTACAGCCACATGTCATGCCAGTCATCTCTGGTCACATAACATTTGTTAGCTTCAGATGTACAACAGCTGCCACCCGAACTTATTAGTGACTACTGTTGAACTGCAGAATGTCTAACACTCTTTCACAAGGAAATTCATTGCAGCTTCTGACACCAAAGGCAGTAATGTGAACTTTCTGCATAGGAAATCCATGGGTTTACATAAATTTTATTTGTGAACTGCAAGGCAATTATTATCCAATACATTAGTCAGATTCAAAATCCCTTATAATACATTAAAGCCCTACATTTTGCTGTACTTTAATAACTGTGATGCTTGTTATTTGGAAAAGTCATGTTAGCTGTTGCTGAAGATTATAGAGAACTTCATACTGAGAGAGTTCTTAGAGGTTCATTACTGTTAATGAGGGATAAATATTGAAGGAGAGGTTTCTGTGACAGGTTCTGCTGGTCAGGATTTCCTTGTGTCTGCATCTGCTTGAGGAAGTGTGTAGACATTTTCCAGAATTAAGATCCCTTTTCCATAGTACTTTTTCATGAGTATTCATAACTTACTACTTACAAAAGTGCTGTAAGACTGTTAAAAGCTCCAAGTGTTTGTAACAGGGCTGTTTACCTGAACTGAGCATGTTGGAATGCCAGATCTGTGAAGAACACGTGTATATATTACATATTTACATAGAATTGATATGTATAATGAATTTAGTGATGATAAATAAAAAAACAACTGTGTAATCATGTAAAACCAGACATTGTGCCTAACCCATGTCTTTATTTGTCATCCTCTTTCAGCAGCAGAAGTAAACATGCTTAAGACTGACTTCCTTGGTGCATGATAGTGAATTGAGAGCTTGCATGCTGAGTTTCTTTGGGACCCCAGTGTTCTTTCTCATTTCAAATTAGGTCAATATAAGCCAATATTTAATAGATTTGTATCAGAAGATACAGGAAAATATTTGCCAAGAGAGATGAAGTTATTGCTGTATCAATGTATCCTTTCCAACTGTTCAGATGAACAGCTGATTAAATTATACAAAGACAAAACCACGAGGACTGCAGTAGTCACTTCATTTGCCTTAGGTGTGAGTCATCTTTTAAAATCTCACTATATATTGCAGGAGGGCAAAATCATTTAACCATAAGCAGCCTGGTGGTGTAACTCTAGCAAAAGTTAAAACAGCAGAATTGGTATTGCTTTTCGTTTTTTTTTCCTTTTTTTTTCTTTTCTTTCCTTTACTTATTGCAGATCTGGGCATGAGTCTACAGTATGTGGTTCCTGAGTTTTCTTAAGATCAAGATCATTCAGAACTAGAACCAGTCCTGAAGTCACCTCTGTAATTTATGTTGAACAAATAATTGCTTATTCCTAATCCCTCCCTGCCACTTAAAGACAAAAATAGTTATGCACAATTTATTACCGGTCACACAATAAATAAACTGCTGCCAAGGCAAACCTTCAGAAACTTTGCTGTCAAAAGTCAGCTGAGGGTCAGCATAGACAAAAGAAGCAGCATTTCTTAGCATATTTAGGTTTAAATTGTAATAGAAGGCAGCTCCAGAACACAAGGACACATATACCCATGGACAATAGTTTAGTCCTGGAATGCTTTGCCCAGAGAGACTGAGGAATCTCCATCCTTAGAGAAATCCAAACCTTGACTGGACAAGGCTCTGAGAACGTGACTTTTAACAGGAGATTGGATCAGATGATCTCCAAAAGTCTCTTACCACCTGAAGGTTTCCATGATTTTACAAGCATATTAAAAGTTTAATGAGTGTTACAGTTCCCATCTGAAAACTGTCAAAAATTTGCAAACTTTTCAAGAAATCTGTCACTTTCTAAGCCATTTTTTAACTGGAAAGTAATGAGCTCACTATTGTTCTTGTCCTGTGGAGTTAGACTTAAATTCATCTTTCTTTGAAACATGCAGATGAACATTATCAGAGTTCATTGGAAGGTTTTATTATGTCATTAGAAACAACAGTGAAATTTACTAAAAATGAATGAAAATAAGGAAAAATCCTTACTTACCTTTTCTCCACTGTAATTATTGAACAAGTTTATTAGGTGGTGCTCCTAAATGTTATATAATCCTGGCCTGTTGATGCTTTCTGCAGTTATGTACTGCTTACTTTTCTAATTAAGTGTAATTTTCCCTTTAATACTCAAGATGATGTGTTTGGTCATTATTAACATATCCTAATGAAAATCAAGCAGAGTGCAACTGATGAAAATTTAGATGCAAGGTGTATTTCAAGACTCTTTTTAGACTTGGGTCTGTCAGAACTGGTTAGCAATTTGTGGGGGTGTGATTTGTGGGCTAAAGAGCTGTTAATTTTTTTTTAAGGGCTCAGCTTTTAAAAATAAAAGTCTTTATGAGGAGAACATTTTCCTTCTGCAAATTTGTGGTGATTTCTTGTTAGAAATAGAAACACACTAAATTTTACAGAGTAATCATCGATACCTGTAACAAAAAATTATTCTCTAAAACCAGACTCAGGTTACAGTTCTATTCTCCCTCATCCTAATTTTGCTATATTTAGTACAGTAAGAGCCTGAAATGTAATACTTAAGTTCTACATTCATCTACTTTATAAAGCAATAGACCACATTCGTTTCAGGTTTCAGCAGCTCCCCTTAAACAGATTCAAGGCTTTTAAAAGGCGTAATTTGGGAACAGATGAAGGTCAGTGTAGAGTCATGTGCTCCCTTCTGTGCTTTGAGTAATAACGCTTGGGAACAGGGACACAACTGTACCTTTTCTGAGTTGACAAAACAAAATTATGTCTACCTCTCTACTGGAAAGCATGAAAAATTTACTGTAAAGTTGACTGCATATAAAAGAACAAATTTGAGGAGACTGAATTGTGTGCAAGATAGTTATGTGAGTTCCTCTCAACTCTGAAAATATCATGTGATGAGGAAAAAGCATTTGGACTAAAAAACTTGCTACTCTATATGTGCATTGTACCCCATTCATGCTGCATTTTTACCTTCAAAAACGTCACAGTGACTCAGTAGTTCCTGACTTAAAAGTTCTTAATGAAAAAACCTGAAAGTTTATTCTTATATTCCTGCCTTGTAAGATTTGCTTTTTCTTCTTTTTTTTTCTTTGTTAAGTAAAGAGATTAATTTGCTTCACATTTAAAAGAAATTAATTCCTAATCTAATTTGCTTCCTCGGAAAAAACGGCTTTACACTCTACCTATGACAAAGACAACTGAGAAGTGTCGTTTTCCATCAGGAGCCAGTTTACAGCGTGAAGGAAACCAAGGCAATCTGCACCTCGGCTTGTTGTGTCCTGCAGGTAGCAGTCCCGGGGGCAGACAGGAAGAGGTTTCGAGGCAGGTTAAGAGTGAGCCTGACTCAGCAGAAGGTGGAGGTGTCCACGCTCCCTGCCCTGCAGCTCCCCGGCCGAGGCAGAGGCGGGAGCCAGGCTGCCGGGGGAGTGCGGAGTGCGGCAGAGAGAGCCACGGTGGCTGTTCTGGGCATGGGCCTGCAGAGAGAGCCACGGTGGCTGTTCTGGGCAGAGCCGGGCATGGGCCTGCAGAGAGAGCCACGGTGGCTGTTCTGGGCAGAGCCGGGCATGGGCCTGCAGAGAGAGCCACGGTGGCTGTTCTGGGCAGAGCCGGGCATGGGCCTGCAGAGAGAGCCACGGTGGCTGTTCTGGGCAGAGCCGGGCATGGGCCGGCAGGGAGAGCCACGGTGGCTGTTCTGGGCCCGTGGCTGTAGCAGGCAGCTATGGAGACAGGGTGGAAGTCATGTGCCCCGACCACATTATAGGAGCGGATTAAATTCCTTCTCCTATTTCATATGCCAGATCATTTGGGCTTTATGGAAACTTAATCCTGGATGTATTTTTCTGGTTTATGTCCTAGTGTATTATAAGACACCATGAAATTTAACTCAGATGCTTCCTTTGTGCAAGAATTATCACAGTAGCTTTAAAATACAGCGTTTTAACATCCTTATAGGTAAAAAAAGAGAAAGTTTTTCTTGGGTGGCATATGCCTTTTACTTGCAATGATGTTGTTCTGTAAACCTTGTCTGTCTTTGTAATGTCTCCTCCAGGGTGTCAATGGGGTGGAATTTTCTTGATTATCTTCAAAGATAGTGTGGAAGATAATGCACTGTTTAAAATCAACTGGAGGTAGTTCAACAAACAAAAATGATGAAAAGTTTAGGGAAATAATAGCTAAGAGAAGGTAATGAGGGCCGGGCATGTTCATGCAAAGGGTAGCACAACTGAGGAGAGAAATTACCACTTATCACAAAATGTGCAGGAACGCTACAGAGCAGGCCAGAATCGTTTCATTTCATTAGTAATCAATGACAGAATGAGAAATGATGTATGGTGGGGAAAGTATTTTTTAAATTGAACACTAAGAAACTGTTTTTACCAATAGGCAATAAGACAGCCCAGGAAGGCATGTTTTGTAATCACTGTCATTGAAAACGCTCAGGTCTAGGCTTGATATCTGTCTATCAAGGGTGCTATCAGGATAATGATAATTTTCCTGGTATTAGAAGGAAAAAATGTAGTAGCCTATTAGTTTCCTTCAACCCAAGTAATTACACTGTTTGTTTGCATACGATATTTGCAAATAAAGTACACTTAATGCTGTGTTTTTTGTTGTTCATTTTTGGGTTTTTTAAAATGAAGACTTGACAGTTCCTCTGCTTTTATGCCAGGAATTCTGCAGGCATATTTACTGTCTTTTAAAATTAGTTACTGTGTTCTTACGTTAAGATCCACTCTAAATAAAAGCATAGGAATGAGAGAAACATTAATGTATTCAATGCTGTAAAGTTATCAGAGAGAAACATGAAATTTTCAGACTCTCAGTTCATCTTTTTAAGTATGTGGTATGAAAGCACCCTATAGCATATCATCTCCTGTCTTCTGTATCACTGAAACAGGGTAAAATGGGAATAAAATCTTTATTGAGGGCATTGCTTCATGGGGAAATTAAATATTTGCTTAATTTTAAGAATAGAATCCATGAAAATCTTTATAACTCAGCAGGTACACAAGAATTTTGGCTAGTTAGTCATAAATTTCTGAATATAGGTTTCTGGTATCCAGATTAGAAGCATTTGGGGTTTTTTACAAGTTTAGGAATTTAATTTTCTAGTGTTTCCAATAATATGCAAAATAAACAAATGTGTTTATTCTCTTACAGTCACTGAAATCAGAGTCTTCATCTACTTTCAGGTGATTTTGAAATAAACTTGTTCTGTGTGAAGTGTGCCAAGAGTTTGTACATGGCCTAGAGACAGTAGCATGGTCCTGGCCTTGTTTGGAATTGGTAAAAATAATCTTAGGAAAGCTAAGAAATGTTCTGTGTTTGGAATGCCTATATTTTAGAATTTTAGCTGAAAATATCTCTTGGGAAAAAGGAAATTATTTAAACTTTATTCTAGAAATGGGAAAACTGGGGAAAATGTGAACAATGAGTTTCTTACTGATGGTACTGAGACTGTGTAGTTAGACCTGGCAAAAGGTTGTTTTGTGCACATCATACTTGGATTTTGGTAGGTAATAAACACAGTTGCTGGTTTCCTTTACCTCAGTGCAGAACAGTTGAACTTTCTTGTTTTGTGAGCTGTCCTTGAAAGCTGATGTTGTTTTAAACCTTTGACTTTTGCCATTTCAGACTGGAATGGAGCCATACTTGGGCCTTTTACGCAGATTATTTATTGGTCTTACTATGTGATAGCATTTATAAATGGCAGTTTCACAAATAATTAGGAAGTGGAACAAAAGCCCATCAAGCTCTGACATCTGTTGCACATAATACCCATAAAGCTGTATTTAATCAAATAAGTTAGCATAAAACCTGAATTTATTTATTAAAATATTTTGTTGAAAGAATCCCATTGAGATGCAATGTGTCATTTCCAAGGGTATCCTGGGATACTGGCCAAGATATGACACTTAAGGAATGTTATTGAGAGCAGTGTGCTTTGATGTCTCATTTATTTTGCAGTTGAATTTTCTTTTTATTTTTTTCTTTGTTATATGAAAATAGGTTGCTGAGAGAATTGTTTATTCCAAAGGAGTTGTCCTGAGCTTATTCTCTAGTTGGCAATACAAATTGCTAGTTAGCAAGTAGATAGAAATCATGTTGTAAAAGTGCCTGTGTATTGGTTTGTTACCACTTCTTAGTTCATTTTTACACTGGTCTGATGATTAACCAAACATGTGCTTCCTGCTTTATGGTGTCATGAACAACTTCCTGCTGCAGTTCAGTTTACTGAAACCAATCTTCCTTTTGATTTTTTCCAAAGTAACGTTTATTTTCTTAAGCATACGTGGCTCACCACTTTTTTCTGGGTTTATTTAGTATTAAATATTTATGTTGTATTGGAGAAGGCATTCAGATTTCATCAGAATACAGAAGTCTTTTAGATGTCTCTAATTATCTATTGCCAAATCCACTTTATCTGTGATTAGTATGAAAGGGTGAATGTTTTTGTCAGGAGCTTATAGCTTTGCTTTTGTAATAGGCTGCATTTTAAGCAGCCAATTGGATTGGTGTTGGCCTTTGAAAGATGCAAAATGCTTTGAAGGAAGACTTAAATGAACCAGTAAAGATTGTGCAAGCACACACATTTAATCTCAGGACTATCTGCATTATAGTTAAAGCTCTGGGAAACGAAAGGAATTGCACTGGAGAATAATCAAAGGGTACAGCTTTATTACATCTCTGTTCTGAAAACGGAGGGGCTGTTTTCTCTGGCTTAGGGTACTGGGTGCTGTGCTGATAAAAGGAAGAAGACAGCACTTTAGACACCACATTAGAAGTTTTCAGGACGTATCCAGTTGTGAAATGGATGATTAATTTGAATACAGAAGTGGCACAGGGGCTACATACAATTTTTTCTTATGGATATCAAAAATAATTTTAAAATAAGATGCAGTAGGCCTGCCTGAAGCTGGACTCCTCCCAAAGAGTTCCTTTTGAGTATTGGCTCTCAAACAAGTTTAGGTGGTTTTTGATTATTGCTTTAAAATTGAAAGCACAGTCATTTTCGATTTGAACAATGAGAGGACACACATTCACAAAGGTGAACGTTGTGTGAGACCTCAGCACCTTCCAGGCTTGAAGAGGGCCCACAGAGAAGCCAGAGGAGACTCTCCAGCAGGAGCTGTAGTGACAGGACAAGGAGGAATTCGTACAGATTGAAAGAGGAGGAATTTAGGTTCGATATTAGGAAGAAATTTTTTACTGTGAGGGTGGTAAGGCACTGGAAGAGGTTGCCCAGGGAGGTTGTAGATGCCCCAACCCTGGAAGTGTTCAAAGCCCAGCTGGAGAACACCTTGAGCAACATGGTCTGGTGGGAGGTGTCCCTGCCTGTGGCAGAGGGGGTTGGGAGTAGAGGATCTTTAATGTCCATTCCAATGCCTTAGCATTTTATGAACATATTTTATTCGTGATCTGGAATGTTTCTCAAACACAGTATTTTAAAAGGACTAGATGGAATTATAGGCTTGACATGGAAAACTATGAATAATCGATTTGTCAACCCTCTGTGAACAAAGAAAGCCAAATTCTTATAAGTTCAAAAAGAAAAACAAATTTTTACTTTAAAGTTAAAACAATTATGGGACTTCTAAATTATTTATTTAATTTATTTCCTTACTAACTTTTCATCTAGTATGATTCGTAAATCTTGACATTTTCTCCTTTATGAGCTATGTGGGCAAAAATATTAAATGTATGTTTTATATTCACATGCTCTCCAGCAGAGATGAATACATCTTAAATACTTCTGTGGTTGCACACTACATTTGATTATTTTCTTCTGATTGTATCAAAGGGATTTTTAAAACCAAGTATCTGTTGAGAGTCAAGGGGGCTGATTAAATCACTTACTTGCTTTTATTCCTGCATGCCGTTCTTGTGTCTCCTTTTGGAATCTGCCATTCCTTTTTCTTTGTCTTATTTGAGAATGGTAACTGAAATACTGCAGGCTCTGTATTAGTAGTATTGGAGGGGTTTAGGTAGTTTGGTTTGGTTTGTTTGTTGTGGTTTTTTAGAAATCATACATCATTAGTTCCTAAAGTCTCCCCCATGGAGCTGAGATTATTGTTTGTAGGCAGCATTTACCAGTATTACAGGCTTTAAATTAATCTTGAGATACTTTTTAAGCTTTAAAAGTAGGTGAAAGTGGCTGAGGTTGATAGCTGAGAAATCCTGGCATTCAATGTTAATGTCAGTCTTTTTTTTGGTGCTTTACCTTGCATTATTCATTTCTGATCACAGTTTGTGTGTGCACACATACACTCACGCTGGACACAAGCAGCTCCTGAGCTGCTCTTACAGGGATTTAAGACAGGTCAAGTTCTTTGCCTGTGTTACCTTATCAGTTACTTAAGGTATTAGTATTTTAGTTATTAGTACAAGATTGTCATTAAAAGTCTTCATCTCCAGCCTTGAGAGTCTTAGCTCACTGACAGAGTACAGGAGAGTCTTGTCCTTGTCTTTGCTATTGCAGTACTGTGGGGATTCTCTAACATTATCTTTTAGTTTTAAAAACTCACATTTGTAAAGTCAGCATTAAGGCCACATCGAAGAATAAAAAAAGGCTGAATTGATCTTTATTTATTAAAGGATTTTGAAAGTATGTCTCATGAAAAGTAATTAGTGTCAGCAGTTGCATGTGGATTAGCTATAACCCAGGTTAACAACTGTCAAATTATGAGGACAGATTACCAAATTGATGACTACAAGGCAAAATTACATGACTACCTGAAAAAAATAAACTATAACAAAAAGCAAAAGACCCTCTTCAGACAAAAAAAAAAACCCTAACCCACAAAAAAAAATCAACAAAGCCCCCTAATCCCCAAAACCTTCCTTCAAATATTGGAGCTCTATAAGTACATTTTTAAGGAGCTGTGACAAAGTTCATTTGCTGGTCTCAATTCTCAATTGCTAGGGTGTATTTCAAAAGAATTAACTTTGCAGGTCCATATGTGTGTGTGCACATTTTAACAGGATGTCAGTTTTCATCTGTCCCCTGCCTCAGAACTGCTGTGGTCAAATGCTGCATGTCTTGCTTTGCTCCATGAAACACCTCCTTCCTTTCTCAGGTTTGAGAATGTGAAGCTGTAGTAATTGTAGCTAAATGTCTGCTGAGCTGGAATATCACAAAGCATCAGTTACTGTGATTTCAATAAATACAGAGCTGTACTATGTCAGGAGAGGGGAAAATGTGGAAGTAGTTTTCTGTGGCATACAGTGGAGTCATTCTCTAAACTATTCTCAGAGGTGTTTTCAGCTGTAAATGTTGTATTCAGGTGGGTGTTTTCTCTTTTGATAAGTCTTAAAGGTGGAGGAGAAATTAAGGTTCTGCACTCTTATGTTGCGGTATCCTTGGGTCAGCTATCTGTAATTTCTGCACATTGACTTAGTTTAGGGAAATATCCATCAGAGAATCCTAATACCTATTTCTGAAGTTTAAATGGTTAAATGCTACATGAGAGCCTTGGCTGAATAGTTGGAATCCCTTTCAGACAACATCGTGCTAGGTGCCAAGACCAGACACACTTCAACTGCAAACTTGAGTACAATAACAGCTCAAGTACAGGTTAAATGCTCTTTGTATGTGACATTTTAGGTACATATCTTTTGTAAAATATTTTAAAGCTACTCTAATTGTTCCCATGTTTATAGAAAGAACAATACTCTACATCATTGCACAGTAAGATTTTTACATGCATGCTTTTCTTTGTGAAAAAACGACTGTAATTAGAGTAGTGATTTATTTTATGTATAAAGTGAGTGGGAGCTACTGCAGTGGGAAGTTGAGGACGAAGTTGGACTGAAGGCTGAGTAGGTCTGTGGTCTTCACGAGTCCTGGGAGACACTGTACACACTCTGTCATCTCTTAATAAGTTCTTTTTCTGTTTGGTTGTAGTCCCTAATGCAGCCACCAACAGATGTGGGGTGGAGGAGCCAAGTCTCCTTCACTGGGATTTGTGTTCCCAGCCTCTCCTTTGACACCTCTGATTGCCCTCAGAGTCAGCTGCTGGAGGAACAGCCAGCAAAGACACACACCTGTGGAATATGGTAAAAGTAGTAATCTGCCACACAAAGTGTAAAGATTAGCAGGTCTAAGCTGGGACAGTGTTTACTCAGTGCAGAGGTGTTATAGCTTGTTTTAAGGCATGGATGGAAGCTTGGGGTTTATCATGATCCTTTTGTATCTCAGACAATTAAAAAGTGGTCTTGTGCTCCTGTTGGAGACATGGGTACATGAAGCCTGTTGCTACATTAGGACCTTTCATATCCATTTTAGATTAAATTCTTGTATAGGATTACTGCCTTCTTTTAAGCTGTTTTGGTTTTTTTTTCCTTTTCTAGTGCTTCTGTATGTTTTTCCCAAATGTACAACTTTGGCTTAATTTCTTTTCTGTATCTTTTAGTTGTGGAGATGCTCACAAAAGTCCTTGTGGATGTTTTAAATTTTTATATGTTTACTCCTCACTTAAAAACTGTGTATATAATACCCTAAAATAGGTCTGGTTGCAATATTTTGAAGGGAATCACCTTGAAACATCAAACACCTCTATAATACCCCATGGTATGGTACCACTAAAAGATGTATGTGGACCTACTAATTAATTTGTAGTAGTTCTTTTTGGTAGCCTGTATCATCTGTGAAAATAGCAATCTCAAACTAACTTTGTAGTGAATTCTTTATGTGATGGTTTAAAACTCCAGAAGATAAATATTTTCCTTATAGGCCAGTTCATGTGAACTAATTTTGTGTAATACTCAAATAACTGTCCTGAATGCAGCTTTCAGTGGGTTTTCAGAAGTTAAAGATCTGGTAACCCATGGAAGTATTTCATGTTGTGTTGTTTCTTGTGAACAAAGAAGCAGCAAATGGCATTCCCAATGTTACACCCCTCCTCAGAAGGTATAATTCTGAACTTTCCCCTCCACGACTCTCCAATGCTGAAAGGAAATATTGGAATTCTTGTGTTGTGGTTTGTTAAAAAATGTAAATTTCTGTTCAAAATTGTTTGTCAGTCTCTCAGAAAATTAGAAGTAATTAAATAGAAAGTTCTACAGATTTGTGCCATTTCTGTACCCTCTCATCTCAAGATGGTGTGAGAAGCAGACAATTGTAATAACTTGCTGCTACTCCTTTCCAGCTAATTTGATCTTGTTCCTTAATTCTGACAGATTGTTTTTAATTTTCCCATCTGTTCCATAAAAATCTCAAGTGATTGACTCCTAGGAAAAAATAATGTCTAATAGCTGAGCCATTTTTAATGAGTTAGTATGAGTTATTTAATGAGACATGCTGAAGAAGGCAAGCCAAAGGAAAGATTGGGCCTGGGGTGGTGGATGTAAAGAAAGGTAAAGGGCAACCATCTGCTTCAGGAAGCTTCCACTCTTCTCTTCATCAGCAGCTTTAGGCTGCTGCTCTCTCCAGTTTCAGGCAGTGCCCATGGACAAAACAACAAAGGTTCAGTAGCAATAATTCCTTTTCCCATTTTATTTAGTGCAGTGTCTGCTCTCAGCCAGTACTGCTCTGGGGAGAGGAACAGTCATGCAAAGGAAAAAAATAATAGAAGAATAAAAGAATAATATTTAAGTAACTTTAAAAATATTATGGTCTGTGGTTTAACTGCATCTCTTCCAGCAACCTACACAAATTCCCAGATATTCCAGAAAGAATCCCAGTGCCAGTAAACAGAGTGAATATTCTCCTCTAGCCTCTCTGAAGGCTAAAACATTTGCTTTAAAATTGCCTGGAAATGGCATCTCCTGAGGCAGGAAGCCATCAATATGCAGTACAGGTCTTTGAGAATAGCAACCATGAATATAAATGCTAACATCTGGACTTCTCCCTCCTGTTTTGGTTTTTATAGATTATTATAATAAACATTAACATTATTTTTAATAATCATCAGATAGCATTTTCTTTGGCAGCTTGGGACTTCATTATTAAATCAAATAGTGAAAATAAATACACAGCTCTTTTACAAGCAAAGTTGAAAGTTTGACTCAGCCCTGCAAATATGCCATTGTGAGTCTAATCTATTGTAGAATTCATAGAATAATGAATTAACGTCTCGATTGCATACAGTGAGGCAGAACAAATGAGAGAATGCTGCCATGGTAATGAGCAAAATATACACTTGTTTTTTCAGGTGGCAGTGGGCTGCCAACTAAGGAGAAAAACTTTTGTCTGCATTTTCTTAAACTAGTAAAACCTGAGAGTGTGTTAGGCGAGCAGAAAACATCGGCACTCAGCACATCCAGAGCATGTCCAAATACTCAGCCCATCAGGTGTCCCCATGACATGTCCTGCAAGCAACCAAAGAACCACTGAATGTGGCACTTGAAGCTACTGGTTTAAATTTGTACAAAATTGTACTTGGATGGTGTCTCTTTTGAAACCTGAGCTCAGCAAGTAGCTACAGATGGGAGATATTCTGTGCTTTTACAGAAGTCACTGGCTCTGAATGATGCTAGACTGTGCCTGAGGTTTTGACTATCCTAATTTGAGACTGATATAAGGGAAAAAATGTTTTTATTTGTAAGGATTTTTTGCTATCTAGTACCAATGTTCTTAGACTGGAAGAGGAGGGGGTGGTGGCAGTGTTCCTGTTGGGAAGAAGGAGTTGATTGGTGCTTATTTTGCATGCCAGAAGACAAAAGTGACTTAATTTTGACCAAAACAGTCATGGGCTTTGGGAACATGACCCATTATCTATCCCTCTAGATGGATTTTGGACAAGGACCTTGTTGTGTTGTGGCTTTAATAATAAATCTTATATGTATTTATGTTGTTAAAATTAAACTCCCAAGATGTAAGTTTAATAGTTCTGCATAAATCCTTCATAAAGCATTGATCTTTCTTTTTTTATCTTCCTCCTCAGTGTGTCAATCCTGATCTTTAATACTTCTCGGCAGTGCTTTGTTGTGGTGAAGCAGTTCCGCCCAGGTAATCCTCTTTTTTAGATTTACTTTTGCTCTCTAGTGAAGCAAGCTTTTAAGGGTTTAGCAGTTAAAAGTTGGTGCATCTGTGGTGATAAAATCTTTGTTCTATATTCTTTGTATGGTAGCCCATCCTTTTCAGTCAGTCAGAATTTCTAACCAGGGAAATTTCCATTACAGATGAAACGAATGATCAGGGTAGCCTTACATTCTGCTTTTGGGCTGGTTATTGTCCTCTTTTGGATGAAATTACAAACAGCTCTACAAGGATTGTGCAAGAAATTGCTTTAATTTGAAGTTGCTTCTTGACCTATTTGTACAGAAGCACAGTGTTTTTCTTCTTGTTTTGTTTTGTCTTAAATATTCTTTTTATTTTTACTGTGTTGTTTTGCATTGTATAGTCGGGAATTTAAAATGAGAGAGATTCAGGACTGTATGCTTTTTCATCAGTATGTGGACAGCTTCATTTTACCAATTATTATGAATTTAGGTCAATATAATTTTTTTTCTGAGTTTTTGTATCAGTTATTTTAACTCAGAGCAGTATTTACTTTCTAGAAGTTAAAAACGAAATGCATATTTTCTGCATGTTAATTAAAAGAAAGCACAAGGTATTTCACTGACTGTTGCTAAGAGACCGTTTCAAGACTGCTCCTGGTAGACTTTATAGGAAACTTTCTAGGGTAGTGTCACAGTGCCCTTTCCTCCTGACAGTGATTACAGCCTCTCCAGTGCTGTGCAGCAGTGTTACACTGACAGGGCATCCTTCTCATAAAGTGCTAATTGACTTGTATAACATGTTTGGTTATTTGCTCACCACTAATCCACTGTCTTTTATTTGCCAGCACATAAAGGGCTCCTATAGCTGTTGCTCTCTTTGAGGCAATCTTGGGGAGAAACCTTCATATGTGTGCATATATATATATATATATGTGAGTGTGTTTGTGTGTATTGAGCAGCAACACATTCATTGAATTATCTCTATGAAAGTGCCAAATCAGCCTCAAAAGACTGCACTGTTTCTGGAGTTAACCCATTCCAGAGGCTGGAGCTGCTTGGACACCTGGCCTTAGGCAGGGTGGTCAGTCAGACACCCCACAGCAGTTCAGTGATCACAACCATGCCCTGCCATTACTCATGTCCCTGTATTTATAATCATATCTCCCTTCCATGGTTATTGTCTTCCCTGGTGTTTGTTCCACAAAGCAAAGACAAAGGCTGAGGCTTTCCTCGTTGCCAGGTCCTACCAGGGTCCCACCAGGAAGCGATGGCTGCTGCTGTGAGGGAACAGCTGCCTCTGCTCTCCACATGTCCCTGCACGTGTGCTGGTGCCATGTGTGCTGTCCTTTCCCTGGGCTGTGCTGCCAGCAGCAGCTTGTCCCACTGCTGCCTGTGCTGCTTGTAAAGGCACTCATCCCTCACTGCCCATACATTCCCACCCTGCTCCCTTTGGCAGCCACAGCACGCCTTTTCCAATGCGGAGGTTGTGAGCATCAAGCAGCTGAAGGAGCTCGTGCTGACTTGAGGGGTGGCAGGAGCACACGACCAGTGAGGCAAACATTGTGCTCTGGGCTTAGACCGTCTTGAATGATCATGAAATCACACATTTGGGAGGAGCAAAGAGAAGAAAGATAAACATGTATCTCTGCATATGTTCCTCACCCATAACTACTTTGCAAAGGTATTGGTCAATACTTATTTTGGTAGGCAATTGACCACACATTTTCAAATATAATAAAACTATATGTTCCTAGGGTTGGGATCTATGAACATGTACTCTGGTTTATTCACTGTAAGTATAATGACCTTTCAATGGATTGTGATGTTTGTTTTTCCACTGACTTAAACACTATCAAAGATTTGAATCATAAGCCATGTTCTCTTTCAGGAGGTACAAGACACCAGTGCAGCCAGAAGTTTAGAGAGGAGCCAGCACCTTCCCCAGACAGCCAGACCACACTGGCTCCTTAGTCCCTACTGTTGTTTTCTTCTGTTTAGGGAGAGCAGACAAGTCCCTGTATGTGTCACCTACAAAGGCTGCTTTGAGTAACAGTAGGGATCTTATTTGCTCCGTTTGGTTGAGCCATCTGTCCTCTGTCCCACCTTACAGAAAGGAAGGTGAGAACATCAGTTCCACTGGAGTTTCCACTCTGAGGCTTCCTATACCTGAGTGGCTCCCTAATTACTCCCACTGTGGAATCCACCACTTCCTTGGGAAGCCTTTTCCAATGCCTGGCAACCCTTTCAGCTGTCCTGCTTCCTGATGTGGAACCAGAAACTCCTGCACAGGTTGATTCCTCACCTTGCTGCTGCTCATGGCCATGTCCACCTGGCGGTGGAGGAGGTGCCCAGCAGTGAGGCAGGGGCAGTTCCTGGCCAAGGAAGCATTGGAAGACAAGGAGACAATGCACATGGGAAAAGTGGGTGGGGGACTCTGCTGGGGCTTCTGGATTCTGCTTTCCAGACTCTTTGTGGATTTGCAGTAAGATGACAAGCTATGATGAGGAAGAGGAGGGTCACAGGTTTTCCTCTGAAGAGTGTGCCTTAGCCAACAGGTCACACACTGCTTTTCCAGCCAGTTCTTTATCACCCAGTGCATCACTTGTGCAGTCAGTTTTGCACCTTCCAGAGAGGTATGGGACATTCTCTGTTCTCTGATATCAGCAGGCAGTTTGGTTTTCTAGGCCTTGTTTATCTGTGAGAGATAATTTGAGTTTGAACCTTTGCAAGCCAGGTGATATTAAATTCATAATCAGACTCCTTGATGAATGCTCTAATATTTGAGCTCTTACAGAAGTGGCTGGTACTGCTTCTTTTCTTCCTTATCTACAGAGAAAAACTGTTCTGGGCTTGAAGTGTGGGCATATCACAGGACTTTGCTCTGAAGAGGACTGCTGGATTAGGTCCTTCTGGGAATGTAGGGTTTGATCTACGTGGAGCCCAGTTGTGCTGAGGGAGAAGGAGAATGGCAGGTGCCCAATGGAATGACAGGATGGGTTTCAGGGATACAAAAGACTTTTAACACTCTTAAGTCACAGTTTCATATTTCTGTACCCCACACTCTTACCTGCATCCTGCTTTAGTGCCCAAAGCCTTTAATGGGATGCATGTGTTGTTTCTTTTCTAATTATGTGATATGGGTATGTCAGTACTAAAAAAGAAATAAAACTTTCAGAGGATTTGGCTTGTCTCAGAGAAATCTTGGATGTGGTTGTCATTTATGATAATTTTCCTAGCTTTTAGAAGTTTTTGGAATAATGACAATAGACACCCTTCAAGGAGCTGTCCCCTAGAGCTGGCAGGGAATATATTTTTTTTCTGGCTTCATGCTGTGCTTAAAAAAGAAAACTGAGCTCTAAGTCATGTCTCTCAAGTAAGAAACAGAAACTCATATTCATACCTGAAAGTTTTGACATCTGGAGAAAGATCAGATTTTACACATTGGGCTGATCTGGACATCTCCCTTTCACTTGCTGATCTTGCTATTCTGCACTTCTGAGGTGTCAAAATGAGCATTGCAAAAGGAGCCCAGGCAAAATTTCTGGGGTGTAGACTCTGCCTCAGAGACCAAGTGCTTAATAAGTCACTGTGGTACTTTACTGTTATGCAACAACATTTCTCTAGAGACCTTTTTTTAAGAAATACCAAGCTAAATAGAGTATCTGGAAGGACAAAAAGTTGCCTATTAAACCTGCGTTCTTATATATCAATTCTGCAAAATTTAAATGGGAAATAAAAGAGAAACTAATTTGAAAACCATGTTATGTGTATGTGAAATATGCATGTTAAATATTTTAATGGAATAAAAATAGGTCCAATTTAAAATAGTTTTATTCAGGGTGGTTTATAACATTCTCTTGGAAACCTTTTATGAAAAGCAAGGGGATAGACATAAGGAAATTTCAAGGAAAAAACAAGTGGAATTATACCTGTATATTAAAGTTCCAATGATCTGGAGTTGTCTGTCAGTAGGGATTCTTTGTGTGTTGACATCCAGTCCTGCAGTTCTCTCTCAGGCAAAATTTCTATTGACATCAGTGAGAGGTTTTGCTTAAATAAGGACTAAAATCTGACATTTGCACTTTCTTTAGGAGTGCATTACAGTGGCAGCTGTTTGTAGATTAATTCAAGAAATCTTTTTCAGACTCCACACAGGAATCTGTGCAAGGGACTATATTTTCAAAAGAGGATTTTTTTTTTTCAAACAAACATACATGCTTTTCATACCCTTTCTAAATAACAGCTGAATTGACAGGCTGAAAGACTCATCATTGTGCACATGGTACTTTATGTGCAACCCAACTTTCCTGCAAGATAACTGCATAGTTTGAATTAAATCCTGATACCCACATTGCCCAACAAATGGAAGCTGTATGGTGATTCTGGAAATTAGATTTCTTGGATGAACTGGCGTCCTTTTGAATTTTTATTTATTTTAAGGTGTGCATGAATTCATTTCAGATGATGTCAGTACAAATAAGAGTTTAAAGAATAATTTTATGGACATGGCAAGAGGACCTTTGTTCTTTAAAATTCCAGTTTTGTGTGTCATTATTTGAACAGATAACACAGCTGAATTCCTCATTACTCTCAAGTACTCTCGTGGTTGTTAATTTCCAGGCAAAATTTGTCTACCACCCTTTTTTCTATTTAATATGAATACACTAATATGCTGCTCCTTATTTCTTTTTCTTTTGTGTTTTGGTGGTTTTTTAAGCTGTTTACATGTGTGAAGTAGAAAGGCATCATCCTCAAGTCTTTCAGAATCAGGACAAGGAGAGCTTCTCTTCCCTGGAGAATCCCTTACCTGCTGTGGTTGGAGTGACCTATGAACTCTGTGCTGGCATTGTGGACAAGCCAGGCCTTTCTTTAGAAGAAATTGCCTGTGAGGAAGTCTTGGAAGAGTGTGGCTATCGTGTTTCCATTGCAGACCTCAGGAAGATCACTTCCTACAGGTAACAGCAGCAAGTTGGCATCTCATTGTTTCACAGGTTGCTGAAGGGGCCTGAATGTTCCCTCCTCCCTTAGTGAAGCAGTGTGTTGGAGAAATGTGGACATCTGAAGGTACAAGAAAGGTGTAATTTTTAGCAAGTGAGAGGAGTGTTTACAGAAATGGGAGGAATTATAAATATCATATAATCAGTATGATAATTATGGGATTGAATTCCCAGGAAGAATCATACTATTGTGACTTATTCCAAAGACTGTCAGAACAGGGAAAAGTTGCATTGGGCTCTTCAGAGCAGTTTGTTACAGCACTAGAAAAAGCCCATCTTTACTGTATTGGGTGTTTTCCATCTCTGATTCTTATTATTCATACTAACAACAGAAACTGCCCAAGATGCTCTCTGATTAATCTTTACAATGGTTTTGCAGAAGCATGAGAACCTGTGCCATTAGATCCCATCATAATATTTAGTCTGTAATTAAAGCTTCTGTCAATTGGACAATAATTATTATTATATATGAAGATTTTGCTGAGTTGACTGTGAAAATTATTACATTGTATTTTTTCAGGATTTCAAATAATTATTGAAATAGTTTCTAACATGTTTTAAAACATTTATTACGGGGTAAAGGGAAAATTAATATGTAAGTGGAAAAATACAAAATGTGAGTTGTTGGTGAAAAAAAAAACCTCAAGAGAAACTTTGCACACAGCTTTAATCCTATTATATGTCATTCCCAGCTTTTAGTATTGTTATCCAAAATGTATGTATGTTTGTATTTTACAGAGAAAGTAGCAGGTTTTTTACTTTCTTTATTTTATTTGACATCTCCATTGAACTAGGCCCTGTCATTGGTTTTTAATTTGGGAATTGAATACAAATCCACAGCTGTCAATCCTGGCAAATGTTATTTCCTGCTGGATTAACAAGCAGTGCTTCTGTTGAGGGGAGGGGGTGAATCACAGGAGCTGTCTTTTACAACTCATTGAAACCAGATTAAGGGCTTGTTCTGCTGAAAGAAAAAGTGTCTTCCAGATTTATGAGCAAAAGCTGTCTATAGAATTTCATAGGTTGGGTGACACTGACAGGCTGCTGCATGCAGATATATACATATGTATATGTGTGTATGTATGTGCATACAAATGCAAAAGAGGCAAAGTAGAATACAATTTCTGTAGCTGTGGAAGGTTGTAGATCCAGTGCAGAAGTTTGTCTCAATATTAATGATTTATATCTGCCTAGAGTTCTCTGTGTTTTGGTGTTGATAAATGTCTTTGTGTGTTACAGGTGGTTGTTCATTCAGTTGCTTTTTGTGGTTTTTAATTGCACTTGTGCAGAGCCTACACAATTGGGGTTTTCTTTATTGAGACTCTTGCAAAGGGCTCATAATCCTCCATTGTCATGTGGACACAGCTTTCTGCCCATGCAGATCCATGCTGAGGTCAGAAGGGCCTGTATCATTTTTACATTTTTAAATTAATGTGAAAGGTTGAAGCCTCAAAGATGATATTTTACATTTTTTTGTTTGATTTCCCATGCTCTATATTAGGATTTTATTCTAAATGTGTTGATATTTCTATTAGAACTGTCCTGTTCTTCCTCCAGCCAAGGATTGGAATATCTTTTTGATCCTTGAGCATTTGATGCAGAGACAGGAAGTAATTGGTTCACTTACGGTCTCCTAAGGACATTTTTTCTGTAATGGCTACATTACAAATAAGAATTTCTGGGCTTTTTCCAAGTGTAGCAGGTTTTTCCAAATGGTTTATGCTGCTGTTTCATGCTGAGACTGTCAATACAAAGCACAGGCATCAAGCATTGCATTAATGCATATATATGCATGCCATTACAATTACAATGCAGCCTGCACTTCTACTCTTACCTGCCATCCCAGCAATCTGTGTAATAGTTGCTCTGCATTATTTATTGATCCAGTGCCTCAGGTCAGAGTTTTGGGGAGTTCTCTCTGGATGGCTCCTCTTCCAAAGATCATTCTCAGCTGGACTGACACTGGTTGTGACAAATCTGCATCTGTGCTTTCTCTCCAATCTCATCATTCCATGGCCTCTCTTGGAGGGTTGTGGCATTCTGTCTGAAGTGTCTTCTCTGTCTGTACCATGAGCAACTTTTCCCTCATGTCTTGCCTAAATTTCCCTTTCTTTACTTCAAGACTGACACTTCATACTCTGTCCCCAGTGGACATGAAGTACTTCTGCACTTTCCACCTATTAGTTAAAACATGTTCCCTTGTTTTATTTTTGCCTGTGCAAAACTATTTTAGTTGATTCAGTCTTTCTCTTTAGATCGTGTTTTCTAGATATCTGATCATTCCTTCTGCTGTCCTCTGCCTTCTCTCCATCTGGTCTGCATATTTCTTAAAAACTTAGTGCCCAAAGTGGAGCACAGTACTTCAGTGGGGGCTTTCCTAGACAGAGTGGAAGCATGATCTCCCCCAGTCTCACAGATCATTCTTTATCTACCAGAGTTTGTTGTTTGCATTTTTGCAGACACATTACATTATTGATATAATTTATCTTCCACAGTGCCTCCCCTGTCTCAAAACCAGGAGTTGAACCTGATGATCCTTGTGGGTCCCTTCCAACTCAGGATATTCTGTGATTCTGCACTGTCATTCACCTCCTGTCTGTATTCTGTGTCATCACAGCCTTTGATCTGAAAGCAGGGAGTTGTCTTGTATTCCTAATGATGCCCTTTTCTGGAATTATGGTCATGAGAAGGAAATTGTCTGCCTGGAATAAAAGCAGGGGTTGAGCTAGACCTGACAGAAGGACACGAAAAGCAGAAGACACATCAAATGCAAAGGGGGAGATGGTTTTGGCTAGGGAGGTCAATACAGTTCTGTGCCTAATGGATTTAGAAAGATAGGGCATCCATAGGACTTACACTATGGTGGAAAATGGAATAGAAAAACCTTGAGTGGAAAAAGAGGAAGAAAAGATGAAGGAACAATGTAGAGAAAAATCATAGGCTGAGAACTAAATGGACCTGGGGAAAATATATTCATTGTGGTGGAGAAGAATTCTCTGTAAGGAAATGAGGAAAGTGCATAGACTGTATTCACCTTTGCTCTGTTCTCAAGCACTGGGAGTTGTATAGGTTAGAGATAATCTGAAGATAGCAGGGGTTTTCCTCATTTATTATCAGGGACTGTAGTGGTTTGGGGGGATTTCTTTTCAATACTTCTCAGCTAACCTGGCAAGTGTGACCCTAGTACTGCTCCAGGTAGTACACATGGAGGTGACCCACTGGACCCCATTATTAAACTCTGTCAAAGCTCCAGAGACTTAATACTCGTCATCTAGAAGTCAGGTACTGAATTAAGCAGATCTCAGACTTAATTACCTTGAATGATCCACAGAGGAGCTGTGAAGTCAATGAGGAATCAGGAAGGAAGCCAGGAGTTGGGGAATTTACACCATTTGAGTAAGTCCTTGGAACAAATTGTTCCAGCAGCAGGAGGAGAGTATGGTGTGGGTGAGTGAAGGAGGCTGGACTGGGGGCACATAACGAGAAACACAAACATATTTGGAGGGACTTGACTGGAGGGGACAGGGGAATCACACTTTGAAAATCAGAAATATCTGTTCCTGTTATAGAAGAATTCCAGACAGGAGGTGAATTGAAGTGCAGATGGTTCATGTTGCTGTGTAGACAGAGGAGGGATCATTCTGAAAAGGATCTGTATTGTTTGCAGCCTGCTTGGTGAGTTTCTTCTCACATCTACTTTTGTGCTTGGCTTTCAGTAACTTCATTTTGGTATTGCAAAAGTTTGGTTTAAGTTCTGGCAGCAGCTGTTTCACTTTTGGAAGCTTCCAGAAAGTTTTGGTGGCCACCTGGTGTCTTGAGTTCTCATCAGTTGTATGTGTGATATCAGTCAAAAATAGCATAGATGGTAGATGTGAGGGGTGTAAAGGAATCACCTGGCTCAATAATAAAATAACAAATTGAAGCTAATCCTGTGGTGGAATAATTATAAATGGAGAATAAACTGTGGGCTTCCCTCAATGTTTGGAGTTTTTTTCACAAATGGAAAATTTTTTAAGTGAACATCTTACCTTGGACTTACTCATGTATCAGATATAACAATTTTTCTATCTGTCATGGTATCCTATCAGTTTTCTGAGTGAATCCCATGTGCTGAAATTCAGCTGGGAGTTAGTTTCTTAGGTTGTAGTACTTCCAGCTGTCTTCCTTGAGACTTGTTTCCTTACAAGACAGGGGCAGAGAAGTAAGTTGTTGTTGTTGTTGTCTTTGATGTTATTATTGCTATTGCAAAGTATTTTCTTTTAGTTCTTGAAAATGTTAGTTGTCTTGAAGAATATTTGTAAAATTAATTGTACTTCAATAACACCTCAGATCATCAGGGTGGAGTTGAACCAGAACTTCTAGTTCCACTTCCTTTTCTCTTTGTTACATCTTTATTTTCTCCAGAGGCTGTAAAAAACTCTTGGCTCTGACCTGGATACAATAGGAGCTGTAGGTTCTCAGCCTTGCAGCAAAGAAATCAGATGGATTAGTTTAAAGGCCTGACTATATTAAAATAGGTACTTACTTTAATCTTCCTACATTTGATATTTTTTTTCCCAAAGTGTACAAGAAGAGCATTCAGAGAATTAATATTGGATGTTCTGATTACTCTGCCATGGCTTTTAGCCTCTGTGCAATGAGGTAAAAATTATTTGCATTCACAGGTTTTTATGTAGAAGGAATAATAGCCCTGAAAATGTTGGAGTGCATTATAATTAGAAAGATCACCTGCTAGTACACCTGTTGGGTGATGGCATAATGTAATATAATTTTATGTTAATTACTTCTGTGCTTTTTTCCTTGCACCTGCTGCTTATAATGTCAGAACTGTACAAAGGTCCTAAGAAGTGACAATAGGAGCTGCATGTCACTGATCATCAGTTTACATGTTGCATGCCTAACTGGATCTTGATTTGAGCATAAATAACAGAGATTTGTGTCACATTTATTTGTAAACATGAATTATGTATTCACTCTATATCCAAATTCTGCACCCAGATGGCTTGTGCCTTATAAAAGGATATATTGCTTTCAGGAATTTGCACATTAACTATGTAAGATTAAAACAAAAAAATATATTTCTGTGTTGATAGGAATGTTGATTGTTTATAGATTTTGTATTTCTTTAATACTGACACATTGAGAAATTTAGTTATTAATTGCTGTCTATCAGAAATCTGAACTAAAGTAATAAGTCTTCACAAGGATAAATCAATTTATTCATTCCCCATGTTGCAGCAGAGTATAAAATACTGTTTATTTTCTCATACATGCTTGTTTCTTCAAATTAAAGCTGTAATATTTATGAACATGATACTTATGGATGAGATAATTGGTTGGCACAGGCGAGCCCCCAGACATGAGAAAAAGGCAAAGCTAATCTGAAACACAAGCTTTGAATCTTGGCCCTGGTTACCAATGTGTTTGTGTGTGGACGTGCACACGTGTGCACGCTCAGTGTGAAAAAAAACTCTCTGACTGTTGGCAAACTCGATCTCATTTGTGGCTTCAGACACTACTAAACCTTTTCTTTAAGCAGTAAGATACTGTCTCCCACTTCTGATAAAAAAAGTATGTCCTGTATCTTCATGCTTGAGAACTTAGGACGAGTGAAAAGTCCCGTTCTGAGCTCGGTTTCACGTGCTGTGTATTTCCTCGTGCCTTGATAAAAGGGAAGAGTTAAACAAAGGCTTTGTGGGAGCTGCTGTTGCCGTGTTTCAAACCCAGATTGGAGTGGCAGTCTGTCTCCTGTGTTTCCCCTGGTCTGAGGAGGAAGTAGATGGGAATACTGTAATTACAGCCTCGTGCTGCCAGCCAGCCCCGTTGCTGGCAGGAGGTGAGAAGTGCTTCTCAGTCATTCTGCAGAAGCTCCTTCTCTGGTCTGGTGTTGCCTAAAAGCGTGTTGCCCAGAGCTTTAAAAGCCATAGCATGATTTAATCTCACTGTTTGAGTGTTTTATTCAAAATGAAATATGGGAAGGCAGCATACAATCTTGTTTTGATGTGTTAAACTTACATATAAGTTACTATTGTGATGGAAACCATACGACTTTGGTATCCTTACTTTGACATGCTTACATTCCTTGACTTGCTGTTGTCAAAGGTAATGGAGGTTTCTAACTGTCTGAAGCAATGCAGAAAGTGTAGTGCTAAGAGAGTTTTGGGGTTTAAAATCTCTCTGTTGAAATTACAGTGCTTGTGAGCTTAAGCCCTAATGACTTGACACGGAGTATTTGTCAGCCACGTAGCTGTTAATTGGAATGACCATAAACTCCTCAGAGGAAACTGATCCTCACGATAAAGAGGCCAGGAAAACCGAGCTGTGTTTTGTGTAGATCATTTGCATTTGTCCCACAGTGACAAATAAGTCACGCACTGTGCAGCCACATCAGAACAGAGCTGGAACAGTCAGCCAGGGCAAGCCAGGTTTAGTTGGTCTGGGTCAGTGTGAGCCGTGCCGGGTTTGGGCAGCACGGTGCTAAACCCTGGACTGGCACCAAAGCCTGGACTCTCACCACGGGCTGGTGCTGAGTTCAGACCTGCTCACCCTCCCCCAGCCAAGCCTCTCTTGTCCCAGGAAGGCACCTTTATCAGGAAGGTGGCTTTCCCAGGGTGGAACTCATCACTTGCACTTGGGGTGTGCTGACCCCTGTGATTTCCACAGATGCAAAGCTAATGAATATAGCTGTAATCTGTTAATAGGTGACTCATTTCAGACCATGGCAAAAGTGTTTTATTTGTAGTGGGAAATACTGGGGTAAGGAAAAGCACATGTCACAGACGTGGGATAGAGGAAGACAGTAGCAGAAGGAGGAGTATAAATATGATTAAAAGCACATCAAAATTCCTTAAACAGCATACTCAGAAAGTGCAGGTAATTGTGCAAAAGCAGAGGAAATTCCTAGTGACCTGAAACCTGAAAGCACACAGCAAACATAATATTTCCTGTAGCCTATTCACCAGTCAGACCCACCTTCTCCCTCTCTGCTCTCTTCCTTCTCTGCCCCAGTACCCAAAATCACTGAAATGTACAATGTTTTGCAAGGTTGTGTGGAAAAACTCTTTATTACTTCAACCAGAAAAACTTCAGAACAACAAACCTAACTTCTGATTTCTATAAAAGCCAAAGGTACTAAGACAGACAAAATGTGAATAGCATTGATTTTTGTGCAATTTTCTAAGGACAAGCAGGATACATTAGCAGTCTGGAAATGTGAAAGCAGTAAGCAATACTGGAGAATATTTAATTTAGTAAAGGGCACTCCATGTGGATCTATGCAAAGATGATCAACTGGCAGTGTAAGCCACAGCACTTAGAGAATAAAAGGTCAAGTAAAAAAAGGTAAAATATTTGCCTCTTTTAAGAATTAAAGTATATTTCTATATCTTTCAACTTTTTTCTGAAACCATTGAAATGGTGTTTTAGAATCACAGACTAATGGAATATACTGAGTTGGAAGGGACCCATAAGGATCATCAAGTACAACTCCTGACCTTGCACAGGACACTCCAGGGGTCACACCCTGTGCCTGAGAGCATTGTCTAAAGGCTTCTTGAACTCTGTCAGGCTGGTGCTGTGACCACTGCCCTGGGGAGCTGTTCCAGTGTCCAGCCACCCTCTGGGTGAAGAACCTTTTCCTGGTATCCAACCTAAACCTCTCCTGCTGTTTCCTTGGGTCCTGTCACTGGCCACAAGACTGAAGAGATGCCTGACTGTCCCTCTGCTGCCCCTCATGAGGATGCTGGAGACCTCAGACTCCTCAGGCTGAACAGGCCAAGTGCCCTCAGCTGCTCCTCAGAGTTTCCCCACCAGACCCTTCACCATCCTCGTGGCCCTCCTTTGGAAGCTTTCTCATAGCTTTATCTCTTTTTTATTTTGTGGCACCCAAAACTGCCCCCAGCACTCGAGGTGAGGCTGCCCCAGCCCAGAGCAGAGTGGGACAATCCCCTCCCTTGCTGGGCCTGATGCCTCAGGACAGGGATGTCCCTTCCCTGCTGGCTGCCAGGGCACTGCTGGCTCATGTTCACCTCACCATTGGCCAGGTCCTCCCTTTGCCCAGCACTGCTCTCCAGCCTCCCAGTCTGTCCACACATCCAGGGCTGCCCCATCCCAGGTGCAGAATCCAGCACTTGCCCTCGTTAAACTTCACATGGTTGGTGATCGCCCATCTCTAATTTGTCGAGATCTCTGCAGGGCCTCTCTGCCCTTGAAGGAGTCAACAGCTCCTCCCAGTTTAGTATCATCAAATCAGGGGGGACTGTCAACTCCCTTGGAGGAGATTAGACAACAAATTAAAGCAGTGAGTATGTTTATAAATAATGTCCTGCAACAGTCTGCAAAGTCACCATCTAAATAATGAAGGGATTCTAGGTAGGCTTAGAAATGTTAGATTTGCTGGTTTGGGGAGGAAAAAGTAGAATAGAATATCATGAGTATTAATACCAGTGTTCTTTAATTTTATTTATAGTTTATTTGGAAGTTTTTATTACTTTGTAACTAATATCTTGTGGCAAAGTTACCAGAGATGAGTAAGGTAGGCAATCAAGTAAGAGAGAATGATCATGAATCCTTTGAATATGTGTTGTTACAAATTTTTGTTGCTTTCTGTGCCTAATTATATGCCAATAGCTGTGAAGAAATACCATAACTTCGGGCATCATAACAAAGGAAAGACCTTGATGTCCTGGACTTTCATCTTTTCAAGTATATTCAGTGTAGGAGCTACTCTTGATATATTCAGTTCATAAGAAGAGAATATCATATGAGTAAATACAATGAAATAACACCATATGGAAATCACTTTCTGCTATTTGAGCTGTGGTGGCAAGAACCTGAGTCTTACTGTGTAGCACCTTGGAAATTGCTTTTCCTTTACTTCAGAGAAAAGATGTGTGGAAAGTGAACTCCTGATTTCCACAGCTGTAGCTATTTCATAAGTAAATGGTCACAGGTGCTATAGAAGATTATGCTGTAAATAATCAAGCCAGAATGTTCTTATAGCAGTACTTCTTATATAAATTTGCTGGGTTTGTGTATATAACGTTTATATAATCTCAAGTGAACATGGAAATACTCAGGTTAGAATAATTTTCATTCTCCAGGTGGGGCACCTCAGATGAAGGTGTCAGACTTGACATTCATCATAAATAACAGGATATTAAATATCTTGTACACAGTCCTGTGTTTTTCATGGAACCTGTGGTGACCAGCAAACTGCATTCTTTGTCTTGCAAATTTTACAGTTGGTTAAAACGTGGATCAAAACCCGAGTCCTGACACTGGAATAAAGTGATGAGCACAGAATGAGAGAGGTCCAAGATCAGCCCTCAGAGTTCCTGAAAATGCCAGAGATGGTTAAGTTGCTTTTCACAGATGTACAGGAATAATCCTGGAGGGGTGAAGTCACAGAACATATCAGAAGTAATTTCAGGAAAAGAATTCACTGGTTCATTCCCTATTCAGTATTTTAAAAAGTGTATATTGATGTAAGAAATCAGCTTCATTAGTCACTATTAGAAACAAACTTCAATAGTCACTATTAATTCCCCAAACAGAATAATTGCCAGTGTTCTTAGAAAACTGAGAGACAAATGATTAATTCCTGCTATGGGGTGTGATGAGTGCTGGATTAACTGAAAGATTTAGTTGACTAATGGTTGGGTAAATCTGGATATACACTCTAAGATCATAACACTGCTACAAATCTGAGAATCCTCTGCATGTGTAATAATATGGAAGCTAATTTTTCATTTTTCCCTAATGCCTCATTCATAGTTTCAGTGAACTTTGGATCCAGATTTAATGTGAAAAGTCACTTGTAATCATGTGAAATGAAGAAATTGTGATTACAATGTGAATATTTTCTTGGAAGGACTAAATGAGTGGATTATGTACTTATCCCTTATTTAATAATACCTAAATTAAATAGTCCTAAGGAAATAGAGGATTAACAAATAAGAAGTATAATACACAGCAAGCAGTCTAGCTGAAGAAAGACTACATAATCTAAAATATCCTCAACTAAATCCACTGAAGCAAATTCAGCAGGAGACTGAATTACTTTGGACATGTGCGTGCTTAGAGTGGTCCATTTGGGTCAAGGCTAAAGTTCAGGAAGGATAGAGAGCGAGTCTCAGACTGCCTTTCTCTTCTTTACCTATCCAGTCCATGAGTGGAGGACTCCAGCTGTGAATGAACATAATCCTCTTAAGAGTAAAAAATCTAAATATTTGTGTAAAAACAAGCAAACAAATGTGGCACGACAGCACAGATACACTGGGGAGCTTCTTCCTGTTGTCTGTGCATCCCTGTGAGTCATCCTGCAGTTCTGCTCTCCCTGAGGTCAGCTGAAAGAACTTCTGTTGACTTCAGTGTATGTAGAGCAACAGTTCACCAATACAAAATCTTCTTTGTTATTTTCTCCCAAAGCTGCAGAGAATCTTTGAAGATGGATCTATTTTATATGGAACTGTATTCAAAAGTGTTGGTATTTCTGCATTAAAGTTGCAATCAGTTTCTGTCTCAATAATTGTCTCAGTCAGTTTCTGTCTCACACATTAAAGACCCATGTTTCCATTCCTAGCTCCTTGCTGCCTTCTTTCTGTCTGAAACAGTTCCCTCTCTGCTTTTCCCAGGTCTGGAGTTGGTGTGACAGGTTCTAGTCAGACGTTGTTTTATGCAGAAGTGAACGACCAGATGAGAACCAGTGGAGGAGGCGGCCAGCCCGAGGAAGGAGAGCTGATTGAAGTTGTGGAAATACCTTTGGGAGAATCCATGAAGTTCGCTTATGATGAGACTTTCCCGAAGACAATGGGTGTCATCTTCAGCTTCACGTGGTTCCACAACAACATAGCACCTAAACTACCCAAAAAGTAAAGCACCATGATTTTAAGGAAAGCTTTTCTGCTGGTGCTGTGCATGCAGAAAGCTGCATATCTGCCTGCCTCAGTCAACTCAACTTCTCACAGAGCAAATCTTGAAATAAATTTGGAAGTAAAATCTGAATTAAAATCTTCACACAATTTCCATTATTAGCAAAACACTTACTGGCATCGTTGGGGCCAGGGATTTGACTTGGAGAGGCAAATGTTGATTTCTGAGCAAAGGTTAAGTGAATGTGTCCAGTTCTCCTTTTTCCCAGCACTGTTTTGAAGAGCTGCCCAGGCCCTCAGCACAGCTGCCTCAGGAGCCTCTCCGTGAGGTCTGTACATACAGGAAACTGTATATTCATTGTCGGGTTTGATATTTTTGTGAAGAAAGCAGCAAACCTTAATAGTCACAGATACCTTAACAGTGTTCCTGAGTTCAGCACAGCTTTCAGGGAGCAGCTTTCTCTGTGGTGTGTGGCTCCTGTGCAGAGGAGGCCTTTGCATTTCTGAACATGAAAACCTTTATTTCATAAGCAAACAGGTCTGTAAATCCTTCTGCTAACGTGTCACTTTGACAATGGAGCAGCTGTAAGATTATGTGCTCCTGTTTGTTCCCATTACAATGCTGGGCAGCAGTGATGGTGATGGAGGGGTGAAGGATGGGGGCTTCTGCTGGAACACATGCTTCTTTGTTTGCTTTATGGGCAATACTTGATAAATCAGATCAAACTTTGTCCTCCAAAGCAGGACCAGAGAGGCTGAATTCTTTTAATTTGACTGGGAGGTGACTAACACAAGTGATTTCTCTGAGTTTTTCTGTGGTCTCAATTTCCTTATCCAAATGGGAGGAATGGGACTTACCCCTCAGATAACACTCCTTGGAATCTAATGATGGCAAGTGCTTTATTGTGATTTTATCATGATTTGTGCACTTTACATGGAAGCCTGTGCAACCTGCACAGACATACTGAGGAACACAATTTGATTTAATAAAGTGGTCTAATTAGAACTTATAGTACTTGTTCTGTCAGTGCAGTTTGGATGTGGACTGTTTGTCACGTGGAACTGTTAAGAGCATGAATGAAAGGGAATCAAGTCTGGCAATGTAATTATGCACTGGGTTATGTTATTTACTGACTTAATCAACATGCCCACATTATATGTGCCTCCAGGAGTACTGAGGTGCTAAGTGTGTTTAGAAGAGGATGCAAATATGCAAACTTGAACTTAACAGCTGGAATAAATGCAGCAGAGGTGTCTGATGGTGTCCAGTGGCTGATTTTAAATCACTGCTTGTCTAAATAGGTGTGTAAATAAAAAAAGTTTTTTTAAAAAAGCTTTTAGACTTGCTGCTTGCTGGTTCTCTAACTGATAGGGAGGAAAGGTCCTTGGAAAGCCACTGAAGAAGGAGCAGCCTCTGTCTGTGGAGTCAGACTTTTGTGAAACTTCAGACACAGCTGTGTTGAGCTGGGCCTAGTTCAGGGTGAGTCAAGGGCTGAGTTATTGTGAGAAGCAAATAAATTCTGTCTGTCTGATGTATTTACATTGGAAAGTGTTTTAAGGTGGAGTCTCCACTGCTCTGTCTAGTACAGTGTGCCCTGATTGCTGCTGTGGCCTTTTTGAACTACTACAGTCCATATAATAAATAATGCCTTTTATTCCAGGCTGTAGTTACCAAAGTTTCTATTTGATTCCACCAAAATTACAGGTTGCACAGCAGCTTGTTACCTGGTTAGTGTCAAGCTAATACGTGTGTGCATACATGTCAAAAGCCCTTTCTCTGTATAATGCAGCATTTGGGAAAAATAAAGTATTTTGCCCCCTCCAAGGCACTGTGAGTGCCTCTTAACGTACCAAACCTCCCCAGGGGCAGTGCCAGGCTTGCCAAAGGAGGAGGCCGTTGCCCATCGCTCGCCAGAGGTGTCTGCTGGGGCCGTGCAGGGTGACACCGAGCAGCCACCGCCACCAGGGCAGAGCAAAGAGCAGAGCAAAGAGCAGAGCAAAGAGCAGAGCTGGGGCTGCCCGGGGTGGGGAGAGAGCTGCAGCTCACGGAGTGGGGCAGGGGACACGTGGTGGCCTCAGGGATGGCAGGGCGGCATCGGGGCTGTGCTTGCCCCGAGGTGACATCACCGGCACGACCAAGAGGTTCCAGAGTGGTTTAGGCAGTCGGTACTGGCGGATAACGGCGCTGGAGGGCGGTGGCACGGACTGGGCAGTCCCTCTGCACTTCTCCAGGCCCCAGCAGCCGACAGAAGCAGTGTCCCCACCTCCCCGTCCGCTCCTCCCCTTGCGGGCACTCACCTACAAACTCCTGGGGACTGCAGTGGCCCTGGGGCCTTTACACCCCAAGGGATGCTGGACTCCATCCCTGTGCTCTGCCTCACCGTCCCCGCAGTGTGCAATTCTCAAACACACAAAAAAGTCACAAGATTACTTGAATTTTTTTCCACAGTTTGGGAATTTTCCACAGAAACAACAGTATATTGAAAGTTGTGCATAAAGCAATGAGAGATCTGGTGTTTCAATCAGCAGTATTAAATATAAATGTGTCTTCATCTTTTACTTTTTCCATGTTAATTTTGGTGGGAGATTTTAAAAGCAATTATGAGGGTTTGAAAATGTGGGACAAAGGGCTTGACCTTGCTGGGTTTTTTTTGTCAAAACAGTAGATGATTCATATTTATAAAAATAAAAGCAGAACAATTCAGATGTCACTTCACTCGTCAGAGCTCATTTCAAAGATCATAATTAGAGCAAATCAAATATACATCGGCCAAGCCAGGCAAGAAAAAAGTTCTAATGGAATCTTGCAGTCACATCTGTGTTTTAGATGCATTCTTGGACGTGCCACCACACACATCCATGGAGGGTGCTCAGTTAGCATAAAGCAGGGTCCCCATTTGCTGCTAATGAATACTGGCTCCAGCCTGCAGAACTCTGATCTGATCTCATCCCAGCATCCCCATGAGATCAGCATCTTTTATTGAGTACAATTGAGTGGTCCACATTTATAACACAAGTCTTAGAATCTCTGCCATCTTTACGATGTGACTTTGAGATGTAGAAATAATCTAATGAACCTGAAGTTATGACTCAGACTTCTAATGAAGCCTGGAATGATAAAATCTTCAATGCTGTGTCGCTGCCGGGCTCACTTTGGGCTGGCAGAGGAGAAGGCACCAGCACCTTGCAAGTCCACAGACCTCGTGTGTTGGCGCTCTTTGTGACCCTATTTCTAAAGTGGCTGCAAGCCCTGAGCTACTCCCAGCTCTCAGGAGCAGTGATATGATTAAAACGTCTTTTCTAAGAGGCTGTCGCTGTAAATAAACGCGCTGAATTGCCCCGTGGGGCGGGTGGGTGCGGCGCTCCCCGGGCGCGGGGATGCTCCCGCGCCGCTGGAAGCGCTCCCTGGCAGGCGGCCGCTCGCCTTTCCCTCCCTCATTTCCATCCCTCGCCGCCAGCCATAAAAGCGGCGTTCCCGACTCCCCGCAGGGCCGGGGCCGGGGCCAGGCCAAGGGCAACCGAGATAATTGCTCCTGAAATACACGTGCCGACCGCGCAGGGCGACCCGCTGGACAAATAGGATTTTTGCTAAATTAGGACAATTGCCGAGCACGCTCCATCCCCTCGCCGGGGCTCTATACATAGATGAAAGGCACACCCAGTTGTGCAATCTGTTGCAATGGCACACCTGGTGCTGTCTGCAAGTCTATTCACAACCGTCAGCAGGTGCGACGTGGCCTTTGTGGCCATAAAAGTCTGTCTGGGCCGCCCCTGCTGTGCTCCCCGCGCTCTGGCAGGAGAGGCTGTCACAGATTAATGGGGTTGTTTGAAGCTGTTGGGAGCCACCGCCTGAAGCTCGTGGAGGCTTCAGGGGGATCAGAGCGAGGCCTGTGCACACAGGATGGATTTGCAGCTTCTGTCTTGGTGGCTGCACAGGGCTGGAGGCAACAGGCAGGCAGTGCTGCTGCCTGAGCAGGGACAGGGGACAAGAACAACCTGATCAGATGGGAGGTGTCCCTGCCCACGGCAGGGGGCTGGAATCAGATGATCTTTAAGGTCTGTTCCAACACAGTGATTCTGTGATACAGCAGGTTCCTGTTTCTGCAGCCCCAGGGATGCTGCCCGGTGGCTCTGGCATCAGGTACCAACGTTTTGCAATCGAGCCCCTCTTTGGGCTCAGCCTCTCCACAAAGGGTTTTCCTTGCTTTGCTTTGTGCTACATCTCACACAGCACAGCATTAAGGTGGAGCTCCAAAACCCCAGCCCAAATCCAAACTCAATTTTAATTTAAGGAAGGATGCCATGGACTTTGAAGTAGGTTTTCAGCAGGAGTTTTCATTCCCACTGGGTCACGCAGGATTTTACTTGGTATGAACAAAAAAAGGGATGCTCAAATCCCACCCTGCTGCAAAAAGTACTTCTCAATTTGTCTCATACTTCAGAGCCACTCTCACATTTTAATTGGCAATGCATTTTTACAAGGACTTAAATGCTCTTGAGATGAATCATGAGGGAAGAGAGGAAGAAATCATAGCAGCTAAATGGCCCAGATTTGTGGCGCTTGGAGCTCCCTGGCCTGCCTCAGGACTGGCTTCAGTGCATTTCTCGTAATGGGAAATACAATCAGATACATATTAAACCCTGCCAACCACGCACTGTATTGCTCTGCTGCTGAAGTGCTCAATATCCTGTGCCGGCTTCAGCCTCTAATAAAACATTCAAAAGCTATGATGCTCAGAGAAACCCCTTTTGGACCCTTGGTTATGAGGAAAATGGGCTGGGAATGGGCAATGTGGGAATGTCTGTCAACCGTCATCATTAACAGTGGCCCTCGTGCCCCAGCCTCATTAACAGAAAAATCCCGGGGCTCCTCCTGTGCCCACCTGTGCATCAGTTCTCAGGGTATGGGTTGATGGGTAGAGCATTCAACAGTAAGAAAAGCATGATTTGATCCTTTTATTACAGCAAAATGTTGCTGTGTGTGGGAAGCCCCTGGGGTTGAAGCCACACATGTGAGAGACTGACCCCTCCAAACGCCCGAGTGCATGTCCATCACACTGTGAACACAGCCTGGTTTTAACCCTGTTCCCTGGGACTTGTGGAGATGGGCAAGAAACAGATCAGTTCGTTAATTCCCTGACAATAAGGCCAGAAGGACATCTCCCCGGGCCCCAGGTGCCGCGGAAGCAGGGCTGATGAACCTTGCCCCAGTGCTTTGGGGTGTCTGGCACAGCACTGGCCCCATCCCCAGTCCTTTCCAAAGTCCTCAGCAGGGATGGTGGGCACAGCTGTGTGCTCTGTCTGTCTGTGGCACAGCCCAGCACCACCACCAAAGCCTCCCTGGGGGCTGCAGGCAGAGGCTGGGGCCATGAGAATCGCTGTGCTCCGGCCTGCTGGAGCCCTCCAGAGCTGCAGCTGCTCCAGCTGCCCCTGTGGGCCTGGGGACAGGCTTTGGGACCGGAGTCACTGACCGGGTTTCCAATGGCCGGGAGGGGATGGTGAATAAAAGGTGCCGCCATCTCCTGCCCAGCGTGTGGGTCCCTCCGGAGCCCTGCCCTGTTTTGTGGGGAGGGGATGTCGGGGTAACACTTGCTCATGCAGCAATCGCTAAAATAACTGTTCAAGGCACAATCATGCTCTTGAGAGTGCTAGAAACAATTTAAGAAATGTTCCTGGGACGAGCGGCGGGCGCTGTGCA
This sequence comes from Notiomystis cincta, assembly GCA_013398075.1. Taxonomy (NCBI): domain Eukaryota; kingdom Metazoa; phylum Chordata; class Aves; order Passeriformes; family Notiomystidae; genus Notiomystis; species Notiomystis cincta. The sequence goes on from VZRX01018707.1 coordinate 125,571, forward strand.
AACAGCTCCCCGGGGTTTGTGCGAGGGGCCCGGCCCCGGCCCCGGCCCGCCCGGCCCCGCAGGAATGCACTCGCCGATAACCCACACGCTGCTTTTGTAACCTCCTTCCTTTGGTCCTTCAGGCTCCCCCCGCTCCCACCCTGGCGCTTGGTTGTCCTTCTTTTGCAATAAAATCAGGAAAACCAAACCAGAGTTATCACCAGTCCATGCCACACTTTCTCCAGCACCCCTTTTCTAGTTGCTACGAAAGTGAGGGACTTCGGGAGGACTTCAGCACTCCCCATGGGTCTCCCCAGAGGCAGAACCTGGGTTTTGCTGCTCCCCAGATTCCCAGTTTCAGCAGGCTCTCAGTGGAAGCTCGCTGGCCTGGCTGGGATTGTGCCACAGCCCGAGTGCTGCTGACCCCGGAGCTGGCACTGCAGCAGGGATGTGAAGGCTTGAGTTACAGCAATCCATCAGCTGCTCATCCACTTGCCAGCCCCACTGCTCTCCTGCTATCAATCATGTGGGAGCCCCAGGGCGGGTTTGCAGAAGGTTGCTCCTACTCTGGCAGGGTAGCAGGGTGTCAGAAGCACAGGGGAGCTCCGAGCCTGCAGGGCCTGAATGCAGAGCTGGGACCTTCCACACCCACAACACATCTCCTTGGTCTTTGGGACTGGCATCAGGATCTGTCCCATCTCTTCCTATCATGGCTGTGGTAGTTGGGGGGGCAGCATCAGGGCAAAGCAGCCAAGATTGCATTCAAGGTTTGTGCTTAGTCATGGAAGTGCTTCGGAAAGCCCCATTTGCTGGAGTGAGCAACCTTTTGTCTGATATTTATGCAGTATCTGTAAAGAGCGGGGTGAGGGGTTTGCAACAGGCTGCCAGGGAAAAAAGGGAACAGGGTTAGGCTGGTGCAGGGTGTGCATGAAAATTTCACAGCCTCAGGCTGGCCTCCAAAGCAGCCACAACCCTTTACATCCCCAACCATCTGATTTTGTAAGGGTGGAGACAGTCCCACCTGCAGCAGCAGCAGCAGCAGCAGCAGCAGCAGCAGCAGCAGCAGCAGCATGCTGAGCAGCTTGTGGGCTGCCCAGAGCTGGAGCAGGACATGGCCAAGCCAGGAACCTGCTCTGTACACAGTGTTTTCACCTGCTGCCTCTTCCCAGCCATGCTGCCAGCTTCATTTTTCCAAATGGCTTTATTTTACCTCTAATGTCTTTGCTCAGGGTAATTTTTTTACTACTATTTTTTCTTTGTTTTATTGCTCTTCCACACAGACTGATCCCAGCCTCTCAGACAAGCACAGTCAAAATCACACCAATACATCACCATAATCAGATCTGATTGCAGGGGCTCTCTGGGAGCCAAGGCACTGAGCACAGGCTAACTGGCTTATTGATCACAGCAGAGCTACAGCTCTCTCTAGCACAGGATTTACCTCCTAGGTGGACTCTAATATGTACATTTGGGTTTTTTCAGTCACAAAAGTAATGTATAAATATTCAGCTGTTATTGATACAGGTCTGTTCCTGGTTAATAAATGAGAAAACAAAAAGATTGAAGTGAATGTCTTGCCTTCTAAAGCCTTGTGACTGATCCTAATGCCCTGTCCTTTTTCTATCAATCAAGGCTGATTGGCAAAGCTTTTTAATTCAAGTCTCTAAGCAGGATGATCAGCTAGTGTTGATTTCCAGTTGACCAGGCTGCTCTGGAGTAAGGTATCACCTTATGGTGCAAACCCTCTTACAAGGGATAAAGAAACTGAGACCACCTCCGTCCTCCTCGTTAACGATCCTCCCGAGCAGCTCTTGGTGTGGGTCAGGGAGTGGGGGTCCCACAGGAGCTGGGCAGGCTCCCAGTGAGCTCAGAGGGCAGAGGGCAGAGCACAGGGCACCTCCTGTGGCCCCAGCCCAGCTGTGGTGCTGGCTCATGGCAGGGCAGCCCTGGCCCCCCCAGCCCCAGCCCTGGTTCCAGGCACGGTGCGTGGCCTGGGACTGAGTCCCAGAACTGCTGCAATATAAAACAAACCTGGCAGCAGGAGCCTGCAGCCCCTGGCACATCCCCCTGGCTATTTTTAGCTGCTCTTTCAGAGAAACAAGGCTTATGCAACCTGCCTGCAAGTGCAGGGGCTCCAGCTACTGCTCACCACGGCACCTCCACCTCTTGGATGGGATAGTTGCTGCAGGATGAGTTTAACAATGCCACTGGAGAGGACAAGCCCATGGAGCTGCAACACAAACATCCCACAGAGCTGGGCCATGAGCTGGGCCACTCACAGGGTGATGAATTTCTCCCGGTGTTTCTTCTGTCACCAGTACCTGAGCACTCACCCTGGGCTGCCTGGAGAGGAGAGAGGGGAGATAGAAACATGAAATGCAACTAGGCTAGCATTTAACAAAATTACTCATTTTTATGCAGTGAAGTTATTTGCTTACAAAACATGTCTTTTCTGTGATGTTCTCTTTCTGGACAAATGGGAGAGGGTCAGAGCTGAGAGTGGTGGTTTGGCATTTGCAGGCCTGGTGCTCCCAGGGCTGGTTTTGCCTCACTGGCTTCATAAAGCACAATCCAGAGCATTGCAGAATTTACACAGAGCATTTTCACTTGATACAAAAAAGAGGAACTTTTTTTCCCTCTAGTACTATATTTAGCTCTTTTATGTGGAAGAAGAGTTTGGGTTGTCTCTTCAAGAAAAGACTGCTGAGCCCCTGGGAGCAGAGGAGTCTGGAGCTAGGCAGGACCACTGTAAATGTTTCAGAGGGCTCAGGATCCATCTCCAGCCATGGCATGAGGAGGCCTTCAGTGCCTGACAACTTCCATAGCATGAGGAAGCCTTCAGTGCCTGGGAAAAGCCCACGAGGCTGTTGGGGCAGTAGTTTGATGACTTTTGACATGCCCTTCTGCTACAGCCATGCTCCAGCTGCAAACATCCATCCTATTTGTAGTTTAAACCAAAAGCAAAGCTCTGGTCTGCAGGACAAAAATCAAAGGCATCTTGGGTCATTCCACAGCCCCTCTTGTTTTGCCAGCAAGCAGCACACACTGCTGGGAAACTCCAGACTGAGCTGTGGGGGTGAGACAGAGGAGTTAACAGGAGCCATCTCTGCAGGTCAGGAGAGGTCTCCTTCCCTTTAACCAGTTTTGGGCCAGCTGGGTCATTCTGAGGTACAAGGAAGAGTGCCTGCCTCTTCAGCCCAACAGTATTGCAGGTCATTAACTGATGGAGTGCTCAGCTCTCCCACCAGCCATTTGTGTACAGGTCATGGGTACTCTAGATCAAATAAACTCTTCTAAAATTTCTGAAAAGTGAATGCCAAACAATAAAAATATTAGACAATTGTTCTAAGCCTGTGTGTACACTGATATTCTTGTTGGATACAAAACACATCATTAAGCACAGAAAGAGTATTGCACTAATGCTATAAAAGCTATAAACCCAGCCTGAGTTTGAGTACTCAGAAAGCTGCTTATCTGCTCCTTTGGACTAAGAAGCCTCAATGCCTTTCAGTTATTAAAAGGGCTGAATTATGTCTCAGTCTAAACTTGGAAGTCAGAGAAGCCACAGACCTCTCCAAGACCTCTGAAGGAAGTAAAGCCCTTTAAACCCTAGCTCAGCTTTTCAGAAAGAGCATTCAACTCCAGGAGGGATCCCTCATTTGTTTGTTTGCTTGTTTGTCTCCAACCAAGCTTATCCTCCAGCGATTTGCTTTGACACCCTTGATGGACTTGGGCTCTTCCAGAGCTTCAAGGAAGGTCCCATTCTAAAGGATTGTGCCATCCTGGGTGAGACCAGATGGATGTGCAGGGAGGGACTCAGTGCCAACCCTGTGCTTGCATCCATTTGACTCCCTCCCATCACTGAGCCACCAAACAGCCTTTTACAAGGGACATTGTTTTTGCTGGAAAATTTGAAGACTGTGAGTCTCCAACCTAATGACCAATCTAATGCAGCCCTGTAATCTTAGAGATCCCTGCATCAAAGGCAGTCCTTCCACTGGCAAGCTGCAGAGGCTTTGTAAATCAAGTGTGCCTCTGTGGAACACCAGCCCTGGGTAACAGCCAAGGTCCTGAAGGTTAAGGGATGATATGGAAATGCAGCAGGCCTCAAGGATACTGGATATATTTTCTATTTGCAGATTTATGTGCCTGTCTTGGCATGTGTTTTTTGTCATGCATACAGCATGAGCCCTGTATTTGACACTTTAAGTCAAGGAACAAAGGACTGTAACAGTAGAGGGGACTAAATTGAATTGAATTAATTTGTTTATCCTGCAAATCAACATCTGCTCAGACCTATTTCTTTCAACTCTGAAGTTGTCATAACGGAATATTTTGCCTTCTGCTCAGTCTAATTATAGATGCATGAGCCAAAAGCTCTTAATTTTGCTCACAGACATCAGTGGGAGCTTTTCTGCCACACAGCTAAACCAAGGTTCTTCTCAGGAAGGTGTTTTCCCCAGTGAGTTGTGTGTTGGTACCCATCTAAGGGGATGTTTTTGCTCTGAATTCATTGAAAAGCTGCTTTTCGGCACTGATGGAAACCATTACAGAAGAGGACATAGGATCCCAAGGGGTCAGGTCTGCTCCAGCAGAGACTGGAGGAAAGGTCTCAGAGGCACACAGCTCTGTCCTCGTCACTCTGCAGTGCCCAGGAGGAGATGGACTTGTGCCACAGCACAAACAGAGCACTCCCCACTTCTGAGGGCCCCAGAAAGGATCATAACTCTGTAAATATCCAGCACAAAAACCTTTCCTCCATCCTCATTACTAGACAGGTTTGTGTTGGAAGGGACCTTCATGATCAACCAGCTCCAACCCTCCTGCCATGGACAGGGACACCTTCCCCTTGATCATGTTGCTCCCAGCCCTGTCCAACCTGGCCTTGAACACTGCCAGGGATGTGGGATCCACAGATTGTCTTGGCAGTCTGTGCCAATGCCTCATCACTCCCACAGTGAAGAATATGCCAGGGTGGGTCCTGCAAGATGAAGGTGCCCAGGCTGGGGTAACCATGGGGCTGGTGAGTCCCCCCAGCCCAGCACAGACATGGCCACAGGTTCAGTGGCATCAGCCTGAGGAGCCTCAGTCAGGTGCAGCCTTGTCCCCACACCTTTGACTGCAGCAAGTGTGTGACCTTACCAACCACAGTTGCAAAACTATATATAACCTTTTTCTGCCACTCCTAAAGAGGTCCAGGTGTCCCATTCTGTAATGATAGAGAACTGTGGTTTAATCCTTTCAGGTTTCATCAATTTTCCAAGAAATATGAGGCATGCCCACTTCAAAAGGTCTCTGAAAGCAGAGGGGAATTTTCAGCTGCTTGCTGATGGAAATTACATGGTTTTATTTGCCAAATCAGGGCCAAAACCAGATTGGATGCAAATAAATACAGCTCTGTTGTTTCCAGAGAAGGGTCTCTGTTGACTTTCCCTACACAGAAAGATAGAATGACTTTCTTTGCCTAGATTGTTTTGGCACAGCTCTGGGTGCAACAGCTTACTAAGAACTGTCAACACCAACATCCAGGTCTGCTATTGAGTAAAATGAGCACTTGCTGCATTTTCAGGCCTTCTGACCACAGACCCTACCAGAAAAAGGACATTGGGATAGAAATATGAAGAGAAACCACTCTTCCCATCCTCCAGAGCCATACCTGTCTCTGAGCTCCCTACAGAACATTTTTCTGTTCAGGAAAACATCTCCAGCATCTCTCAGTGGCTGCTCCCAGTGCAGTCCTGCCCTGAGGCTCCTCAAGATGTTGTCTGCCTGCCCACTGCTGCTGCTGCTTATCAGCAGCCCTGGCTTGAGGCTACCCCAGCAGTGCATGGCCATTATTTCCTCTGTAGAGTTGCAGAGTGGGGTAAAACAAGAAGCTTTTTCCAGTGTTTGATATTCGCAGCTGGGGACTGCAAAGTAATTAGCTCCCCTATCTGAAGCCATCTTCAGAACAACAACTTGGGCTTAAGTAAGGCTCATTTAAAAAGAGTATCATTACCAGCATTGGTAAACTCACACTGTTTGGAGTTTTTTCAGAGAGCCTTGAGGAGGTGAAAAGTTTTTTGCCCTTAAGTCACAGATTTGAGTGTTTTTCTCTCCTTAAGAAATATAGCCTGGAAAACACAGCTGCTGAAAGCAATCCCAGTGCAAGGTCTGTATTGGCTTACACAGAGGAGGGGTCAGGATGGATGTTTAACTTTTCTCCATGTGCCTGCAGCACCTTCCTTCCCTGTTGTCTCTGGATCCTCTGTCAGAGTGGTTGTTTCAGAGGTTTCACCCTTGGATATGATACATTAGACCAGAACTTATGGCAAAAGTTTGATATTGCCATTTAAATATAAAGACAGTATTTAAAAAAAGAAATCCCCTGCAAACCAGTCCACCCATTCACAGCAGGTAGGTCAGTTGCAGGTTCATCCTCCAGAATCCTTGGAAAGTCACAAGACCCTGAGCGAGAGCAAATGCAGGAGTGGTCTAGGTCCTATAAAATGTGGAATAAGCAGCTGGAGGTCACTTAGTGCTGTAGTTAACAATACAGCAGATTCTGCCTGGGAAATGGGCACAAGAGACCCAGGACAAAGGGACATGACAAGCCTCCTTGTTCCTCCAGACATAGGAAAATTCATTTCTCTGACCAGTGCCTGGGTGGTCTGTTCAGTGGGATTTTAAGTTCTAATGAACAAGGATAAAAGGTATGAAGTTGAGCAGGAATGTGCCTGGTGAAACCCTGGCCTATGCCAGAAAATCCACAAGTTTCTGTAGGGCCAGGATTTGACTCTCTGCCAGCTGGCCTGTGTCTGTACTCCTGTGTTAGGAGAGTGGCAGTGGTGTGTCCCAAATATCTGCAGGACCTCCTCTGCAAGTGGCACAGGCTTTCTCCAAAGATGAAAGGCTGAGGAAACAAAGGTAGCACTGAATCAGTATCCTCTCCCAGAGACTGAGCAGGAATTTGGAGCACTTGAATAGTCCATCCCCAAAGAATCTTTTCCAGGTCTGACTCTGATCCTGCTGCATGCTGAGACAGGACTGTGTGAATTTGTAATCAGTGCTGTAGACATGATTTAAGGCCCTATAATATGTATCTCACTATCACATCACAATGCTTTGAATTGAGGAGCTCCAAGTACTGTGATTTCATGCATATAACCTGCATCTCAGATAACTCACATCACTGTAAAAGAACTGTCCTTTCAAACAAGTCCTTGGCTAATCTGCATCCTCAGATAACCCAGGGGTCATCCCAGAGCATCAGTTATGTATGTGAACCATACAGGGTGGCAAGTATCCAGTCCCTTCCTTCCCTAAAGCCACCACCATCCCTTCCTGCTCCCACATTGTTCCCACAAAATGCCAAGTTTTCTGCAGTCCCCATCTCCCTTCCCATGTGCAGCAGATGTGAGATGGGACAACAGAGCCAACAGCATCTCAAGGTGCTCACAGCTGACTTCTGGTCCAGTTTTGTTTCTACATGTAAGTGGTGCTGAGCATGGACCATTCCAGGGGCTCCAAGGGACAGTCAGTGTGGTGGCAGCCTGCAGCTGTCAGCAGCTCATATCAGGATGGGAAAAGTTGCATGCTGGGCCCTAAAACTGTGCTGACAAACAAAATAACTAATTCTTTCTCTACTGCTTGCGTTGCCCTCTCAGAGGCAACTCTGTCCAGATCATCTTCCTGTGTTTTTTTTTTTTTCTTATTTCCATTCAGAGTGCAGACAGTAAAGCCTCCCTGATGCAAATTTCCACTCCAGCCTACAGAAGCTTGGCAGAGAAACTGAGCATTTACAGGGATGCTTGCTGCAGCCAGGAGCCTAAAATTAGACTTCTGATGCCACTGCCAGCACCTGAGAAGTGACCTGGTTTTCAGAAGTGGGGGGAAATGTCAAAGCCTGGTCCATGTATGGCTCAATGCTCCATGACAGCAGCTGAGTCTGCAGCTGCTCCAGATCAGCTGTTTAAAGCCTGGTCTGTGGCAGTCAGACAGGTCTGCAGGACAGAAAACCCAACTGCCCTCTCCTTAGGGGACCTACCTGCAGAGCTGTGTCATCTGTGGCAAATTTATTCACCCACCTTGGCTCCCCCAACCTCTTCTCACTCACAAAAATGTCTGATCATCCCTTTTAAGTTCTGCTGTTGAACAAGATGGCACGTGTGTTTATTCTGCTGACGAGGTAATGGCATCCTGTATTTGCAAACATCACCTCATGGGCACTTCCCAGGCTATGGGGTCTATTTAAAACCATAAAATGTATTTCAGGACTTCCAAATGAGACAAAGGAATAGCTCCCTGCTCAGCAGCAGTGATGCTGCTGGGTGTACACAAGGCCAGCCAGCTTTGGCAAGACAGTGACACATAAACCCTCTTTTATAGCAAAACCTGTGAGTGTATCAACCCCTTTGCACATGCTGCACCTCGGGGCCTGTGTTTGTTTTTGACCAAGGTCATCACATGAATTATATCCTCATTGCAGGGTTTGTTAGAAAGGCCTTTGAAAGCAGATGGGATTGTGAAACACTCCTTTACTACACCTAATGCATTGCAAATAGCAGTGAAAAAACTGACAGCAGGCTGGAATGCTGAGAAAATTGCTTTGCTAAACTAAAGTGTTTAAAATAAACTTTAATGTTATTGATTTTAACCCATATTGGGAAGCTGAAGCAAGAAACATTCTTTCTAGTGTAAATGAGTTCAACTTCAAGTCTCTCTAAAATTGAAAAAAGCCACAACACAGGGAGGAAGAATTAATCTGTGAAAAACTGGAGATGTGTGAGCACGTCAGGAGAAAATAAACACAGGCTGGGCATCCCTTAACACTTGCTCTGGTCTTATTATTTTCTTTCACCAAGAAATACGAGCATCCCAGCTAATGCCATGTGCCCCAGCTGGATGAGGGATGCAGGCAGCCAAAGCCCACTATCCACTGTCCTTTGGGCACAGAGAGCTCATGTAAAGCTTGTGCCAGGCAGACCCAAAGAGCCATTTCTTGTCCTGGAACTGAGCCAGGACTCTTCCAGAAAACATGTTTTAGAAGACATCTTGTTTGGTTTCCATTACAAAGCCACCTCCTTGTCTCTGGTAGCTCCTGTAAGTGCCACAGAAGGTGGTGTCCCATGGTTCAGTCACTGAATCTGAGCTGGCACAAGCACATTCATCACCAGGGAAGGGCAGTGGGAGGGGGGTGGGGATGCTGTGAACACATCAAATTGTCTGTTCAAGCTGTGAAACAAGAAATCAGCACTTTGTGGAGCAATGCCTGCAGAGAGCTGCTAAACCTCTGGCCCTCATCTCCCACCTCGGTGGGGATGCGGGAGTTGTCTTTGCCCCGCTGCGGAGAGGGAGGAACAACAGTGCCAGTCTCAGTCGGTGGCTGAGGTAAATGTGGGGGGGAGGCCCCCACCGAGCTGTACTGGGGGTCCCCAGCCCGGGGACAGCCCCGGGCCCCGGCGGGACCAGCAGAGAACCGGGCGAGGAGGGGGCGGTGCCGGGAGCGCCCGAGGGAGGTTCAAACGGCCCCGGGGAGCGGCGAACGGGCAAACGGCAAAAACGGGGAAAAAACAGACAAAAAACGGGCAAATGGGCAAGAAATGGACTGTTGGGCAAACGGGCGTGGCACGTGGCCCAGCAGTTCGCCCCGCCGTGTCCCGCAGTCTGTAGGACGGTTTGTGGGACAATTTGTGGGACAGTTTGTGGGACAGTCTGTAGGACAGTTTGTGGGAGAGTTTGTGGGAGAGTTTGTGGGACAGTTTGTGGGACGGTTTGTAGGACGGTTTGTAGGACGGTTTGTGGGACAGTTTGTGGGACAATTTTCACGACAGTTCACCTGGCAGTTCGAGAAGGGCTCCTCTCTGACCATCCAGAGCAGCCAAGAGAGGCAGCAAACACTCGTGGTCAGGAAGGATGAAGAGCTGCTTTCAGCCCATCCCATTGGCATCCTCGGTGTAAGCTGTCCCGAGGATGCGGGGCTGAGGGCTGTACCCTGGCTGTACCCTGTACCACACTGGCACGAGAAGTGTGCCTGGTGGGTCGGGCCCAGTGAACACCAGTCCTGCCAAGCAGAGAGGAGGGGCAGCCAGACCCATCCCAGCTCTCTGTGTTCTCTGGATCATGCCCCAGAAGCTGACACTGGTGGAAGCTGCCAGGGCTTCTCCAGCCATGGCTGTTTCTTATATGAGCAGCTAGTTACTTGCCTTCAGAGATGAGGGTGGAACATATTACACTCTCCCAGGAGCTTTTCTACTTTTCAACCTTCCCCTGATCCCACACCCTCTTTCTGATTGGCAAGTTCCATTTCTGTTCAGGGATTATGTTGTGCCCGTCCAGCTCCATTTGATGGAGACCCAGGCTAAACACACAATGTTTAAAGAGCCAAAGAAACTACCAAAATGAGAGCTAGGAAATGTAGCCTTCTGCCCAGGCCGTGTCACAGAGCTGGGCTGGGAGCAGAGCCTTTGAATTGACCTCACATTTGAGGCTTTAATGCCCCATCCTGCCTCATGTCCCAGTCTTCTTGCAGGGGCCCTGAACTGAGAAGAGGGTCAGATTTGAAAAGGCTGCTTGCTTGCTTCTTTTTCCTGGAAATCTCCCAGCCAGCTGCTTCTGCGGCCTTGTCTTGTTTGGCTCACAAGGTCTGATAGGATCAGAGCCTGAGATAGTACCCAGATAGGCCAAAATGACTGGTGTCATCTGCTCCTTGCTTGTAGGAACAAGCTCTCTAAGACCTGATGGTGATAGGTCTGTGGGGTCTCTCTCTGGGGTCCCCCTGGCCACAACACCCTTCTCTGCAGAGAGGATATTGCCAACACATCTTGTAGGTCCCTCCTTTCAAAAGAGCAGAGAATAACCCTGCATTTATCTCCAGGCTTTATTAGACATTGTAATGCAAAGCAGCTGCTCAGCCCCTGAGGGATCTGTGCTCTCCTTTTGGCTCAGTCTTGGGATGTAAAAGCAAGATAAAACCAAAATCTCCTGATGAAACATCCCTGCTGGACTGGGGAACTGGGGACCCGTGATGGGAGTGCAGGACACCCAGCCCTAGCCCCAGCCCCATCTTGGGTTGGGCAGCACAGTGGTGTCATCCCCTGTTGTGACTTGATCACCCTCTGCCATAACTCTCCTGCAGCAGCTGAGGCTTTGGTGCTTTGCCTTTGCACATACCAATACAACCCTGCTGGGTACGAAATCCTACCTCAAGGCTGAGCTTTTAAAAAAACAAATCAGTGTGCATCATTTCTGAGAGCCTGTTTGCATCAGTAAAGCCCCTGGTGTTGGATTATGGGGATATTTGAGGGGAAATAATAATAATAATAAATCTCCAGTAAACTTTAGTCTGTGGGTGGTCACTGCAGTCAGGGCCCCATGTGACAACATCCCCCCATCCTGTCCCATCCCAGAGTGTGCTGGTGGCTGTGGAACTACCTCCACTTGGAATCAAAGTGCCAGTTGTGGGCCAAAAATGGCAGAGCGCAGCATAAAAAAGAGGGTGTGATTTGGCCCTGGAGATGTATTTTTAGACTTTCTATTTTGGACTACTCATCTCTAGCATAACATCTGTTGGATCATTTTATAGTTGTGATTGTTTACTGGTGACCGGCTGACACTGACACTGCAGGGATTTGATAATAGTAGTTTTTCTGTGTATCTGTGGATACATGTTACTGGAAGGCAGTGGGGATGGGTGAATGAGCTGTATTTAAACACCACAGCAAAGGGAATAAATTTTTAAATCAATCATTTTCTTGCTACTTGTAGGATTGTCTTGTCTGCAAAAGACAAAAGAAGAGATCTCTATGCTTATGTTTGCTGTTCAGAGATTACCTTCAATTTGACCCTTCTGCTCAGTTTACTCTGTCAAAGCTGCTGAAATTGTCATGTCCTAATGCCACAGAGTCAATTAATCCCAACTTCACAGTTTCCACTCTGTCCAGGGACTCCATGGTTTCTGCACTGTCGGTTCCTGTAAAAGCCTTATCTGCAGGACACATCAGAGAAAGGAGAGTGAGGGTGTTTTAAATTATAAAATTGTGGCTTATTACAACAAAAAGGAGAGATAGAGAGGGAGAAAGGAAGAGAGGACGGGCAGTTTCCATGAGAGGAGAATCAATCCGGGCAGAATTTCCAGCAAGGCACATTTAGAGGCGGTGTGTAATTGAGATTACATTGATTTTCCTCCATTTACTGTAAGGTAACTGCGAGTGAAACTGTAACAGGAAACTTAGAAATGCTCTTCACAGAAGCTATATTTAGGCAGACACACTGACATGATACCACTGAATAAAATAAACATGCAGGAGACAACCAGTCCTGAGAGACTTTCAGCTCCATCTGCCTGACATGAGCAAGGGGAATGCATTATTCCCAAGCCATCTATGTGACCTTTACAGTAGGAACCTATAGAAGCCAGCAGGCTGCTGGGCACCTTGGGTACACTGGCAGGCATCTCCTTTAAACACAAGGGTTTTACCCTTCCCTGCTAAACCAAAATGCCTGCTAGCTGGTTGGAGCACAGCTCCTCTGGCTGCTGTTCCCTTTTATAACAGGATAATTTATGGCTTGTTGTCAACAGAAAGAGCAACAATTTGTTTGCTGCACAGGCTGGAAGAGAGGAGTTTTCTCAGAAGTCTGGGTGATTTTTGGAATTAGAGGGCAGCTGCTTCTTTAAAGTCTCTGGCATGGTCTCCTGTGTGAAATTAAGGCGTGCATGAGGTACAGCCTCCTGGTCTCACTGATGCTATCATGGTGCACACGAGGGACTGATTTTTCAATGGGGCACCCAAAGCTTTATCCAATTGCCTGTGCCAAATTCCCTGTTGCTCCTTTACCCCTGGCAGGAGACACTATTTCCCAAAAGCATGGCTCCCTAAGTCCCAGGGAAAGAGAGCAACCCTGTGGCCCAAGAGCTCTGATGGATTTCAGGTCCTGTTAGGGTCCAGATCAATTGTGGACAAGTTACTTAACTCCCCTGTAAGAGGGAGTGATGATACTTTCCCTCCTCCCCGTCTGCACGTGACACACACTATGTAAATATTTAGTATTTGAGCGTACTAATGCTTGCCGGAGCAGCACAAGTGAGTATCAGATCTGCAAACATTAAATCCAGGAATGCAGCTGAGAACACTGTTTATTTTTATCAGCCAAGTGCACACCTTCTCCCCTTGGCTGCAAAGACTGCTCTGTGATGGGAAGTGAAAGCATAAAATATCCGAAAAATATTAAAGTTCTTTCTCCCTGCACAGTATCCATACTGAAGGGACCTTCCACAGGCTTCTCAGCTAAATCAACTCTGAATCAATAGTCTGCTCCTGCATCTGGAGGAAAGGTGCAGCAGCAAATCCCACTGCTGATACAGCAGCCTGATCTCTGTATCCAGCATGCCCACTTAGGAGGCACCAGACCTCTGGCAAGGCTATAGGGTGACTGATACAATAAAGGTAGAGAAATTCAGCAGAAATTAAACCCCCATGAGTTGCAGTTCATCATGTGAGATAAGATGGGCAGGGTGCAAATAGGCTGAATTTCTGATTAGAACCAATTTGGCACATTGGGGCTGGTGGAGTACAATAAGAACATGCACAATCCAGATTCTGGAACACTGTATTTTATTGAGAAAACAGTAAAGCGGGGATTAATGCACTAACTCTCCCTACTGAGGATATCTCCACTCACTGTATGGTAACTATTATCTATTGATGGGGGATAAGTGCACTTTCTGTATATTAACTAGGGTTAATACATGAACTTCTCCCAATACATACAGAGTGCCTCATCAGGTGTGAGCCCCCACAAGCTCAGCTCTGTGTGTTAGGACTCGTCTCCAGGACTTTCTTTACCACAGCACTGTTTCCTTTATCATTTGCAGTCTTGCCCAGATTGCTGCTGGAGTACTTCTCCTGGCCACTGCTCTCTGGCTCACAGCTCCTTTTCCAGAGGACAAAGCACAGAACCAAGAGCAGGCCCAGAACTGCAGCAGCGGCCCAGAGTGGCCATTGCTGCAAGGCAGCCTGAGGGTGACTCCCCAGGAGCTGCCACTCTGCTCCCGGCTCGCCTGCTCCAGCTCCTGCAGCAGCCAGATCAATCCCCTGCCATTCCACACTTCCATGTGCAGGATTATCTCCTTCTCCAGCCCTTCCCTGACCACCTGTGGCTGCTGGACGAGGCTGTGCACAAGCCAGACCAGGGGGATGATGGCCGCCATGGCCTACAGGACAAGGGGCACAAGGGGTGAGGGAGGCTCTAAGTGATATAGGAGGAGGGGAAGGGGGGATAGGAGCCTCAGGGAAAGGGGGGCAGGAAGGAGAGGGAGCCAGGCAGCTGGCAGGCACCAAGGCCCAGCCATGCCACAGACACAGCAGCAGCAGCTCTGCTGTGCTGTGCTGTGCCCAAAGAGCTCCTGTGAAGGGTCGAGCACCGGGTGCAAGAGGGGAAGAACTCTCTCAGATGCCCGAGTTTTGCTCCAGCTCTCATCCAGAGCAGCCTCCGGCCTGTGTGAGCACTCGATGTCTGCCAAGGCTGGTCTGGGGCAGCGTTGCCTGCTGCTGCTATTATTAGCTGCCTCTCATTTTGATGTCCCTTGTGATGGCACCGGTATAAGGGACATCACAGCCAGGCCAGCCCCGCCCTTTGCACCACTCCAGCTCAGCCCCTCACAATGGCCCAGGGCAGCCACAGCCCTGACACCCACAAAATACAGACCCAGCACTCCAGACTGGGCACCCAGGGCTTTCATTTTAAGACAGGATGAAGCCTCCATGAACTCTTGTCAAATATAAAACCGTACAATGTGACTCAAGGATGCTTTGCTCCTTGATATCCCCTGTGATGAGATGGGATCGGTTCCTTTGATGCTGACACCTGTGAGGGTGCTCTTGGGGCCTTCCATACAAGGCCTGAAGTTTGATGCAAGGCTCTAAGTTTGATACAAGGGCCCCAAGTCTGATACAAGGCCCCAGGTTTCATACAAGCCTCAGGAGGCCACTGGCAAAGGCAGAGACATCTTTGCCACCTCTTTGGGAACGTGGTGCTGTCTGCGCAGCACCAGGAGTTTGATGTGAGTGGAACCCGCTGATCAGGAGCTCACAGGCACTGGTGGCACCTGGATACCTCGAAATAGGAGAAAAGGCGTGCTCCAGTGACAGCACTGCCCGGAGGTGATGGGATGGGATGGGGCAGGATGCTGTGGGAGGGAATTGGAGCCTGCAGAAGGGTGAAACAGGCGTGAGGAGTTGCGGACACCACACAAGCCGTCGAGTGCCATCTGCTGCTGTCTGGAGATGATGTGAGCTCTGCGAAGGGCACGACACTTAGGGGTCTACCTAATATGGAAGAAAAAGCAGGAATGAGCTCAGTGGTGCTGCATCTGCTCTCCCAAGCTAAGGAGAGGAAGGAAGGGGTCTGGCAATTGTATAGATCCACCAGCTGGCTCAGCACAGTCCCAGCGCAGGCATCAGCCCTGCCCCAGCTCTGCATAGGAACATCTTTCCCAGTGATGTTTTTCTTGCCACCGGAGCTTAATAATGTTTTGTGAGGTTTTTGGAGACAGGTGTCTGCTGCCCTTTCTCTCCTCACTGCAGAGATGTGTGGTGACATTTTTTGCTGCTGCTTGGCCAGCTGGTTGCCTGGCCCTCCCTGACACCCTGCAGGGCCTTTAGAGTGCAGAGAGCAGAGCATGGCAGGGAAATGGCTTGCAGGAGCAAAGGAGGATCTATAGCTCCCAAAATAAGTGGCTTGTGCCATTTTGGTCCCCATGGACCACACCCTAATCCATACAGAATGACTCTGGAGGTGGTCCGGCAGCACTGGCTGCTTGCACAACCCTTCTTTGCTTTCTCTGGATGGATGGAGCTGCTGCAGCAGGATGTGACCTGTGGGCCACCAAGGGAAACTCAATGGAAAAAGGACATTTGACACACAGGTGCCTTCTCTCCTCCAGCACAGCCCACAGGTTCCCAAATAATGCCTTATATTGTGGCAAAGTTTTACCAGAAGACAGAGGAAACATCCAGTAGCATCCAAGCAGTGAAAATCCTCTCACCCATGCCTGACTCAAAGAAATGCAACTCCTTACCTTGGCTTCCTTCCTCCTTGATCTTCCCATGACTGCAAAGTGAGGTCCAGCTCTGGTGTCCATGCCTTGACTAGGGGAATGGTGAGCTCTACCCACAGGGCTGAGGCTGCTGGATTACTTTACTCTCAGGCAATGCTTGAGCTGCAATTTTTGAACAAGTGCTCCAGTGATTATTTCATTACAGCATCAAGTGAGTTTGGCCCCTCCTGTCATTCCCTTAAGAAAGACTGACTCAGTGAGGAGAGCAGGTTCATTTGTCAGTAGTGTAACAGCTGCAGTTAAACACAGTTCTCATTCCCACTGTGCAGCTGACCAGCTTGTTCACAGGCCTGCCTGATCACCCAGCCACGATGCCATTGCCTGGTCTGTGCAGTACTTAGCACTGAAAACAGTGATTTCTGAAATATGGATGCATCACAGAAATGATGAGACAGTTTCTGGATGGAAAATGCTTTGATTTCTTATGCCAGAACCCACCTTGTGCGCTGCAAACCCTTTTCTTCCTCATTGAGAGGGAAAGCAAACAGCAAAATTGCCTTTTTTTTTTTTTTTTTTTTTTTTTTTTTTTTTTTTTTTTTTTTTTTTTTTTTTCCACCTAGATGGGTCTTTGGATGCTGTGAGCTACCTCATGGTGTAATTTTCCCGACCCCACCAGCAGAATCCATCCCCAGGGCTGGGGCTGAGGGATACCAGAGGGGCAGTTCTGGGGCTTGGTATGGGGGCAGGGGTGGAGGGACCAGCACGTGCCACCTCTGCCAGCAGCACCTGCTCACGTGTGAGTCAACCACAGGGTGGGAGGCTCTTGAGAGAGCATGAGAAGGAAAGCAGATATTTAAGACATTAGTCACAAACATAATGGCTTAATCAAGAGCCTATTGGAGGCATTTGGGTTCCATTTCACCAGAGGCTGCTCCAGCCACCTGGGCCAAGACGTGGGGATGAGGGGTCTTGTTCAACAGCATGGCTGGTTCTTGACATTCCTGCATCTCTCCACACCTCATCCTGCGCCAGCACTGGGGAAAATCCCTCCTGACACATGCCTGCCTGTGCAGCATCTGTGAGCCAGCCTGGGAAACTGATCCAGCTGGAAAATAACACAGGGAAGGAGAAGAAACCCCCACATTTTCCCCACAGCCAGCTGTGATCTCTGACATTGTCCTCACCAGACCCCAGTACCCTTCCAGAAGAGTGGCCAAGAGGATGGAGCATGTTGGTGGAAGGGAGGAGTGGGAAGGGATTTTTTGGCTGAAACTCAGCATGGCCAGAGCTAATTTGCTCAGGGAGGCAGGTTGTCACACCACTCTGTCCCAAGCTGATACCTGGGTCACCAAGCTCATCCATGTGGGCATCACCTTGAGGCCTCCAACGGCTCCAAAAGAGACAACGCAGGGGTGGCCTCCCCTCCCTTGCACTGCCTGATGCTCCTTTAGCTGCTGCTGTTTATCATAACAGCAGGTCAGATTTGTATTTATAAAGACAACCTGGGTACCTTGACAAACCAAGGGAGCAGAGGGATGGGATGCTGAAAAGCATTTGGTGTTCATACTGTTCACATTTGGCAACTTCAGTGCAAAATGAACATTGAAGGTAAACCAAGTGCATGTACTGAACATGAACAAAGAAAATTCAGAGAGAATCATGTGAACGTAAGAATTCAGAAGCTGAAAGGAGCTGTATTAATAGCTGTCTACTTCATTTCAAGTTCTGTCTGGAATATATTCTAGTAATAGGAATAGAGACACATTGTTATTAGTCAATTTAGTTGAAACATTTCTGCTGAGACATTTTTGCTATAAGACATTGGAAATTTTACTACTAAAAAGTGTTTCTCTATTCCATAAAAGAAACCAGGTTTTCCTGAGGAAAGCCAAAATGCTTCACTGCAGCTAAAACTTCATTTTGTCAAAAAATATCTCAGTGGGAAAAGGGCAGGAAGAGATAAGGAAAGGATTTTCTTAGCCTGCTCTGGCCATTAACCACTTTGTGGCTTGATATCTTGATTTCATGACCTCTAATAAAAAGTTAACCTACAGGACAAGTCCCTGCATGATGAAATTTTTTTTTCTGTCTCTACAAAATGCTCCAGAGGTTGTTTGGCACAATACAAGAAGTTCTGATAAGAGATGCTGTCGATAAATTCCCAGCTGCATTAGGATGTAAACATGAAAGACAAGTATTACAAAAAAAAAAAAAAAGAAAAAAAAAGAAAAAAAAGGAGTAACAATTTATGTTAAGAGCATTCAGAATAAAAAAAAATAGTAGTTGGTGTAAACAAAGCTTGAGGTTTGAATTAGATCTCCAGTTTGGTTAGTCCAGCTACTTCAATCTGGCTCAGGAACTGAAGGCAGAATCTGGATTTTTTTAGGGTATACCTACCATTTGATTATCAGTCTATGAAAATATGCTATCAAACTTAAATTGTTCTCATCTCTTGCCTGAATGCAAGCCCTTTGCACAAAGAAGTAAAATTGTGTGGCTACATTTTCCTTACAGTAAAACACACGGGAACAAGGAGGGGATAAAAGCCACCAGCAAAACCCACTCCTTCTGTTTAAAATTATAGATGTAAGCAAAGAGCCCAGGGAGCAGCCCATATTAGGCAAAGTGCACTCTTTTCTTGTAAAAAGTTTGAGGAATTGAAGGTCTGCTCTCCCCACTTAGGACCGTCAGTGCACTTGTGTACTGGCAATGAAAACAAGAGGAGATGTGAGGATACAGGAGTGAAAGGAGGGGCTGCAGGGACTGAGGGGAGCATGGGGTGATGAGACCTGCACAGAAGGAAATCATGGGGCCACCTGGGCTCCAGTGGGGTCCCCATGGCCAAGCTGGGGTCAGCATCACTGCTGCACCCGCTCTGCAGCCAAGGGGGACCTTCTGGCCAGGGCAGCTGCAGGGAGAGCCCCATCCCAGGGGCTGGTCCAGGCTGCCCAGCTCTGTGCTGCTGCTGTCAGTGATGGGCCACACTCAGCCCCATGCCTGATGGTGCTCTGCTTGGCAGCACCATCAGACAGACTGTGCACACCCAGGACAGAGCACTCTGCCTGTGATGACAAAATCAAAGCTTGTTTGAGCTCTGAGAGCCTCACTGTACAGGAGAGCACTGGGTAACCTGGTGAGGACATGGCGAGTAACCCAACCTGTCCGAAGCACTGTGTAACTCTACACCTGGGTCAGGATCCCAGGTATGGTTTCTGCCAGCTCTGCAGCTGAAAACGTGCTTTCTGGTATCTGGTCTCTATCAAGCTTCAGGGATCAGATTGGTTTATGAACCTGCTTATATTAAGAGCAAACAATTTATCACTGTGGATTTTCCGTGGAGTTCCTCGCTGTTCCTCTGGTTCCACAGCTACCTGCCCCCGGGAGCTCAAACCTCAACCCACGGCTTCTGGGAGCTGTGCAGAGTGTGGTGACTCTGTGGGTACCTCTCCCTCCTCCTGCCCTCAAGGCACAACTCAGATCTGACATTTTAAACCTTTCTTTTTCATTTTTTCTGTCATTCGAGATGCCTTTGATCACAAACATCACATAAAGAGTTCTGGTGTATAGCATGAGTGAGAATGGTGCACTCTCTATGCTTTACACAATTTCCTTCTTTACCTGCCATGGCTTTTGGGCTGGTTGTACCATGATCAATAAGGTGTGTTTTTTTCCAGATAGACTCCACATACCATAGTGTATGTTTAAAATTGCTGCATCAACAAATCAAAGTAAACAACCTTCTCTCCCCTGTGAGATGATGAAAAACATAAATTATGTAGTCTTTAAACAAGTGGTAAAGAGTTTCCTTATTAGGCTTCAGGGTCCTGTGTGTGTATATGCCCATTGTAAAATCCTTGTCATTCCTGGGTCTGTAGGTCTGTATAATGTTCCTCACAGGTTCAATTGAGTGGTCAGCATACCAGGCTTGGACTGGGGGATTTGACATTGACACACACACACACACATTCATGTGTATGTGNTCTGCTGTTTCTTTTGCAAAAATTTTCTTGATGGTGAAAGCTTGCCTTGCTTTCAGGAGAATATTTTCTTCCGTTTCCCTTCTGTAATAATTTCTCAATTTCTAGGCTTGCATAGACTTATTTCTTACATTCAACATTTTGCTTTACCAGGTAAGAAAGCCACATCATCCCTGGCTGGGGACACAAGCTTTTCCTTACCACCCATGTGAACTGTGGTCCACCTCCATGTCCCTCAGACAATGGACCCAGCCACATCCTCACCCACTGCTCTTCCCAGCCTGCCACCTTCTCCTGGACACAGCCACCAAGGCATCTGGAAACCAGGAAAGACCTTGGCTGAAAACTGGAAAAGGACACTGAAAACACTGACTAAAATTGTATCAGCAGCTTTGCTCAGTCTCCTTGTGGCCACCTGGGCTGTGGAAAACATCTGGGTGAGCTTGCCAGGGGCAGTGGATGTGAAGAGCCCTGAGGTGCTGTGCTCACTGCCCCAGGCTGGCCATGGCTGTGACCATCAGCTACCCAAGAACACCTATGAGTGTGAGAGTTACAGCACCAGCCATTCCCTTCATAAATAATTTTGCTTAAACAAATAGCACCAAGTTCATTGTACTTGTTATGGGAATTATCTTGAATAAGGCAAATACTGAGGTTATCAGAGAGATATGTCTTATCTAAGGCACATGGCAATTTTTAGGGGGTCATCACTGTTGACTGATTAAACATGTTCCTGATGGGATGTCTGGCATGTACTTATCCATAGAAATACCTCACTTTTTCTGGGTAGCCTCTCAGGACCAAAGCACATCCTGGTCTCTTGCCCAACTTCTATTTCCCATGCAATTACCTGTTATCTCAAAGCAAATGTGCAGCAAAGGAGGAGAACCAACAAGAACTCTCCAAACTGGGGTGCTGGACCACAGCTGGGCCTCCAAGTATTCCAGCAACACAAGTAATGAGTGTGTGTAGCTAAATGGACTCGATATCTCACCATCCTGGCCATTCTCCATCTCCTTTCTACAGAAGCTTTCAGCCCACCATTCTGCCATGTCTCATTTGAGATGTAACTGACATGAAAGACAGAAAATCTTTCAAGTTACTTTAACTGAGTCAATGAACAGCCATCTCAGGATCAAGCTATGAAACTGCAATTTGAGGATGATCTGTTTTTTCCCCTCTTACTTCTCATGGACTGTAAGGAACAGTTTATATCCTTGAAACTATAAATAGGACTGGAAAACCAAGTACTGCACAGGTAAATCAGTAGCATTAAGGATGTCTTCAGCTACATCAACATTTCAATTTTCATGACTCATTCAGATCAATTTGAAGTAGCTGAGCAGGTTGCCAGCATTGAGGAGCCCACCTGCATGACTCCCTGAGAGGCCTGGTGACATTACCTCTTTTGGAAAGCTGAAAAAATGAGAAACTAGGACATTAAAGTCAAAATTGCTACTTTCCCAATTACTAAGAGTGCTCAGCTTGAGATTTTTCTGAATGTTCCATGTTTCATAGCACCAAGCAGACTTTGCAGTTTGAACATAAACACTTTGCACTGCCTGTGAGCGCTCAGACATCAGAACATCTGAAGTATTAATGCACAGTTTGTGCCCTTACATCCCTGCTGAAGCACAGCCAAGTCAGTGGATATCTCCCACCTCTCCCCTCTCTTCCCCCTCAAGGTGTACCTGTGCATGCCTGTTCAGCAGACCCATGAAGGGACAGGAGAGACAAGAGAGCAAAAGCCAAATGATCATTGCTGTCCAGGGACTTCACTTTGGTTCTTCATGTGGAAGGCACTCAGGTTCCATAAAGTGTGGTGGGAGTGTATCATAGTAAAATAAATGAGTGTCTCATACTGTGCACAGAAAAAATGAGGAATACACCAAAAAAGTGCATGTGAGTGGTTTGCCACATACTCTGTGCAGCTTGCATGAGGGAGGTGCAGGGAAGAGATGAATTCTCCAGCCTGGTGTTGGAACACCCTCCTCAGACCATCTGTTCTCCCTCATCTAACCCACCACCTGCTTTCTTCAGCAGTCACTGAAAGAGCTCCCCAGAGCCCCTCCTGGAGTGCAAAGGCTGAGAGCTGGAGGGAGGTGGCACACAGCACATGAGGAGTGTCCCACCTTCTCTTACAGGTGGATTCACCTTGTGTCCAGGAGCAAAACAGAAGGAAATCTCCTCTGTCACTGCCACAGAGCAGGGCTTGCCCCTTGCCCCCTGCCTGGCTGCCCATCCCCAGGCTGTGGCAGAGCCCAGGGAGCTGGTGGTACACGGTGCCCATGGTACATGGACACCAAGCTGTTCACCATGCCATAGGAATACTGGCCCTGTGGGAGACATCCCAGCTGCTGAATACAGCCTTGGCCAGATGGAACAGGGTCTTGATGAAAACAAGCCTTTGAGTTTAGTTAAGGAGATTGTTTTCAATTAAGTGTGTGTTTACTAAGATGATGAGTAATTTGAAGGTGATTTTTGGGTTTGATGTCTCAGCACACACTGCAGTTGACTTTCTTTAAATCCCTGCTCTTTAAGCACACCAAAGTAAGACTATCCACAGTTTCTTCCCTGCTTTTGGCACTATCAGTCTTTCCTGGTGCCACATTATTTTTATCTGATTACTCCTAATCAGATGTCCCTACCCATGGCAGTAGGGGTAGAACAGGAAGAACTTTAAGGTCCCTTTCAACCCAAACAGTTCTGTTATTCTATGATTCTAATTTTACCAATCCCACCTGGTGAGAATCCCCTGGGGTATCAGCCCTTACATCCTCACCCTTGGCTCTCAAGGAGAAAGGTTAAATATCTGGAAAAGCAAGCAAAAACGTATTTACTGTGAAAAACAAACAAAGAAACAAAGCATCTCCTGCAAGGAAAGCTAGAGATAAGCATTTAAAAATCCTGAACACCTGACATTTTACCTGAGTTGAGATTTTTCTGCCTGGGCAAATTCAGTGCAGTTTAACATAACATTAGGGACCTGACTCCTGTTCCATTTATCTCACTGAAATAAAAAAAAAAAGAATAAATCCATTCTATTCTGAGGAATGAAGCCATTTTTAAAAGGGCTGGAGGTCACCAGTAGGCGTATCAAATCTAGGCAAATTTACATGGTGTAGGAGTCCCAGCTTTGGAGCCACAGTGTAGCTATTAAGTGCAGGATCAGGGGTTCATTATATTAATCTGGCACTCGGTGCAAGGTGGCAGGTGACTGGGGAACACGTTTCAAGCAAGCACTCTGAGTCAGATTTAACTCACGCTTTCTTCCAGGGCTGCTCACCAGAGACCTTTCCGGGCATCAGGGGCGGGGGACACTGCACCAAAACACTCCCCATGGATGCAGAGATGGAGAGTGAGATGGAGAGGGAGTCGATGCCTGCACACCCACACCCAGCAGGGCTGGGCTGGGCTCTGAGCCCCTTCTGAGCCCCTCTGAGCCAGCAGAGCTTCAAAGCCCCATTTCAGCATCTCCTACCCAGGGTGGAAACTGCTGCCCACCCCTGTCCTCCCAGGACTGCTCATGCTGGAACAGGACCAATAAATAAATGCTGTTCACACCTCCACTTCCTCACTCTGAATCTCAGGAGGGTTATGGGGTATATTTTTGCTTTCATGTGCTGTGTTGCTGAGGTGCATTCTACATTTCCTGCTCCTACTTTGGCGTGTGCATGCATTGGCTGTGGGGATACTGCCTTAGCTTTATCCCAGCTAAGCTTTTTTATCTGGACTCTACAGTTTATTGCTTAATACATCCCCACATAGTCATTTGGATGCTGAACACAAGCCTTGTGAAAGGAAGAAAATAAGTAGAAGGGCACTTACAGTAGATTTAAATACTTATTACAGTAACTAGAAGTTCGTGTCAGATACTATATAGCCAAAGCACTGAACAGGATTTTGGAACCTACCATAACCCAGAGATTTCAGGCTGATTTTTCTGTTATTTTTCTATTCACCATTACTAGCTCAAAATAGTGCTTTTCAGTGTATAGGCCTGTGCCAGTGCTACTTTTCCACGTGGGTTAAAAGAAAAACCCTGAGCACGAGTGCACAGGTCTCCAGTGGAGATGTGAATTTGCAGGTCTGTGTTTCCAAGAAGGTCCCTGGCAGTGCTGGTGGCTGGAGGAAATGCTCTCCTGACCACTCAGGGAGGAGGAGCAGCACCCATGACCCAGCAGTCTACACAGAGAAAAGCTGCTAATGGCATTTATCTCTTGGCAAAAACTGCTGCTGATGGTAATTTCCATTTCTACCCATTCCCACTTCCTATTAGGCCATTTTCTCTCCTGTAGCAAAGCAGAATAAAATATTTGTGCTGATGGAACACAGTCACCTCAGTGGCCAGCAAAGCAATCCCTGCAATGCAACTTACTTAGAAAGTTATTGCCATGCTTTAGAGATGTTCTGGTAATTTCTTTGCTTCTTCCTCACTCATCCTTTTTCATCCCTCTGTTTTTTGCCACCAGGACTGCTGTCATAATCTCTGGTTTCCACCACAGGCAGAGACACCTGTAGTGACCTGTTCTATCTTGTGTTTGGCACAGCCTGAGCTGACACCTGCACAGCTTTTGGAGAAATAACCTGTTCCATCAGGTCACAGTGCTTCCTCCACAGCCATGGGAGGACTTGGAAATAGTATAAATATTGCTGTGTCCAGTATTCAGATCTAGGGACAGGGCTTACAATCCCAAATCAGGCACCCTATCTCTCCAAAGTGCTTTTTGAACCACCCCAGGTTCCAGACCCTGCCTCCTCAAGAGTTTTCCAGAGGGAAGACAGGGGTTTGCATTTCTTGTGCTACAGATCCATGTCCATGTGGTTTGGTGGTTAAGTCAGGTGTGGCAGCTCAAAGGATGGATGGATGGAATGGTGAGAGCATTAGGGAAGCCTTTGGGGTCATGATGACTCTTTATGGTCACACTGTTGTCACTTCTCCTGCCCTGGGTGACCCCAGCTGTGAATCTGGCCTTATACCAGGTTTTCTTTATCTCCCACAAGGTGTGTGCAAAAGACAGCTCTCCTGATGCAGCAGCACTGCTCCTTGCTTTCTTTTCCTGGGACAGAAGGCCAGCAGCTGGGCATTGGCTGCAGAGCCAGGCTTGGAGCCCCTCAGAGAGCACTGCGGTTTAAGATGTCTGTTCATCCAGCCTGCAGTGAAGGCAGAGCCTGGTTGCAAACCTGGATTTCAGCAGGGCTCAAAAAGTCAAAAGTCATCCTGTGGTTTAAATAGGGCATATCTGACTTAAATGTTCTCTCAGAAAAGAGTTTAGCTTTTCATCCTTCCTCCACAAGCCAGAAGGCAAGGATCAGTCCCTTCCATCTTCCCTCTATTGTACAGCCCCCTCTGAAAGATCATCAGACCCTCAGGGATGTTTACACTGGTGACGGGCACATCTTGAACTCCTCACGAAAATAAATTTGCTGTAACTATTATAAGTCAGTTGGGGATTTATTTTCTTCACAGCTCAAAGCCCCACCTCTTTGGTGTCTGTTTTGGTGTGAATATGACTCGGAGACCCAATGTCAGACCTGGCCTTTGAATAGGATCCCACAAAGCACTTGCTTTGTTCAGACCTCGAACGTGATGGCGAGTGCCCAACAAGTGAGTCAGTGAGGTTCTGTGAATCTGTTTATCAGACAGCAACAATCATTTGTGGAAATGTCTTTGGTAGCAACAGAAGAGTCTATTTGATGGTAGCACTGACTAATGTAAATGAGGATTAATTAATGTTTTCCTGCAGTGATGTTGGCACTGATAGTGCCTTATTCATGTAATTTAATTTCTATTGACAGGCTGCTAATGGAAATGGATAGCAATGGGTGTCTCTTCCATCAGGCACGCTCTGCCACAAAAATAATTCTCCGAACTGGCAGTTGGGCTCATTCATTGCTGAAAACATGAGGCAGTAAAAGAGGATGAGTCAGAAATGGGAAACAAAGGGACTTATTGTCTAATTCACAGCACTCCTCTCCCAGGTATTTGAACCAGGATAAATCTGGGGGTTCAGGTCTGGTTTGGGTTTAGCTGCCCTTGAAGCCCAGCTTCAATTTAGCCCCAAAACATGGACATGCAGCTTCACAGTGGGAAGGAGCATATTCCAAGTGGGCAGGTGGATGTGCAGGCAGTCTCACAGCTCAGGGCACGGGAGGGGAGAGGCTCAGCTCCCGATCTCTGGCTCCCTGGCAGCCCAGCACAGGGGCCAGGGAGGAAGGGTCTAGCAGGGTTAATGTGCACCAAGTCAGGTCATTCCCTCCCCCTGGAGAAATCCAAAGCAGTCCCTGCTTTGCAGAGGACCCCAGGAAAGCCACTGGTGTTATTCTAAAGCAGTAACCAGAAACAATTGCTGGTGTTCAGGGATGGTTTGAGTTCAGCAGAACACTCAGGTTGGGACTCCCGTATGGACTGAGAAAAACAGTCTGCTCCTTTCCTTGCAGTGCTCAATTCCACAATGTCCTCAATTGCTCCCCTCAGTGTTTTTGAAGTGCAGTTGGAGGATTGCTGCTCATGAGAAATCATGGAAGTAGGAAAGCAGAAAAAAATACTCCAGTGAAAAAACATCTTCCCTCTTAGCTAAGTAAGTAATGTACAAAATCTAATTGTCCTGGATTAAACCATGACACACACAATTTTTTTTAAAATTAATTTTGCATATTGCTTACTTTTTGAGCAAAGATACATTTCCTAAGTCTGCTTTTGCCTATGGGATGAATTTCTAAGGGACCACAATTTTCCCCTGTGTTGAGGAAGCTCCACACAAGGATGACTGAAAGGTCTCCTGGGAAACTGGGGAATTACCATTCCATCAGAGCCTGACACGTGCCATCACCCCTCTCCTTGCAGAACAGAATGGCAGGGAACCATCTTTCAACACCTCTGTATCTTCAAGCCCCACCAAATGTCTGACACTGAAGAAATTTTAGCTGTTGAAGGTCTTCCTATGATCACCCTGCAATATTCATGGCCACATTCTGTCATGCTCTTGCTTATATCACATTCAACAGAAAAATACTTTGAAATGTGAAATGTGCCTGTTCATAGTAAGTGGCAGGGCTGGAACAAGAGCAGCACAGCAACCTGCCACAAGCAGCCTGGAAACAAGGCACAGCAGCACCTCTGTGAGAGGCAGGAGCAGCCCCAGGAAGAGCCCCGTGGCCGGCAGCTGCCCCACAGTTCTGCCTGTCCCCACATGCAAGGGCCTGCAGCTCTCCCTCTAATCTGATCACCCATTTACCTGCTTGCCATTAGCATTTGCTTAATCCTCATGCCTTCACTGCACTCCATCCTTGTCCTTTCAAAGCAGAGCCATAACCTCTCCCCTCCGGGCATGCTGCTGCTGCTATCCCCATTCTCTGTCCAGACTGGAGGCTTTAGTGTGATGCTTCTGCTGTGCTCTCTTTGCAGCAGGAGTGAGGAGAGTCTGGCACCCCAGAAAATGACATCTATGCCATCTAAACTTGAGCATCCAGAAGCAGGGAATACTGAAGCTGTGAGGGCCTGTGATGCCCAAGTGAATGGCAGTGGTACCCCCTGCATCAAAGTCTGGGTCTGGGTGAGATCAGCTGGGCTCAGAGCTGTGCCCTGGGTGGTGGCAGCAAAGCTGTGGTAGCCCAGCCTGCACAAGCCTTCCCAATGCCCTGGTAGCTGAACCCATTGCTGCAGTATAATTTATTCCCCACTGCCTTCTGGGGCTCTCCTTGCTGTTTTGAGCAGGGAGGAGCCAGCTGTGGGGATCAGACTCCCTGGTTGCCACCATGGTACACTCAGGTGAGAAGCCAAACCCACCAAGAGTCCCCAGAAGGCCATCCACACTGGGCTGGGATGCAGTGGTGTTCCCCATCCCTTCTCCCACTGATGCCAAAACAAAGATAACTGTGCCAGGAGGTGGGGAGTGGAAACAGCCCCCCAGCCCCATGCTCGAGGCACCCCTAAGGGAAGCCCTCTGTATTTAAAACTGAACAGATGTTGAAAGATTTGGGGGAACAGGGACAAGAGCACAGGGCTTTCCTCTCCCTGCTATTATGCAAGGCCAGGGTTGTATGGAAGTATAGTGATCCTCATCAGACAAGCTCACATGGTTAGAGAAAACAGGCAGGTTTAGAGCTCTGAAATCCCTTTTTTGGGTTTGATAAAGAAGGAGCAGTTCCAGTCTAGGTATATCTGAGCAAAACTGATGGAGTTTAATTTTGTTAATTACTCAAGGTAAGTGAATTACACAAGGGTTAGCACCTGCACAGAAGGGAGGACTGTTGACAAGGTGATAAGGTTAGGGAAAGAAAAAGGCAAAAATTACTGCCTAAGGAAGGGAGAAAGGTTAGTTCAAGGTAAGATCTGAGGAAAAGTGTTAATAACAGCATGCAGAATCCTCGGCCTTTTGCAGTCAGCAGAGCTATGGAGGTTGGCTCCCGGGCTCACCTTTGTCTCAGAGGTATTTCTCCCCTTTGCCCTCCCTTCCTACAAGCCCCTGCCTGCACAAAGTCCTGAGCGTGCCAGCTGTGCAGGACTCCTATTGTGCTCCCTAAGGGGCAGAGGGGATGGCGTTTGGACCTGTCCCTCTTCTGAAATGCTCTAATTAGGTGACTACAGAAAGTGACTTCAGTCCACCTCCTGCCCCCTCCCCGCCTGGGGCAGGCACCCGAGCAGCAGTCCTGGCCCCTTTTAATGGGAATGCCAGATGAGGAGTGTGCACTAGGACTCCTCTTTCCTCTTCAGCATCTTACCACGCACTGCAGTTGCTGCCTGGACTGGGGTCCCCACTGCCAACAACATCCTAAACCTCAGTGGTGCTCTGGCAGCAGGCAGGGGCAAGCAGGAATTCCATCCAGATTGGAGGCATGCAGGGGATGTGTGGAAGAGTGGTCAATGCATTCATGTGCTGGACAGAAACTCCAGCTTTGTGCCATGGGATGCTGGATGCTCAGGGCCCAATGCTCCCAGTCTGTGCTCTGGCCATGCCTGCATGTGCTCCTTCTCCGTGGATTTGGCTGTGCTGAGGACTCATTAGCTGACTTTACAGGGCTGCCTCAAGGTTTTGTGACAGGATGCAGCACCCATGGGACACCACAGCTTGGAGATCTTGTGCTGAGGCTGAGCATCAGCCTATTCCTGCCTGAGCAGTGGTGGGTGCCCAGCAGTTCCCCTGTGAAGGTGTTGAAAGCCATCACCCCAAGAGAGGCAGTGCTATGGAGGCTGGGCAGCTCTGTGGAGGGCAGAAGAGGTTCATCTGTG
Source organism: Notiomystis cincta (assembly GCA_013398075.1). Classification (NCBI taxonomy): domain Eukaryota; kingdom Metazoa; phylum Chordata; class Aves; order Passeriformes; family Notiomystidae; genus Notiomystis; species Notiomystis cincta. Next base: position 154,795 of record VZRX01018707.1, read on the forward strand.
GTGCTTCCTCTGATTTTTATCACCAGTACCCTTGCTGAACAGAGCTGACAGCAGCTCTGCAGCAGGTGTTGTCCCACTGGAAGCACAGGGTTGCCCACAGGCTGGCAGATGCCACACTGCTGGAACTGAAACACTGCATGGATGATGGGACATGTTTTCTGAAAGTCACTTTTGCACTGTTAGGTGGTTCTACATTTGGGCACTGACAACCATCTTAAAACCCACTCCCACACATTTGATCCCTGAGAGGCTGAGTGCTGAGCTTCAGCATTTTCTGCTGGGGTACCAATAATTTATTCCCTGCCCTGTGCATTTGCTGCTTGATAAGCCCATGTAGTGACCTCTGTGAGCACGGTCACTTAGATCATCTGTCAGGGGGATGTGACTCAGGAATCACTTTTTGCTGGATCCAGGGAGAGCACGTAGCAGCGTCTGACGAGCACGCTTGCTGATCTCCTGATGATAACACCATGTCACCCTGCATCTTCAACACTGCCACCCCACGCAGCCTTTCCGTATCTGTTTCACTCACAGAACACAGTAATTATGTGTTCCACACGTGAAGTGTGGATGGCAGCCCAGCATTGTTCAGCTGGCAGTGTTTCAGCGCTGGTTGTAGCCTCCCCTCGCTGCCCGAGAGGTAAACAAACAGCCTATTTAACGAGTACCAAATTCTGTCAGTGCTGGCAGTTGCTATGGTGAGAATTCCCAGCGCGACGCTGCAGCCCTTGGTCACTCCAGGCAGAAAAACGTGGGCGTTTCGGATCACAACTCTGTTTACCAAGGTGGGTCTGAAACGCATCAGAGGGCAAGGGAGGAAGCTGCTGGAACAGGGAGTCTGCTAAGGAAACTGCCAGAAACAAACACTCATGGATGGGAAGATTTAGGAATAATCAGAGAACCAGCTCAGGTCAGCAGTGCCGGATCCAGCACTGGCTCAGAGCTGCTCAGGTGCTGTTGCATTGGTATTTTTCAGGGCAACCCGGAGCACGCAGGGATCCAGAGCACAAAATCTCAGGGCACAGCAGTCGGCAAAGGCACCAACCAGCAGCTGCAGATGGAGAAATCTCTGTGCTTTCAGCCCTCGGGGAAGGCTGTGCAGAAGAGATGGGAGGGCTGATAGCATTTCTCTTGATCTGCCTGCTGCATCCTCGCTGCTCCAGGAAGATTGCAGGCTCTGGGGCTGTCAAGCCGTCAACTTTCACTTGGTTTGACAACAAACTCACTTCACATACATGGTTACACTTAAAGAAAATAAGAGGAAGAAAAAAAGAAAGCTGTTGAAGCAAGCAATGCCCACAGATGCTTCCGAGAAGTAGAACGTTATTTTGTGATCTGGCAGCAACATTTTAGCAGCCTATAAAACGTAAAGTTGGTACTACAGCCAGCCATTTGTACTGTACAAATAAGAGCTGTGAATATATTCTGGAAGTAATGTCAAAGAGGACCAGATGGGAAATGAGCAGCATTCATTCTAATTTAACAAAGACAGCTAACCCAGAATATGCATTAACATGTAGCATTTTTCATCTGCCTCCATTCAGAACAGATTCTCAGTATCATTTCCAAGGAAAGGAAATTGAAGGAATACTTATTCCTTGGTGAATTACTGTTCTCTCATAATTGGAGAAGTTTGGCATCCGAAGCTAGGTGTAATATGTTTTCCCTGGAAATGTATGCAAGGACACAATACACCCACAAGCCCCTGTGCTCGGGCGTGCAGCCAGCTCCGTGTGTTTTGGTCCATGCTGGATGGATCCAGGGTTTCAGAGGCCTTGGGCACGTTGCTGGCCTGCAGAGAGAGGTTTCACAAGGCAGAGCAGTGAGGGGAGGCTGTGCCAGGTGTACAGAGGGTCTGGCACTGCAGCTGGGGGGTCTCTCTCCAGCCCCAGGTCAGTCTGCACATTTCAGTGACAGCAGGTCTGACTCCCTGTTCCTTTGCATATGGACAACATGGCTTGTGTGTGACATATGCTTTAGACACATGCTTTGAGGGCTCAACCCAAATTTGAAGGCTACCAACTCCTAGATGTAGATTTTAAAAATGTAAACTCATTTTTGACTCTTCCAGGATGCATTGAGTAGGGTGAGCCTGTCTGAGGGGAGTGATCCCAGGGTACAATATGCTGAAGCATTTCTTCATGTGTTTAGTAGAACCTCTGATCCTATTTTTAAACACAGCACTATTTCCATTCCCTCTTTTTTTTTCCTTAAATATTTAGAAGGGATTAACCACAGAAAACAAGCCACATCCTGAACCTCTTTTTCCAGCATAAATTCAATCTTTTTATTCAAAATTGTTCATTACTGGAACCTCTCTCAGCTTCCAAGTTCCTTTGTGTAACATTTCTGTTTTTGAAGTCCAGAATTGCCACAAGCCCCCCATCCTGACACACCAGAAAGTTGAAGTTTTATGCCATTCTGCTCAGTGGAGCTCTGCATTTAAAACATGCCATTAATTTACAATGAATAAACAGGTATCAGCTCTGTTCCACAGCACTCTTCCCTTGTCTGGGAGAAATGCACAGGCACAAGCCATGCTGACTCCTGGAGCTTTCTGCTGCTCAGCAGTGTTTTCTCAATATTTTCAGCATCCCCTGGTCCACATTTTGCCCCATGAGCAGCCTGTCCTGATCCAATCCTGGGAAGCCCGGCTGCAGAGCCTCTCTTTTAATAACAGCAAGCAGAATGAAAGCCTGAAAACCAGTTGAGGTCAGACCAGATGACCACCAAGTTCCTGTCTGACCTTGAAAACCTGATAAAAATGCACAGCTCTGGCTGCAAGTTGACAGTGTACACAAAATGCTTTTTGTACAGCTGAAGTACCTGGTTTAATGGATTCCTTTGGTCCCTCAGCTTTCTCTATGCAGAATCCCATTTGGAGAGACTACATGTAACTCCTGGCCAGTGATCTGCATCTGCAGGGCACAAATCCTCTTCCTCTCTCTCTCTCAGTAATACCTAAAGTACACCTATTTGGTATGCAGAGAAGGCACTTTCTGCTTCAGAATAGGATCTCCAGCTTCCCAGGCTAAGGTTTGGCCCTCAGTCCCAGGGACAGCTGTGCTGGCTTTGCTTTGTAGCAGACCCTGTGCACCACGGACAGACCAAATCCAGCAGCAGTCCCTGGCTAAGGTCTGCAGCCAGCACCACCAGAATCACCTCAGTCTCTGCTCCTGCAGCTCTGGGATCCTGCCCCTGCACCCCCTGGCACGGGGTCACTGCAGTGCCATGTGAGTGCTGTGCAGTTTGCTGTGAGCAGCACAGCAGAGGCTGCTGGAAGTGGTGGCAGCCTGTTTCACTCCCTGCTTCATCACTGCTTTGTGTGCTGAGCAGGTGCAAACCTGGTTATCAGTGAGGGAAGCAAGGCACAGCTTTGAGGGTTTTATAAAGCAGCCCTGAACAATGTGAGACTGCTGCTGTGGGAGTTTTCTAGGGATCATCGCCACCAGGCACAAATACTCCTGGAAACAAAATCTTAACCTGTAATTACGTGCAGCACAGTGCACCAAATCCTCTACACACCACAACCTTTTTTTCCTGTGCTTTCAGCCTCTGCAAAGCTAAGGTACATGTTGTTCCCTGTTCATTATGGCTGGAGTAATGACTTACAATGGCTCCTGAAATCACTGGCTAGGGCAAGGGAAACAGCATGAATTTTTATAGGCAAGGAAGACTAATAATCTTTCTCCCTTCCTCTAAAATCCTCCCTCACTCTTCCTCTCCCGGAACAAACACACTTTTTAAAAGGCTTTTAAATAATCTCATGTTCCTTAACAAAATTACAGCAGCAGTTTCCTCCTTTAATAGCACTCTTCTTCTTACTAATCTTGTTTTAGCTACAGTTTTTGATGGAGAGTGCTGGTAGATGAATCATCTCTCACCCCTCTTGGTTATTTTGCCTGGCTTCAGGAAGAAGGAATTCTGTTTTGGAGCAAAGTTTCCTGTTCAGAAGAGGAATCTCCATTTATGTGTGCTTTTAACTAGGAGTGATAAAAACTTTTATTTGAATGGTTAATTGGGGCATAAATAGATGAATTGTGAATGTCAATCTGATCCATCCCAGTGGATGGCATGGTCCTGCCTCCCAGCCACTCATCTCAAATGAATTGAGCTGTCTCCTGCAAGCTCAAGGTCTGCTCCTGCACATCACCTTCTCATGGAAAGCACTGGAAGGCAGTGTCTGAAGGAGAAGTCAGAGACTGACTCAGATCCCAGTGTTAATGGAGGTGGAGGCACAAGTATTTTATTTTAAGAGCTATGATGTGGACAATCACTTCTCTGACAACCTCAGCCATAGAGAAGCCCCAAAAGAAAACTTTTATAAAGTTTATTTTGCAAACCATAAATGGCTGGAGTTGTCAGAGAAATGGAGAATTGCAAGAACATGTAATCAGATCAAATTGTGCATTGAAGAGCAATTAAAATAAATTCATTAGTAACTGGAAAAAAACTATAGGAATGTTGTAGTTATTGTCCTTTTTTCCCCCCTTCTTTAAGTCAGTGTCACTGTGTAAGCGCACTAACAGGTCTTTGCACTGGAACAGCTTCTTCTGTTCCTCTCTGCTGCTGAGGCTGGACTGGCAGGATGCTCACACTGGGACATCCCCAGGTCATGTCCAGCAGTGCCAGGCACAGATCTGCACTTCTTTAGGTCTGACTGCTTTACCACAAATTCTTACAGCAGTCTCTACATAACAGAGGATGCTAACAAAAAGCAATTCCTCCTCCTCCAGTGCTGGGTAGGTTTTCCAGGTCATCAGAAATAATGAACATTATCAGCTGCTGTGAAGGAGCCTAATATCAGTGAGGAGTGCATGAACCCTGCTCTACTGGCAGTGAGTAGGATGCTCTCAAAGAAGATGGAATAATAATTTTAAATAACTCATGTTTTTTATCCCCTCATCTGCCATACCCTCCATCTTACTCACATTTGAGTTTAACAAGGTGTGAGCTGGTCAAGCACAGCTACATGGCTAATGTGGAGAAAGGAATGCCTTTGTATGAAGAGAAAATTACCATTATATCCATACCACAGTTCATTGCATCATAGCAATTTATTGCATAGACAGATGTCTGCTTTCCTCCCTACCCACTGAATATGTCCTTTCCACAGACACAAATATTTTATTGCATTTTCCTGAAATCTGCCACTGCCTCTTAGCAGGAAAACAGCACCTCCTGGTCAGCACCAGCTTCTGCTCTTACAGGTGGTCCAGACACAGGAGAGGGCTGTCAGACCTCCCTGCTCCCAGCAGATCATCACAGATGCCAGTGGCTTAGTCTGAATCTAGATTAGGTTTCAATTAGTTAAACTGCTAACTGCATCTTGGGTAATTTCCTATGATTTTTTCCATGGGAATCAGAGATCTGATGTGTTGGCAGTTGTCTAGACTCAGCATATCCAGTGTGGTTTTCTTAGCATTGGTCAGGCTAATTCATGGATTAAAGGAGGAAGGGAAAATTCCTTCCATGAATAAACACTAGCTATTTTGGTCACGAGTGGCATCAGCTACTTATAACTCTATTCCCAGAAATGAATGCATGGCTGTGCAGGTGGTATCATCAAGGAGGTTTTAGCTGGCTTGAACCTGTGTGGATGTTCCAACAAAAAGAGCTGGTGATCAGAGCTAGCATTCAGTGCAAGGCAGGAAGAGCATCTCTGTGCCCTTACCTGCTGAATTAATGAAGCTAGGATCCACAGAGACTGATATGAGAAGTGAACAGGTAAATACAAGCATTGAGTACTTGGGCAGAGCCATTATAAATGAGGGGAAATACCATTACTCATTAGAAAATCATTGGAGGGCTGCTGAAGAGGATAAGGGATCACCTGATGGAATCATACAAACAGCATAAGGAATAAATAAGAAGTGATTAAAATCTTGATACATAATCAGAATGAGAACTAAGAGAGGAACCACTTATATCATACAAGAGGAATGCAGCTTGGGTGAAAATGACCATGAAACAACATCGTTCCCAAGCCATAGGAAAGGAAAAAAGGAAAACAGCAAAATAAATACAATGGACTTCCAGAAACCATATTTCAAAAACCTCACAGTACTGATAATGAGTCTCAGAGAAAAGAGAATTCAGGAAAATTTACAGCACCTTAAAGAAACAATGGTAAGGACATCAATTCAAACAATCCCAGCAGAACAGGGAAAGCAGCTTTTGTAAGAGACAAACTATTTTCTTAAAACATGACCACTTAACTGACCTGTAATGAAAGAAATGGTTTATTCAGAAAAATGGCAGATTCACTGGTGTGGGAATGTAAAGGCATAGGCTGAAAATGTAGGGACCAAACAAGAAAAATCAAGATGCAAAAAGAAATACAACCAACAGGTTCAAGAGCACATCAAGAAAACATAAAATACATTATCAGGGACATAAAGGCCATGTATCAGAAGTATCCAATGGGAAGAAAAGCAGCTGCCTTCTTCCCCACAGCTTTCAGTAAAAAGACCACTTGTATCCAAATGGTTTGCACAGTTGGTGCCATGGATGACAAGGAAAGATCTCAGTCTAGAAAGAAGAAAGAATCAGTAAAGAATACTTGCTTGATTACATATAATGTGCTTAGACTGCTTGTTAAAGCAATGTCATGGCTGTTAACAGCTCTCTGGGATCCCACAGGGAACCAACAAGGTGTGAGAATACTGCAGAAGTGAGACACAACTCCTTTTTGGAAAAGGGAGACGCTTAAGAATATGGCACAAGCCAACACCATTGGAATTTTCAGAGCATATTTGAATATTCTATTAGCATTTGGAAAATAATAAGGAAATTAGTAATGGCTAACACAAATTCATTGGCTCACCTAGATATTTTTCCTAAAGCTCCAAGACTAAAAAGATGCTCAATGGATGGCAAACAAAACTGAAATCAACACCTGTCAACTGTGCTGTTGCAAGAAAAAAAAGAGAAGGAAAAAAGTTATTTAAGCAAGCATCATGTGATGTGTACAGCCAGGAGTGATTTCTGCTTGGTCTATGATGTGTTCCTCTCATCTCATCCAGTGCTGCAGAGATCTCATTGGAACTCTGTGTCCAGTCTGGGGCACTGGACTTTAAGTTAATTGAGGAACCAGGGCAGAGAGACTACAGTAGGACCACACAAATGATTAAGAGTCTAGAAAATATGGTCTACAATCATGTAGGACCCAAAATTTACTTTTTTTTCATTGTAGAGAAGAGACATAAGAGAGAGGCACAACACTAGTCTTCAAATACATAAAGGGTAGCAGCAGAGAGGAAGGGAATTTGCTGAGCTCCACAAACAGGTCAAGAAGCAGGATCAAAACATAGTATTGCATTTTCTGGTGGTTAACCATTAGAACAGGTTATTGCAGCTGAGAAATTTCTATCTGAGCATGTTTTTAATCACCTGTTATGAAAGAAGCAGGCACCATTTGTCCTTCCTTGTGGAATGGGATAAACTAGACAACCCCTGGATATCCTTTCTGAGCTTGCTTTCTGTGATTCATGCACCAGGAAAGGCATGGGCAGGTGTTTCTCTGAGGATGACTGCAATGAACCTGAGGAGCAAAGGCTGGCTGTGGGTAGCAGACACAGCATGGTTCAGCCAGTTTTGAAAAGGATTCTCTGATGGGCTGTTTTCTGAAAACTCACAAAGAAGATAAACCACTAGGAGAGCAAGAACTTCACTTTTAAGAGAGTGGATTGTGTCTCAGAAGTGAGCTGAGCTGGTTTGCTAATTTTTTTTTCCCCAAGTGACCAGCTAACACCTCCCTCCACCCTCACCCCAGTGTTCCCATTTTAAGCAAGGCTCAAACACAGGTGGTGATGAGTTGGGAGGAACTCTTGAAGGCTGTGTTCAGTGGTTCTCCTTCACTTTATCAATATTGCTGGCCTTTAGTAGCCAGCTGTTCCAACTGTGTCCAACTGTCTTCTCGGGCCAGACTCAGCACAAGTTCCTGCTGGCAGAAGACCAGGCCCCAAAAGCAGAAAGCACACCAGGCTACAAAGTTAAAATGATAGGAAATCACCTCTTTTCTGCTCTAAAGCCCACAGAGACCAGTGCCAGATCAGAGCTGGGCAACCACTGAAATAGGAAAGGGTGCTGCCAAGATCTCAGCTCCTTTCCTGGCACAACTTCCATCAGGCATAACTTTACTTAGTAGTAGACAGGAAGGAAGACAAATATAAGCACTACCTTATGCCTTCTCCACCTGGTCTTCTCTTGGGCTGTACAAGCAGCTCAATCCTAACTAAGAGAAACCGCTCCCAGGTCTTATACTGGATGATATTTTAAACCAACATCTCTGCAGTTTAGATCTGGTTTGCTTCTGTGAAGAGCAAGCACATGCATGTACACATTTATTAAAGACATTACACAAGCCATACAAACCCAACAGGACTCTTCAGTCAAACTCAAGGGACAAGAGGTGTCTTTACCCTGCCAAGTCCAGAGCAAAACTCAAAACACCTCGATACAGCCAAGTTACACAAAGAAGAAAGAAAGAAAATTCTCTGCTGGTTACCCTCTAACTCTGTTCCTGAGCAGTATTCTCCATCCATATCCTTAACCCTGGCCCAGAAGGCTTCACATGGAGAAGGAAGGAGAGAAATTAATTCTTCACAGCTGGTTCTGTCCTGCAATGCCTTGCTCTCAAGGACAGGCAGCTGTGGCCTTTCTAGCCACAAAGGGAGGGTTAACTCCTACCCTGCCAATTTTCAGACTGATAGCATCCAAAGTGATCTTCTTGCCTTTAGCTTTCCCAAGTGGACACGTTCTGGCCTGGGTAAGCGAGATATATGTCTGTATCCATATGCATACAGGTAAATGACACCTCTATACCTCTAAGGCACTGGATAAACCCCACCACTTCCTAGCTGCTGAGATCCTCCAGGGATATTTTATGCAAACGATTTAATGAGCATACTTCCAAAGGATTTGCATGCAGGCATAACCTCAGCACAAGTGCACATCTAGAGCATGAAAACTAAAATCCTGGCCCAGAGGGCTGGGAATGAGGAGGTGTGGGATACCAGCACTCCACCCTGCCTGGGACTGGTGCTGAATGCATCCCTCCCCTGCCAGAGGGACTGATGTTCTCCAGTTCTGTCCCTTGTGCAGGATGAGTAAGTGCTGGCTGCACGCTCAAACCCCAGTTAAAGTCAAGCATGAGTTTTTTCAGCCTCATTTTCACCCCTCTTTCATGCACAGCCTCTGATTTCCACTTGCTACCATCATCAGGAGTCGCCAGAGAAAAGACAAGGAGCAGCAACAGGAGGAAGCAAGGGAGCAGCAATGGGAGGATATTTATGTTTTTTTTTAATCTGGATCTTGGCAGCCCTTGTTTTGGTGAGGAGGGAGCAAAAGGGCAGCACCTCAAAGCTTGTGCTCAGCACAGGGCAATTTATATCAACTCCTCCTGAGCAGCAGGCAGGTGTCTGCACGTGTGGGGCTGTATGGACAGCCCATGACCCAAAGGTCAGGACAGGGAGCTTTCTCTGGGGAAGGTGAGGCCGCAATGACCCCGCAGAGGGGAAGGAAAGGTCTTGGCCTCCCCCACTGGAAGAAGGACGGCTGCTGGCGCAGGGTGCAGCCAGATGCAGGGCGGCCAGGGAGGCGGGCTGGCTGACAGCAGGCTGGGCTGCAGGTGTGGGGTAAGAGGAGACACTCGCTTGCACTTGGCAGCCGGGCCTCGAGCGGGCCTCGAGCGCGCGGCCGATCGGCAATGAGTTATGGAGGCAGCCGCCTCAGCGCGGGGCAGGCCCGGCCCGGCCCGAGAGCCGTCCTGCGGCTCGGACACAGAGCCCCCAAACGCCGGAGAGGCGGCAAATCCCGCCACTGCACGCCTGGATGCAGGGGCTTGGTGGCCTGCTGGAAGGGACCAGGGCGCCCAAAGGCTGCACAGGGCGTCGTGGTTTTCGTCTCGCCTGACTTCGTATCCCTCCAAGAGCTAGCAGGAGGCAGCCCTGGTGGGAAGGGAGGGGCAGTGCCAGAGGCTGGACTGCCCTCCTTCAGGGCTGGTCACTCATGGGTCATCTGATGCACATTGTCCAAGCTGCAAGGGATGTCTCCTCTTAACCCTGCTCAGCATTCACCTCCAGATCTGGCCACTAGGCTTTTTTAAAAGCTCAAAGTTTATTTGTTAAGAAATGTTTTGCTGCATTACCTGAAAACCATCACTATCTGTGCGTAACTGTAATGAAACAGCTTTCCATACCCAAAGGAGAATAGAGTGAAATTCCACAGCACTCAAAAAATAATAACCACAGCAAGAGAACTAAGGAGTTCAGGCTCAAAATGGGGCTGCAGCACTGAGAAGAATGAAATGAAAATTTCCTCAAGCAGAGAGAATGGCTGGAAATAGCTGCACCTCCCCTCTCTGCTCCTGTGAAGTCAGGTTACAGTGAGAAAAGGTATTTTAAAATGGCACCAGAGTTTCTGAGTGCTGTAGAATATTTACAAAGGCAAAACCAAAGCAAAAAAAGAGCACGCGGTGTGCTCGAGGTAACAAAGAAATTCTGTGATGCAGCAGGTAACCGAGCTTGGCTCTGTAGAGACTGAGCATATGCTGTAACTACTGGATCATCTTTCTTCTGTATTACATTTGCTTAGCTCAGTGATAAAAATATGTCTTCCTCCACAGGCATATTGACCGCATAGTGCTGAAGGTAGATTGTGAGGTTTTATGTTTGTTTATCATGATACATGCAAACAAAATACCTGTCTTGCAAAATGTTTTGGCTGCCATCCACCACAAAATAATCTTTAGGCAGAAAGCTCGTCTAAGAAACTCCTTCCCTTCAGCCACTAGAAAGAGTAATTTAAAAACTAAAAAGCATTTGCCCGTCCATTTGGAAGCCAGCAAGCAGCTCAGCTGGGTAAAGAGTAAAAGCTCGGTGGAGTTTCTGATTAACAAAATGTAGCAACTTTAATATGAGACTTCAACCCACCGTAACAACCCTCCCTCAGCTCTCCCCACTTTCCCTCTGTAGCCTTCCAAAGGTGGTTATCCCAGAGGTTATCTTAACCAAAAAAATGCTTGAACGCAGTTATCTTGGGAGGCATAGTTTCAAAGAGAGGACACATGAAATAATTAAAAGCAATATTCACCTCTCCACTTCAGAGAGCTCCTGTTTGAGCTCCAGAGGGATAAGAGGGAAAGTAAGGGATGCTTCCTGGAGAGCAAGTAAGGTGAACCAGGACAGCAGAGGGGTAGGCTCAGGACAGTGGGGAAGAAGGGAAACTGGAGCAGATTGTGGCAAGTGGGAGACGTGGTGGGGAAGGAGAAGCAGGTCTGTAGGTGGGGAAGCAGGAAAGCAAGGGGAGCGGGGCGGACAAGAGGATTTTGGAGAGCGGCTAGCCAGCTGGCACACATAGAGCAGCTGCTGCTGTGTCAGCCTAGGAGAGTAGTGCAGCTGCACGCTGGCCATGAATAGCAGAGGAGCAGCGTGCCGGCTGGCTGCTGGAGGGACGGGGGCAGCGGGGCGCTGAAAAGGCAGGGGGAGGCTCTCTGAAAGCTTTTCTGCGCAGGGGAACTTGACAGCCCTTTGATTTCGGAGCTGTTTGTTCCCCAATTGTCCACTCCGGTGGACGATCAGTACGAAAGAGTTAAATGGGGAGAGGGGGGAGGGAGAGAAACGGTAGGAAAACTTAGGTCCTAAATGCAGATCTGGGCTTTGATACTGTATCCAGAGTATGCAGTCGTCTGGATGTATAGCTTTCATAGTTGTCAGCAGGGATCAGAATCACTGGGTGCTTAAACTAAAGGAGAAATCTCCGCGCGGTTACCCTCATATTTGCTTGAGCCACCACTGGAGGAGGACATGATCCAGCACTTGGCCATCTGTTCTGTGTGCCACACATGTCACTCTACGAGCCCTTCTGCGTGAGCTCCTGCGGGGCTGCGGGTTCACACACCCTTTGTGCCTCCACACGAGCGTGGGTGCGCACAGCCCGTGCAGTTCCACAGCCGTACGTGGTTCCACACAGCTGTGGCTGCGTGCACCCCACACCCTCCTCTGAGGCCGTGGGTGTCCCCAGCCTCAGAGAGTGCCTCTGGAACCACGGGTGCACCCACCCCACGCACTCGTCCACAGCTGTGGCTACACACACCGTGCATGTTCTTTCACTGGCATGGATGACCCCATGCTCTGTTCTCCCCATGGCTACCTCTGCACACACCATGCACCTACATGACTGCGGGCACAGCCAGCCAGTGGCATCCTCCGTGGCTGAGTGCACACTGTTCCTCCGCAGATGTAGCTGATCCCCCTGAGCACTCCTCTACAGCTGTAGGTGATCTTTGCTCGAGCGCTCCTTTCCAGCTGTCGGTGATTCCCCCCAGCACTCCTGCACAGCAGTGCCAACTCTTGCATTATTGGGGTACTCCCACCCCAAGCATTCCCTGGCCGTATGTGCCCTTCCATGCCTGTCTACGCACTCCCTGGGCAGTTCCACAGGAGCGTGGGCACACACACCGCCTGCTCCCTCACAAGCAGAGGTGCACCCACCCTCCTCCACGGCCGCACACATCCCGCGGCGATTCCTCCAACACCGTGGGCTCGGTGTCCACGCCGCACCCACCGACACTCGGGTGCGCGTCCCCCACCCGCGCTCCTCCGCGCCCGCGGGAGCCCCGCATCTCTCATCCCCCTCCACCACCTGGGGCTGACGGACCCCGCTGCGGGCAGAGCAGGGCGGAGCGAGAACCGCCCGCCGCCCTTTAAGAGCCGCGGCGGGAGCGGCGCTGGCCCCACCCGCCGGCCGAGGGCCGGGCCGTCCCCCTCATTAATATGAAGGCGGCGGCCGCGGCGGCGAATGGGTAATGAAGCTGTCACTCCGGCACCTACTTGTTGGGTGTCCGCGGAGCCGAGGCGCACAGAGGGCGAGCGGAGCCCGCGGGAGGGGAGCGGCGGCGGAGCGCTCCGGGCGGCCCCGCCGGCAGCCCATGCCCTGCGCCCCCCG